>JAJVDC010000029.1:0-305281 GCA_021436925.1 Neofusicoccum ribis
TATTATAGTAACCTCGGTTGTAGTAAGAAGGTGAGTAAAAGGGGTAGTATGGAGGCTAGTGTAATAGCGTTGAGCTAACAGTGAAACACGTGATTGC
The DNA here is from genome assembly GCA_021436925.1 of Neofusicoccum ribis. Taxonomy (NCBI): domain Eukaryota; kingdom Fungi; phylum Ascomycota; class Dothideomycetes; order Botryosphaeriales; family Botryosphaeriaceae; genus Neofusicoccum; species Neofusicoccum ribis. Next base: position 98 of record JAJVDC010000029.1, read on the forward strand.
GGGCTAATGTGGTTGACAGATCGTTTTGAGTATTCCTTGATGACCCATCCGATATTAGACGATGATGTTGTAGAGACTGCAGTTGTATGTGCTTGAGATGCAGAGGGGACACACACAAAGGGTCTCACAGTTAGTATGTTATCAAATGATGACCTTTCCATACCATTCACATCGAGACTTTCTGCATCAAGTGAACGGCAACAAAACCACGCCTCGGTGTCCGTGAAAACCACTCTGCGTGTCGAAAACCACCATTCTTGAAAAGTCCACGCGCGTGAGTTCCTCTTTGACTGATAGCGTTGTTCGTACAGAGTTCGTTTCACTTCCTGGAATATGATATCTCCAACCTTGAAGATTCGCTGGGAGATCCGGGCAGTTGCGCCAACACCGGGTATCCCATGAGAAGAATTGTCGCCGGCAGCCGCGATAATGGTCAGGTCTGCGTTTTGATAGATGAGGTTCATCTGTCGAAGCTGGCTGTCTCTGTGAGCGCCGCCCTGGTTAATACAGAGCTGATCGACCCAAAGATGACTGTAGCCCAGTTGCATGGCTAGGTCGATGGAGTCCTCGATGGTGCGATCCAATTGGCCAGCGGTCCCTGACTGGCTGGGAGTTGATGAACCCCTCCAGACATAGCTCAACGCCACATAAGTAGTGTCCGGATCAGCCGTATGAACTTTCCTTTCTCTGCAGTCGAACAACTGCAAGCCTTGTACGACTTCTCGCGTGATGCCATTGCAGTGTGAGTGCTGACTTTTGCAACATGAGAGCGCCTGCCGCAATGACGATAAATCGACTGACGAAGGATTCGCAGGCCATCTTCGCCGCCATGGTGGGAAGTCCTGGGAAGTGAATTCGGATTGTAGTGGAAGCGGGCTGGATGGGTTTAATGTTGCTTTGGTAGGAGGGCGCAATTCCAGTGTGAACCATGAACTAATGCCGTTTATGGTAAACAAGTCGCCGTCGTAAAATTGCACACGCCGTTCTCTTGCAGTGCGGAGTGCATCGCAAAAGCTGCAAGGCGGATCAAAGACTGCCGTATCGACATCGAAGACTGATATGTCCGTGATATAACTTTCTTTCGGCGGCTTTGAGTTTAAGTAGGCATTCCTTTTAGCGATAATCGCGACAATCATGGACTCGCACCGTTCGCAAATCGGAGGTGTATTCAAGCCCTTGAGCACTGCTAGACGTTTTAGAAACGAAACCTGGTCACTGGAAGTTGGTGACTTCCGCGATGGTGGGTAATTGTTTTTGCTGTGAATCTGGAGAAAAGCTCGAACGTTGCCATAGCGAGGTGAAAATCGTTCAGGTTGACCCATCCTTTGATTGCGCTCCTGAGAGAAAAGAGACGAAGCAAGCGGGAATCGGTTGAAGGAGGCAATGCTGCCTAGAAATCTGGCAAGATTGCTGACATGTCAGCCTGCACTGTAAGCAGATGCGACCGATCCCACGCATTCAAAATGACGCCATTTTCAGCCACCAGTGCCACAGCAAGCTGCGGGAACCACACCTAGCCCTCCAGCTCAGCCAAGTCCACGTCGACACGCATACCGGAGATCCAACGACACGACACCACGACGAAGTAAAGTCACGGTAAAGTGCGGGGTACATACGGGGTACAAAACACCGGGGAAAGCTTAAGCGAAAGGCTCGCCCGTCATGGTCCGATTATCCCCACTCGCACGGTCGATCATTCGCGGTGCCCAAACGTCCGCCTTCCGATGGGCAGCAACGAGATACGAGAAGGTAAATCCGACAGCCACTCGGGGTCAGCAAGCATGCGCACCATCGCCGCGAATGCCAGCCTCGGAAACTCTGCTGTGTACTCTCTTGTATTGTCTCTCTACCGTCTCTCTCCGTCTTTTCTTTTTCTATCTATCCGTCGTCATCATTACATCTGCGCTCAGTGGCCAGAAAATAATTTTACAGCGTCGCTCTTCCGTCGCACAGACAGCCTGCCGCACCCGTAGAGTGCGGCTCCCGACGAGCGCTCATTAGACCCTTTCCCCAAGCATTCGCGGTTGAACGAAACCACCGAACAACAACCCAGCGAACAGCAGCGCCGTTGTGCTCACGCGCGTGACTTGCAACAACGGCCACCAGGAGCGCTCCTCGAGCCGGGTATACAACTTGGAAAAGATGGCACACGGGTCCGCTGCACAGCAGCACCCCGAAAAAAAAAAAACAGCCGGCACCAGCCACGTCCGCGAAACGGCAGGAGGCTGGAGGGACCGACTGGGCGAGAGTGGATGGGGCAGGAGTGCGTGAAACGCCGCTGCTTCGCGATGCTTGGTTTGCAGTGCTGTAGCTCTGGTCAGCGTTCGCCCGTGGGAGGTTTTCTTTTCATCGCACCACTTACGCGTTCGGCGCACTCCGTCCTCCCTGCTCCCCTTACCACCAGCTCTGGGCGATGTTGTCCTGGATGACAGAGATCTTCCAGATCTCGACGAGCGGGCCCTCCTTGCCGCCGATGGGGTCGTACTTGGGCACGGCGACCTTGCCGATGTTCTTGTTGTACTGCTTCATCTCCTTGGGCGAGGCGCGGGGCTCGCAGTTGTCGCGCTTTGCGCTCTTCTGGTCGCGTGTCAGCTTTCCACGTCGGAAGGGGCCTGCGGTGGGATGGGAGGACGTACCTCGGGGTAGAAGGCGATGAACTCGTAGCCCTCGGATTCGACGAGGCAGTGGCTGATGCCGGCCTGGACGCGTTAGGGTCTGTTCGTCGTGACTGTGATATCGCCAACACTTACAGGGAAGACGACGATGTCGCCGGCGGAGAGGTAGATCATCTGGCCGGGAGGAGGGCCGTACTGGGTGCCGCCGACCAGCAGCTGGCAGCGGCCCTTGATGATGACGTGGGCCTCGTGGGTCTTGGAGTGGAAGATGGGGGTCTTGCTGGCCTCGGAGTAGCCGTCCGAAAACCACTTGTTGGACTGGAGCACGTTGCGGATCTCGCCAAGCGGGACGGAGGTGGAGAAGGCGGAGCGGTAGACCAGGACGGGCAGGACGTTGTTGGGGGTGTCGGCGGTGGGCTCGAAGCGGTAGATTTCGGGCTCCTGGGGGGTGAAGTCGGTCATGATGGCTGCAGCTGTTGTGGCGGTACTCTTGGTGATCTGTAGAGGTGCTTGGGCGAGACGAAAGCAGGAGCTACTTCGACCTCGTCCAAGCTTCGCGCGCAGAGCTTATAAGTACTGGACTCGGGAAGCGCCGGCTTTGGCAGAGGCCGAGAGGGCTTGCTCGACCAGGGCAAGGGCCTGCGGTTCCGCACAGCCGACGGCGTTATCAGCAGTGTTTCTCTACGCCGGAAGCGGACTGGCGCAGGCGTGGTTAGCTGCTCGGAATGACTCCGCCCACGTGGAAACCCAAGCCAGGGCGGGAGCCACTCGCCCCTGATGCTCTTTTCCCACGTGGCAATTTAAGGTTCACCCGTGAAGCCACTGCGCTCCTAGCGGCTCTGCGCTGTTATTCCACGAACCAGACGCGCATGGCGCCCACCGGCGCGTCCTGACGGATCCACAGGCGCGTGGCCAGCCGCTGGCTAGCCCGGCGCCGGCGGTTGGCGGGCCAGCGGAGGCGTTGCTGGGAGTAGCCGAAGGCCGTGGGCTGCGTGCCTGGGCGGGCGTTCGTGCGCGGTCTGAGGCGCGAGATGCGGGCTGCAGATGCGGCGGAGACACGCCCGGGTTTCACACTAGCCGCACCCAAGGGCTCCGCCTAATGGTCAACACGAGTCTCGCTTGCGAGTAGACGAGCCCACGCCGCGATCTAGCAGATCTGACGCCGCGCCCGGTGTCGTGAGCGCCGTGTGTTCGTGGTGTGATGGGCGGATGGGTCGACTCAAACTTTGCAGCCGGAGCAGCGGCGCCGTCCCTTTCATCACCACGCGCATGAACGAGATCTCGCGCCGGCAATCGGGCAATCTCGCGGGCGATCGGCTTGCATGATTTGCCTGAGTGGCCAGCAGCGGGCTCGGGAGATCCGAGAGGCGACGATCGCGCAGCCATAAAGAAGGGCCCCCTCGCCAGCTGCCGCGACGGGGGAGTAAAACCGCGCGCTGCACGTTCCGCGGCCGCTGCTGCTGCGTGCCGCGCGACACGCAGCCGGCGAGCTTCGTGAGTCAGGCCCGACGAGCTGCATCCCGAGCATCCCCGATCGACCGCCGCTCGACGCAGCCCGCCGCATCCCGCCCGCCAGCTTCACTGCGCGCCCACCAGCGCAACAACGGCCCCGAGCTCAGTCCCGCCGTTCTGTAGGGCGCACGCGTGGGCGGCCATGACTCTGAGGCGCGGAGACGGCCCGAGTCACCGCGTGGACGCCCGCCCACGCTGGCGCTGGCTAGTGTTCCTTCCGCAGGCACGCCAGCCAGCCCAGCCAGCCCCCAATCCCCCTTCGGCCAACGCGAGTGCGAGCCCACCTAAGCAACCCACAGGATCTGGCTCCAATTAATCGAATACACCGCCGGCGCGCACGCCGCCCGAGCCATCCTGCACTCGGACAATCCGCTGCAGCCTCTGCTCGATCTCTCGATAAACCGCTCCCAGATCGCGCGCCAGCTGCAGAGACGCCAGCTCGACAAGGCGTCGACGGTGTGCCTCCTGGCCAGCCGCCGAAGCGTCCCTCGCCCAGCTTCCCCGCATTCCCAGGGCCAGCGGCCTCGTGCTTCCGCAGCGGTGTGCCTGTCCAACCGCAGATTGGCGTGGAGATCGCCGCCAGCGACCAGCCGCCGTGACGACAGCGCCTCGTGGGATCGCCGGCAGAGCTGCTGGTGGTGGAGCGGCGACGAGACCAGACTGAAGCGCCACAATCGCTCGGTGCTGCGCGGAGCCGCGCGTAGCGCTGCGGTGCCAGTTGCGCAGCGGTTCCCCAACGTCACTGCGCAACCGCGTGGCAGTCCTCTGGCCAGACATTCGGATCCGCTCTGCCTGCAGGCCTCAGTGATTCACAGACCGCGAGGAGAGCCTGTGCGTGTGCGTTGGACTTGAGGTGGATGAACACCGCGCGTGTAGCCACCGCCCGCATCAGCGCCGTCCTCCATCCCCCCAACGAGCCCACCAATCCTCCCTCCCCCACTGCACCGTCCAGCTACTCCAGCGGCTTCTGCGCATGCCTGTATCACCCGCCAGCCAGCCCCCGCCCACCACTCACACATCACGCCTCAACCGCAGCCCAGTCCTCCTCCCTCAACCCCCCCAAAAAGCCCCTCCACCCTCCCTCCCCACCCCTCCGCGCCGCCAGCCACCCTCCAAGAACTGCACGGAGGTTGAGCGCACCGCCACGACCCGGGCTCGGCGACCAGCCCGGCGCCCGCGATGCCCGCCCTCACCTCGCCGCACCGCGGGGAGAGCGGGCTGGACGCCGCGCCGCGCGAGTGCCAGCGCGCGAAGTCCTGGGACTCGACACTTTTGCGCGGTTTGGTGTGGCTGGAGGGTGGAGATAGGGGGTGGTGGTGAGACGTGTTCGCGCTTTGCGGGAGAAATCGGGATGCGTGAGGGGCGGGTGAGGGACAGAGGAGGGAGGGGAGGGAGGGGAGGTGCCGGAAGCATCGCTGCACGAAGCGCGGCCGGTCCTTGATTGGCGCCGGTGCTGTGGCGGCCGGTGGATGTGGGCGAAACGGGGGTGAGTGGACGCGGTCGCGACTCGACGTCGTCGATCTCGAAGATGGCCGTTCGGCGGCACGTTTGCGAGTCAGGCGATCGCGTGGCCGGTTGGAGGGAGGTGGTGGCGTTTGGCGGGTGGGAGGGATGGGGGGACGTAGAGTGATGGCTGGGCAGGGCTTAGGTCTGTACCAATGATCGGCGTGGAGAGAGGCCGCGTCGGTGGAAGCAAGGGCTTGCCGCTGCCGGGCGGTTTTCTTTCGTTGCGGCATTAAGGTCGTACTTCGGCGGTTGGGTGCTCGTCGCCCATCTCCATGGCCCAGATCCCCCGTGCCCGCGCCGATGTCGAGGATGCGGTGCGGTTCGGGCTCGATGGGGGCGAGGTGGAGTTTTCCGCCGCAACGGAGGAGCACGAGGTGGTGGTAGAGGACGAGGCGGTCGAGCTCGCCCTGGTTGTGGTGAGTGTGGCTGTTCCTTCGTCTACCGGTCGATCATGTCTCACCTCGTCGTTCGGGGGTCAGTATGCTGGAAGCCTGCTGAGCCGGGGGGCAGGCCAATGCTGGCTGCTTGAACTTACACTTGTCTAACGTTTGGCCATGATATCATCAGCCGTTCTCGTATTGATAGTTCAGCACGCTGGACTTTAGGGAGACGGTGTAGCTCTGACTGCTGTTGGTTAGCTTGACCCGTGGTGCGCGCCCCTGGCCAATCAGTGATGAGTCATCGCTCAAAGCCGACTCCGTCTCGTCCAATACGTTCTATGTTCAATCCCGCCTCAGCGTCGCATGATAAGGTGGCGTTACAGAGTGAAGTGAGCTCATTTGCTAGGTCAAACTCTATTATATCGTTGCTTGCCATGATGCAAAGGGGGTAGCTTTAGGGAGACGACGGGTTGCCAAACCTAGAAGCTTCAGAAAGCAAAATGGGATGGCGAAGAGGGGAATGCTGCTTTTCGTCTTTGTTGCGCGGTGGGGCTGCGGCGCGTGCGGCACAGTCTGCCCAAGACCCAGACTGACAATCACACGTTCTCCCCACAATTGATGCGCGTCGAATCTGGATTTCATCTGCCACGTAGAGGCATGAGCAGCGACCCAAGAGCCTGGGCTTGGGACTTGTCCCGGATGGCGGGACCCATTGGTTGAAAAATGGCGAGGCGACACCGTTTGAGCTTTGGCGCCGGAGACTATGACTCGTCACTATAGATGCCCACCCAAACGAGAGCTATACAGCAACGGTCCACGGCATGGCCAGACTAGTTGTGTACGTCTATAAAACATATCTATGCTCACTTAGCCTGCTAATCTCAAGAGAATTGTTGAAGTTGGAGCAATTGCCATGTGCTATTATGGGAAGGACAGTTTTTGATATACGCAACTCGAAACTCTCGCTTCTCGGAACGTCAGCAGTCGCTCCACTGATTCCTGCAGACCTGGGAAAGATCAACAGACCGCACCTAGCCACCACAACTATTCACTCAACCCCCACACGCCTGCCCATCACCCGCGACCTCCACTCTAAAAGGTTCCCCTACACACTCCCTCAAAAAACAGCAAACAACGTCTTCGGCCCAGCAATAAACCTCGCCGCAACAAACGCCACCATCGCCGCCACATACATCGCGCCCCCAAACCAAATCAACCCATCATACCCACCCCCCTCCCTCCCCAAAATCGCGCCCGCAATCGGAATCCCCACCAGCGCCGCGAAGCTCGACAAGCTAAACGTGGTCCCATTCCTCTTCCCATAGTCCTCGATTCGACAGACCTGGGCCACGCACACCGGCGTCAAGCTGATCGCCGCGCCGCTCCAGAAGCCGAACAGCACCGCGAACGCCGTGACGGCGGGCTCGCTGCCGCGCGCCGGCAGCCACAGCGCGAGCACGCAGGCGGCGCAGACGGCGGCCGTGCCGGCCATGACGTTGAAGCGGCCGACGCGGTCGGCCGCGCAGCCGGGCAGCGCGCGCCCGGGCACGCTGCCGGCGTTGAGCAGCGCGGCGAGGCGGTACGCGCGGCCGGCCGGGACGCCGGCGCGCAGCGCGTAGGCTGAGATGTAGGTTAGGGGGATGAAGACCGCGAACTCGACCAGGAAGATGGCGAGCGTGGTGGCGGCGTACGGCGGGTCGCGGAGGGCGAGCAGGTCGATGGAGGCGCGGCTGTGCGGGCTGGGCGGGATGCGGGTCCGGAGGAGGAGGCTGGCGGTTAGGCAGGTGCTGGCATTGATGAGGCCGATAACCCGGATTGCCCAGGGGAAGCCGATGCGTGGCGCGAGGTGGAGGATTATGAGGGGGAAGATGATGCCGCCGATGCCGCCGGCGGTGCAGGCGATGCCGGTGGCGAGGGCGCGGCGCTTGCAGAACCAGTGGCCGACGGCGGAGATGCTGGGGGTGAAGAGGAGGGACGCGGAGAGGCCGCCTAGGATGCCGAAGGAGAGGAGGAACTGGTAGTATTCTGGGAGGGAGTGTTAGTGGTGGATAGAGAGGCAGGTGCGGGCTCAGACTGGAAGCGGTGATGTATACCTTTGCTGACGCTTAGACACATTGTGGATGCCACCATGCCGATGGAGCCTGGTATTACGAGTGGCTTTACGCCGTACCTGTCGAATACGGATCCTGTTCAAATCAGCGTCTTCTCTCTGTCGATCCCCTGTCGTTGCCACTTACCAACTTGCGCAGCACCAATGTACAGGAAGAAAGCATAAGAGCTAAAGATCCACCCAACAGTCGACTCCGAGTAGTGCTGAAGCTGATGCTCAGCAACCCAGGCCTGAAGCACTCCGATTGTATTGAGCAAGCCCATGGATGGGATCATGGCACACCAAGCACCAACAATCACAAGCCAGGCCTGTAACCCGCCTTCTGGGTAATCTGGCTCTTCGACATAACTGTCAGAATCATTCGCCGTGTCCTGACCTGCTTGAGGTCTGCTTGTTCGAGTATCTACAACCGCAATTGTCCTAGATTGTGTCAGCAATTGGAAATGAGGTGCAAGAGTGGGGGAGCGGGATCCAGGTGACTCACTCCATCGTTCTCCGCGCCTTCTAGGCTCAGCAAGGCAAAGTGTAACTACTCTACGATTGCCTTTATTGGAGATGAATCACCCGGAGATAGCACCAGCTGAGGGATTACAAAGCAGACACGCAATTTTTGCAAGGTCGGGAGGGCATGTTCCGGGAAGGAAGTGGGTCGGCAAGGAGACAAGCTAGACCAATCAGAAACAAGTGCGTCACGGTTTGTGGGGTATGTGCTCTGCGGAGTATCTAAGACAATCATTCTTCCTGTGGCCTGCACTTTGTACATCTTGTCAGAAATTCCTGCCCGTTCCCAATGGACGGCAAATGCAAGACCTGATAGTCCAGGGGAAGGCCTGCTTCGAGTGTGCAGAGCTATGTCGACGAGCGCTTCCAATGCACAAGAGGATCCGAATACCGACTAGGTTCCGCCATTAACGCCGCGACGTGTAGCTCGAGTAAGGTGTTTCGCTAGATCCTGTCAACTTCCGCCCCAAAAAGTATATCTCAAACTCTTTCCCAACCTCTCGGCGATCATCCCGAATAATACATTCAACACGAGAAAGAGAATCGCCAACCCCACAAAAACTTCCGCGGCAACCTATAGCTTCCCCAGATGATTGAAACATCCACAAATCCCCATTTATTATGTCTTGCAAGGTCATACAGAAGTACGAGCACCACATGAGTGGTCTTCGAGAGCGGCGGTCTGCAGGTGCGGCGCTGTCCAGGCATGTTTTTGAGTTACCGCTTCCACATTGAGGTGAGCTAGATCTTACTTTGTGGGATAATATCGGTGGTTCTTTACAGAGGTGAGCTGGATACTACGTTGTGGAGAAATGTCGGCAGAAGGGGTGTCACAAAAGATGAAGTGAACGATAGAGTATTTTTGCTACCACATAAATCTACCCTCGAGTCCACGCAAACTGATCTTGATGTCGCAGTTCATCTGCCCTTTTGTATGTATGAGGCATCTGAGGAATGCAACTTACCTATTCGGAACCCCCAAGCTTTGCACCTTGAGTGCCAGTATTGTCCACGGCTGGTCTTCCGCACCATGATATGGCTAGCTATGCTGTTCTCTTCCTCCTAGACACTCGAACATTAATATCAACTTGTTTGATGAACCAATAGTTGATCTCCCTCCATTTTCCCCCGGGAGTTGAAAGCTCGATGTGGAAGGACCGCAGAAACTGTGGGAGAAACTTCCAAATTTCGGCGGCAGCGATCTGATTTGGGCTCAACAATCAACATTCAAATATTTCAGAAGATTCCATGAACGCTCACATTCTTCCCGATGCACTGGCGAGTACCCTGGCCAAACTGGAACATGTGCCTCTCCATCTCCTTCGCCTCGCTGCGAAACCAGCGTTCCGGGTTAAAATCGTCGGCATCTTCGCCAAAGATGGACTTGATGAAATGGAATGCGGCCGGATTTACGCCAACACGGTACTGATACTGTCAGCACGACGTGCAGAATGATGGTGAAGAATCAACAACGCACCCCGGCGGGGATATAGTACCCGCAAATCTCCCGCCCACCATCAGGGACGTGTCGCGGAAACGTCAACGCAATCGACGGAAACACGCGCATCGCCTCCTTGCAGACCGCAGACAGATACGGCATCCTCGACGCCTCGGCATACGTGACGACATGGCCAAGCCTCCCCTCGACGTCGAAGCGGTCGATCTCCTCCTCCAGCTTGGCGTACACGCGGGGGTTCCTGCACAGGTGGTACAGCGCGGAGCGGATGGCGACGGCAGTGGTGTCGCTGCCGGCGAAGATGGCCGTGTAGGACTCGGTGTAGACGTCCGACAAGTCAAAAGCGGGCGTCTTCGTGCGAGCCACGTCTAGCAGCTTCTCGAGCATGTCGGGGCGGCCCTTGCCGGCGGCGACGCGGTCGTCCACGAGGCGCTTGGACACGGCGGTCAGCGCGTTGAAGACGGACACGCCGTGCCGGAACCGCGCGGAGAAGGGGAACAGGAGGATCTGCAGCGGGCGCAGGGCTTTGGGCAGGACGGCCGCGCGGATGGCGTGCGGGAGGATGATGTCAACGGCCGCGATGTAGCCGCCGATGTCTTTGCTTTCGCGCAGGAAGCCGAACATGCGCCCGAAGAACAGCTCGCCGATGATGTCGAATGTGTACCTGTGCGTGCGCAATATCAGCGGTCGCGTTGAGATCTTTGGTGCGTGAGCAGGATGGACTTACCAATGCACCCATTCGGAGATATCGAAAACAGCGCCCTTGTCTGCGAGATCTCCCATGCGCTGCATGAACAGCTCGGTGACGGTATCCATGTACTTTTCGTTCTCCAGAACTGTTTTGAAGGTGAAAATATGCTGGATCATGCGCCTGCGGAAGGTGTGCTTCTTCTCGTCGAGCTGGGTGAAGCTGTCCTCGTGTGGAGAAAGATTTGGGGCTTGTGTGAGGTAGAAGTCCGTCTTGGTATAGCCTCCGCTTACGGCGTAGATTTCTTTCCAAGCCTGTGCGTCGCATACCGAGCACTCGTTTGGGGCAATTCTCACAATAGGACCTTTTATCCATCATGAGTAAGAGCAGAAGTAAGTAGAGATTAGTATTCCGCACCGTATTGCTCATGTAGCCACTTCGTGTAACGGTGCATGTCCTCTGCGTTGATCCTCTGCAGATACCATAGTCGCGAGATAGATGCCCAGAAAGGGCCTGGAATCCTTGAGAGTGGGGAGAAACAACGTTGGTAGACGATCCAGCCAATACAGAAGACGACGAATGAAAACACATGTAGAGTGGGATTTAGCGAGAAGAAAGTCATGTTGAAAGGGATGAAGGATGACACGGCGTGTGCGAAGGAGCGCGCATGCTTATATTTCATGCAGCTACCTTGCAAACAAGAAGTGGAGAATCGCAGATTGAACCCCGCCGTCCGGGTAAAAGAGTATGGAATAGTGCTGATGCATGAGCAAGGTCCGGGTAAGGCAGCCGAACGTCTTGCATACCGAGACCCACTCTACGGTACGTGGCGGCACGGTACAACAGTCCGCAGCCCAGCCCGCTTTTCTGCAAGAGTAACAAGCGTACTACAGGACGGGATAGCTTGCATTACCTCAAATACACACTGAACAGAACACACGCGATAGAATGTGGCAGCCGGATGATGAACCAGAGTGGTCTGCGAGACGTTCGTTTCTGTTCCAGTTCGGTTTTGCGCTCGGCTTGGAAGTGGATCACCACTGTGCCGCACAACAAAATTTTCTTTTCGTAGCATACACAGCCCGATTTCTTGGCTACGTGGTCTCCGATGAACCATTAGCCTAACAACAATCCTATACTGAAAACCGGACATACTGCTGTAAGAATTAAAGATAGAGATATCGTGGTTGACAGAGCGGATAGTACCTGTACAATCCTTCTTAAAGAAATACAAACTGAGAGATGAATATACTGCCAATTGGATACAAATCTAAGAGTTTTCTAATAACCTTGTCTCAAAACCAGCTCTAGGAACAGCGTGTTATGATACCCTCCCACGTTTATGTTCCCACAGCTTCTTCCTCACCGCCATGATTTCCGCTTCTTACATCTATTCAATGAGAATTTCTGAGACAAGAAGCATTGAAAAATTACTCTGTGGGTTCATAAAGGGGATTGAAAGTATTCCATACCCAACCAGCAACTCCGTCGATAAGCCTCATGTCATCCTTGAACTCCAACCTCCAACATCGAATCGGTACTCTCTTCCATACATGGCAGTCATGTCCTCTCAGTGCATGTTTAAATCAACCTAAAATTCTCATGCATGACACGAAGAATCAGAAGAATATCAGGCAACGCTGCGTCCAGGTGAATATGTTGGGAGATCAAAGCTCGGTGGTTTCCTATTCAGTATTTCGATGAAGACAGTACGGATAGCTCGGTTAAGCGATAGAAATCATTTATTCAAAACGCTAGCCATTTCCCTCAACCAAAATCCAAGAAACGACTTAGGTAGTAAACCGGAACGCACTCGTTCTTAGTCGTGTCTGATCATGCCCCAAGATTTCGCTCCTCCCAGACCAGTCAGACGCCGCCACAGGAGCGCTTAAGTACGTTCTCTTCTTTTCAAGAACCCTGTTCGCTCTCCAGTAGTAGATATACCACGCAATGAGAGTGATTATCTGAAGACCAAAGAGAGCGCAGAGCCACGCAACGTATCGGGTCGGATTTATGACGGGAAATTGCTGGTAGGCTTCAATGTAACTATACTTAGCATTCTGTGCAGTCGTGAATATGAACTTCCAATAGCCACTGCTGATTATGCCTCCTGTAGCATACCCAGCGAAAGTGAGGCCGAGAGTTGTCAATTTGCTGGTGATATCGGTAGTGTTGGATAGTACAAGACTCCATATTACTGTTCAAATCAGCTCAAATCGAGTACAAAGGTAACTTATTTCTACTTACGGTATTGCGAGACATTTCCAAGTCTCATCAAGAAGATCAAGAAGCCTGCCAAAGACGGCTTCACATTTCGATAGAATTCCACGTCGTTCAACATGTAAGAGCCAACAACGATACTGGCAGCAAATTGGAGAGAGATACTGGCGGCGATTACGAAAACTGTGCCAGATTATGTAAGTGCTGAACATCTTGACGATTGGGCTGATCTCTACTTACTTCGGAAGTTCCTCAATCTTGTTAATATGACACCCACTAAGATAGCAACGAGGACGGCAGGAACAGCAGTTTCCCACCGACTGTGACTTCCTGGGAGAGTCGGGTCGAGTTGCCGAGTCTGGACAAAAGCGAATGCTGAGTTGAACAGAGAGATGAGGAAGAAAAACCAGATTTGTGGTTGTTTGAGTAGCTTGGGTGCCTGAAGTTGGATTAGTTTTCGCTTAAAGCGTATAGCTATGGTTATAGCACCAACCGTGGCTTTTTCCCGGACCGTCGTTGAGTCCTGTTTCCTCTGCCGATCTGTATATCGCGCTCGCTCCTGCGGTGACATCCATCTCACCTGGTCCGGTGTTCCGATGAAAAAGAATCCTGACCCAGCAATGAAGATGTAGATGATAGATAACACCACTTGCCATAACTGATATCCGGAAAAAGAGTCTCCAGTGGCCGGAATTGCGTTACCAATTTCGTTAAATGCGTATACCACCAGAAGACTGCTGTATCCCCAGAAGAGAATCCTGAGAGGCTGCTCACGGACAGTATACCAGGCTCCACTCAAGTATACCAAAGCTGTCGTTGAGGTGCCACTGAATACCCCTACGAAAGCCATAATAGCCGTGGCTCCGGCAGAGCCGGAGTCAATGAATGCAAGTCCAATATTAAAGGCCGCTATAGATGGTGATTAGCTCCAAAGCCAGATTCCTGACGGTTGTTTTGGCTCACCTAATATGAAAACTGAAGTGGAAATGACATGCCCGATTTGTTGTCGACGAATGAGGTGCAGACTAGGATGAAGCGATACCAGAAAGCCAGCATAGTAGGCGAGACCAACGTTCGGATACGCCTCATATGGGCCTATCCAATACAAAAGCGCGTACACAAACTGCGATCATCAGCGTTACAGCTTAAAGGAAGCGAGTTTTCAGCATATCTGGACCAAACTTACCGACATGAACGGGATCAACGCGAGATCAATCTTCCACATCCTCCAATGCTTTGCTCCAGTCCCTGGCTTAGAATCTTGGTCATTGAAAAGCCCAGAAGTCTCATGGTCAGCAGCCCGAAGCAGTTCAGCATCATCGTCGTGCGCCCGCCTTCTGAGCGCGAATCGAAACCGATCCACCCGGAACATGCGGTCCAGCACCAGCGTCTTCATCCTCAGCACCGTCTCCCTCGCAAACGTCTGCGTCCTCCAATCGTACGAACAGAGCACCGCACGCTGCATTCCACCCTCTTGCCCGCAGATCATTACTGCGACTGGCGGCCTCTCAGCGTAGAAACACGTTGCCGTCATGGCGTACGTATCAATCAACGTGAACAGCGTCTGCCCGTCCTTTTTCCCCCTTTCCACCGCTGGCGGCAGCGGGACGCACTCCCCATCCTTCAAGTGATGCCTCGACAGCGTACTCCCATTCGTGCTCCACTTTAACCGACCATGGTTGAACCCGAACAGGTAGCGTTCCGCCTCCCCGATATCGACAAGCCCCTCCACGCCCACAAACAACGCCTGCGTCGACCAAAACTTCCCGCGATAGATATCCAGCAGCATCACCGGCGCCGCCAGCGCGATCAGCGCCGACGGCACCAGGAACACGATCCCGGGCACGAGCAACCCGATCGCCTGCGCCGTGGACTGGGACTCATCACTCCCGTAATCCTCCTCCGCCCTCCGATTCGAGGCATCGATCTTCGCCTTCAGCACCCCGCCCACGATAGTGAAGACTAGCCCGAAGATCAAATACAGCGGCACGCCGCGCAGCAAGATCTTGCCGAACGTGCGAGCCAACGTGGGGCGCTTGAAGAAGGCGACCTGGTCGACAGCGTCCCACTGGATAGCAGCACCAACAGCGCCATCCAGCGTAACAGTACCATCATCAACAATACCAGCGACCTGGCAGCGCGGCTGGACGTCCCACAGACGCGCGCCCCACGCATCGCGCAGCTCGTGCCAGGGCGCGCCGCGGCGCGGCGGCAGCAGGCAGAGCAGGCGCTCCAGCAGGGCGTCGCTATCGTTGGCGAGCGACAGCCGCGCGAAGGCCTCAAACGACGTATCCGACGCGACGACAGCCGGCCGCCGCCGCAGCAGGCCCATGAGCGCGTAGCTGAGGTCGCCGGGCGCGAACAGGGCCGTCTGGCGGGCGGCGAAGGCCTCGAGGGCGAGCGACACCAGCTCGAGCGGCGTGAGGTGGATCGACGCCTCGTAGTGGTCGATGAGCTGGCGGATCAGCTTCGCGTCGCGCCAGGCGCGCGCGGCGAAGTTGCGCTTGGCCAGCTGCTCGGGGTCGGCTGGCCCGCCAAGCGCGTGGATGCGGACGCGGTGCTCGGGCGAGCAGAGCAGGATCTCCGGCAGCGTCCAGAGCCGCGTGCCCCACTCGCGGAGCCAACTCTTCATGTTTTCCGAGCTGTAGGCTTGCGGGACGGCGCCGGGGAGCCGGCTGGGGAGCGGCGGGCCGAGGAGGATGACCATGGAGTGCGCGGCGCGGACGATGTCGCAGATGCGGTAGACGTCGGCGCTTTGGCTGGTGGCTTTGGCTTGGTTGTCTGCGTCGCGGATGCATTCGAAATCGAGCCAGAAAGCCGGCTTCCCGGCGGACTGGGCTGCTTTGATGCCGTACTCGTGAAGTGTTGCCCGGTCTCTTCGCGCCATCTCGACGTACGCTGCTCTCGTTTCTGCATCGGGTAGGGTCCAGCCGGCAAGCTCCTGTTCTGTGGCCACGCAAAATTGCTTTCTTGTGTAGGAGAGAAAAACGAAGTCTGTGTCAGCGTTGTCTCCATACTTCTGAATCCAGTCCGTCACCTTCCAGGTTTCGCAGGAGGTGCCTCCGCGGGCGTCGTCTTTGAGAAAGCAGAGGTACCTGGGTCGGTACTGTCGAGCAGGAAGATCATCAAAGTCCTCGTCCATCTCTTGCTCGAGGTCATAACTGCGACGGGGCTCCTGGCGCGGATTGGAGATGGCTGACATCTCAATGTCGTCGGGTAGTAGAGGTGCGCTTTCTCCCGGCTCCTCCGCCTCGTCCAAAGCCTGGGTCATGTTCTCTGCAGTATTTCGAGATGCCTTTGCGTAGCCCCAATCTCGGTATCTTACAGGGTCGTAAAATCCTCCATTCCTTGAGCTGCCCTCGAGGTTTTGAGGAATGAGAAGCTATGAAAGGTCAGTTTATGCTTCACTTCCAAAGCATTTCCTAGCGGCATAGCTGCTACATACCATCAGGACAAGAAGAAGGCAAGAGGGGATCCATTTCAGCGCAAGTGAGACCACGGAAGATCCATCATACCGACGCTCTTCACTGCCCTCCTTGAATACGGAAGAGTAAGTCCAGTGAACGAGATCGAGGATTGCTGAAACCTGCATCCGCATTTTCCCTGTTCCAGTCCAGCTCCTCCCTTTAGCCTGGGCGTTCGATTCATCGCTTCCTTGGACGATTAATGGGGCCAGTCGGCCATCGCTAGGTCGAATAAATCGTTCTTTTACTGCGTCTTTCCTGTTGATGATTGTCAACCGACCGGAAGCATCGCGGTGGCGTAGGTCGGAACGGGACATGTCTCCGAGATCTAATGTGTAACTAGCACTGTTTCAAAGCGCAGAGCTTCCTCTACTACCTTTCGGCAGATGGCGGTTAGTTGAACATCGGAAAGTCCTTTGATTTAGCTGGCTGTTGGATAAATCTTGGGAACGGCAGAAGGCGACCGCGGATCTGACAGTGACGGACGGCATGTTTTAATATTAGATGGAGTGTTTTTCCTACGACCTATTGGGTGGCACTTCCGTAAGGCTTGTCCAACTCTTTGCTTTTTAGTGTGGGGGCCATACCAAGCAACCAATCCGTTGCCACGGCGCGAAGATCATGCTTATATTTTCGGTAGAGCGGCCGATCCGCAGCCGCATGCACCAATGAAAAGACAAGTGAGATTGCCGCCTGGACCACAGCCCCCAATTCTATATTAGTGCAGGTATCACAGACTTCTTGCAGCGGAGAGTGAGCTCGAAACTGTGTCCGACATATTTCAGCCTTGCACCTATCAGTTTACGGATATCCATCCTTCGTCATGCAGAGACGCTTCGTATCATCGAATTTCAATGTTTCAGTCCTAGCCTCTCGACCTCTCACACTAAAATGAGTCAGAATAGGCGACATGTTGTTGACTGTCCGTCCAGGCCGCGATAGCCACACGCAGTCTTTTGGCCGCTTATAGACCCGACACGGTTCTCTCAGGCAAATCACAAAGTAGAACTCTGGCACAGAAGGCCTCATACTAAGAGGTTTCCGTGGTATTGCTTGCACGCATAATATGTCAACGAGCATAAAGCAATACAATGCCAGAATCCCTGAAGCTGATGTGGAAGCTGCAGTGATTGGCGGCCTCGTAGAGGCTGTGGACTCAAAAGATGATGCTAAAACCTGCATATCCAGCGACCTACTTACTTAAAGCTCATGATGTTACGGTCTCTCTGAGAATGAAAGTCTAACCAAGGAAACGACTTGAAAATCCGACAAGGGAATTACTTACAGTGGCTATGCTATCACTGACCGAGCTCAAGCAGAGGCACGTGACGACGGCCCTGTGCTTGCATAGCGCGGCAGAGCCTCTCGAGGCTTTCGTTCTTTCGGCGGAGCTTTTCCATCTCCGCCTTGTTGCGCATTCTTTCTTCGGCCTTCTCGAGGATGTTCCTGTTAGTCGCCATGCGCATTTTTGTGAGAATTTGATTCTCTTTCTCCAGGCGCTTGATCTTCATGAATGCTTCCTTATACTCTTGTTTCATAGCAAGGTAATTGGGCAAATTTTTGGCCGTTTCTTTGGCCGGGGGCTTCTACAACCACGTCATCTTTTAAAATTCAAGTGTACAGCACCCTGACCTACGGCAGAAACATGCACGCTTACTCCTCCACCTTGATGCATTTTGATCTTGAGTTAAGTTCTGAGAAAACAGTTGACAGATGTGTTGATTAGTATTGGGGAAGGAGAAGTCAACGCGGAAATCACGTTTTTGTTGGGTGCCGCAAACCTTGGATCAACGCACGTCATACGTCCAGCAAGTCTCAGCATTTCCACACAATGAGTTGCGTAAAATTTTCATTTCCTCAACTATTAACACGTAAGAATACCAAGAAAGCTCCACATCACTCATGCCCCCCGCACCCCCGCTCAAGGCAAGCAACTCAGCAGGCCCTGCAGCTTGTTCAGCACGACGGCCTGATTATCCGCAGTCGCGGTCGTCTTGTCGCTCGCGTTGCCGACGCTCACGCTGACCCAGCAGCCGTCGGTATCGACGACGGCCCTCTCGCGGGGCAGGGTAGTCGCGCCGCAGGTCTCGACGTCCGGGGTGCTCAGGACGGGGGTGCTGAGGTTGATCCTGCTGAGCACGAACTTGAACTTGCTGGCGTCGTTGCAGGTCGCGTCATCAACGTCGCCCATGTTGACGTTCAGAAACACGCCGTCGGGCAGGTACGGCGTGCCGCTCTCGATGATCTTGCTGGTCAGGTTGAGGGCCAGGTCGGCGTAGACGGTCGACGACAGCGGCGTGGCGGCGTTCCAGGCGGTGCCGCTGCCGCTCAGGCCCGAGAAGGCGAGGGCCGGGATGCCCTGCTTGACGGCGTACACGGCCGAGCCCACGGTGCCGGAGAAGGGGACCTGGATGTCCAGGTTGGAGCCGACGTTGGGCCCGGTCACGGCGAGCTCCGGGGCCTGGTTGTCGAAGAACTGCGGCGCGAAGTCCGAGATGCCGTAGCGGATGGCGGTCACGGGGTAGGAGTTGACCCAGTTGAGGCGCGGGTTGGTGGCGTTGTTGCCGGTGGGCCCGCTGTTGGCGGGGCAGCTGTCGTACTGGCAGGCCTCGGTGCGGTCGCTGGGGTCGCTGTCCAGAGAGCCTGGGGGTGGTGTTAGTCAGGCGGCTTTAAGTGGTGGCTGCGGCGGGGGACGCACTGCGGCCGGACTGGTTCTCGGCGGGGGCGGACAGGACAACGTTGTGGCCGGCGGCGTTGAGCACGTCGTTCATCACGCGGATGTTCTTCTCGGCCCAGCCATCGTCGTTGCCCTGGATGATGCGGATGGCGTTGACGGCCAGCGGGAGGGCGGCGGCGGCAGCAATGAAACGCATGGCTAGAACGGCTTCCGAGATCCGAGAGGTCTGAACGAGTGTGGGATGGCCTGGCGGACTGCGGGAGGGGCCGCAGCGGGATATATGTACACAGGTCGCCGGGCTTGTGGTGGAAGCGAGTGGGAGCGTTCTCTGCCTATATCGGCACCCACGTGCAATGCGCGCAGCTCGCCCATGGTGCAAGCGAGAGGAGGTGGAGTAGCGTGTGGGCGAATCAGCGGTGCTGGCGCGCAAGTCCTAATTTCAAGCGCCCTACAGGGCAGGGAACGGGCGAGGGCCAGTGGCTGGATTTCGTAAGATGGGCCGGTAGGCGAGATGGATGGGGGGAAAGGAGGGCGGGAGCTAGAGGCTTTCGGGCAGGAGCCGAGTCCCGTCGCGGCGGCCCCGGAGCTGCTGCGTTTCGATTCCGGCACGAGCCACACGCAGCTCCCTAAGTCGCCAGCCCATTCGCCTTGGTCTGCTTGGCCTCGAGCGCTGCTGTTGGGCGCGCCGAGTAATGCTGCTACACCACCTGCCCGGTTTCGCGCGGTGGCACCCCAAGTCTCAGTCCCCATTGGACAGCACCGCCACGCTCCATTACACTCGCCCCTGCGCCGCCGCTTGGCCTCGAGCCGTTGAAACCCCATCGAAACAGCGAAGCCGCCCTACGACCACCTGCGGATGCTGAAACTACAGCGCACGTGCGAGGACTCAGAGGCCTCATGCACACCACCGCAGCTGCCTTCGCCACGGCTAAGTTACGCACTGCCAAGCTGCGAGGCGACGCTCTATCGAATTCTGTTTAACCTGCGCTAGTGCTCCGGCGCTCCGGCGGCCAAGCAGCACTTTTTCAACGACCATGACTTGGGCTGCCGTTCAGAGCATCTTTTCCACTGCCTGTCGCACGTGTTGGCCGCCTCATTTGGATCATCTTCGGCTGCCGGGATCGCCGAGTGCTGAGCATATGCAGGAGCCGCACTCCGATTGACTTCGGGGATGCGGCAAATGGCTAGCTGATCCTGGAAGGTTGAATGCTATGCAGCCTCTCAAACTCTACGATTGGCCGCTTTGCCTATAGGCTGCCATTGCCGTTCGTTATCTTTGGCGGCTGGGTGTGCGCATTCAAGCGCAGCGCGCAGAAGCTTCGAACCCCGAGCTTCTGAACCCCGCTTCTTGACTCGTGGAGAGAGCACATCATTTCGCATTCAGCAAGGTGCGGACGGCTCTGCACCTTTTGAAACAACGCTTAAAGATGACCTTACGCCCGTACAGAGATCTGCAAAGGGCTGCATTTGGTCGGCGCATTGGAGAAAGACTCCGGGAGAATCAACGAGCAAGCCTGCGCGCGATACTCGAAAGAGTCGGCACGAATGGCACACGCTGCTAAATCAAGAGGTCAAAGCGCCACGCTGGGGAAACAAGCTCACCGGGACAACCTTGTGTGATGATGCACGGAAGCTTGGAGAACAACGCACCTCTAAAACGACGTTGGCTTTCAGCGGGGCTGCCTACGACAACCTCGACGGCCAACGCCAGATACCTCCAAGATAGCTTTTCGAACGTCTTCCTAGGCCGCGCCGAGCGACGCACTGGCCTATCAAGTGCCAACGACGATGTAATACACCCGGAAAGCGCGCCAGTTCGACTTCTCATCGCTGCCGCGGTGTATCATACGACTATTCAAGCCTTCAGACCAATACTGCAGCACTCTGTCACTTTCGTGACCGCTCCAGAAGATTGGCACACCCTCGCTGGTACGTAATTTGAGCCCGTTGCGTTCCAACCGCCATCCAGAAACGTATTCACAGTTGCCCAACGAAATTAAGCTGTGCAAGCGACTATCACTCTGCGAAAACTTGCACCATCACCGAACCATATGGCATATTGGAAATGCTGCCGGTGCGGCGTCCTCAATGACTTCACCTCTTGGAGTTGCTGGTGTTGCTATCACAGTCCACATCCTGCTGGTTGTGGTTGCACATGGTACGAAGAGCACATATCCGCTTTTCCATCTGATGAGACCCCCGATCCGAGTCAATCAAGCGGATGAGCAATGGCATGCACTATTGGAGAAGCGAAATAATCCCATGATGTGGACTATTGATGTAGTAAATTCGAAAGTGTGGTGGATCATGTGCGCAATGTGAAAACCTACGCATTTTGACTTACAGGTTTCACTGTTACGCACCCAATGCATTCATGTGACGCCAAGTACTCCTAAATTGCAAGTTGAAGTGACTACAACTTTTGTGAACCCTTTTTTCTCCATCAGAGCCCGAAAGCTCAAGTTCGAACCCCTTCAGTCATCTGTCTTACTTTGTTTTTCTACGAACAGACCCTTTAAAGCCAGCATCCTTCCCAACAACCCAAAATGCCAGGATTGTAGGTATGCTGCCAATACTTGTGTGTAAATCTTGACTGGTCCTCAAGATGTGTAAACTGTATCCACAGCTCTTACCCGCTCGGCTACGGTTGTATCAGGTTCGATTGCTGGAGCTGTAGGCCGATCTTTACATTCGAAAATGTTGAGTCTTTCAATGAGGGGGGAATCTCTACTTACGGCGAAACATACACTTTCCTCATATGAATTTAATATTTCATTTTGTACTTGTCGAAACGGTGCGAGAAAGAAGACGCCGCTTGTCTTCTCCTTATTGCTACTAAGGTCTGCTATATACGTGTAATAATCGGATTTACGGAAATACGCATGAACTGGGCATATGAGGTATGTAGGGGTAGGTGATGGTGTAGCGAGAAAAGCAAAGAAGGGACGCGTGTATAAGCAAAAGCAAATAAAGCACGTGATTTGCGGGCCAATGTGGTTGACACAAGCTCAAAGCTATATCTAATCAAGCAACGAACGTACACGTGATTTCCAACAAGATCTTATCCATTCTTGTTCTTTCCAAATTTTGCAGGTGGGACAAGGTTGAGGATTTCTTTTTCAGTCATTCCAACTGTCGCAATGAAGACCTTCCCTTTGAATACAAGGACCTGGGGGAAAGAAACTTCCTTGACTGCATAGACGGGGACCAATTTTTAAGAACCAGTGGATCTTCTGTCCCCTTGTCATCCAATAATGATGGAGATTTTACAATCTTGCAAAGGAGCCAGAACGTCGATTTCCATTCATCGAACCCTCCAAGAAGATTGGAGAAGGAGCAACCTGTTCTGTAACGAAGGAAGTCATGGCTTCATTTCACCTTGAGTCTATGGAGAAGACATTTGTCAATTGCACGAATCAATAATCATGACTCACAAAAGGGCAGAACAAACTTGTAGCCTGCCAGCACATTCGAACAGCAAATGTCAAACCAGAAGAGATGACGAATCTCGACAACCTACGATAATGCATCAGCAACCATGACCAAATTATGGTCAACTTCGCCACCTTCCAATGCGAGTCCGAGTACATCATCTTGTATGATCTGGCTGAATATGACCTTGAGAAATTTCTGGTGAACAGCAATTCACTCACGCGTCCTGACTCAGCCCAATACGGCCCGAACGGACCCACCTCGTACACCAAAGCGGATTTGATTCAAGAAAGCTATAACCTCGCGAACGCACTCGAATTTCTTCACAGTCATCTACATGGTGTGGAGGGGGAAGTTGCGTGTGCGCACAACGACCTCAAACCCGAAATATCCTCGTTTTCTACTCTCATAGCACCGAGGATAGGTACCCGGTCGGCCAATGGAAGACCACTGACTTTGGAATCGCGCGTTTAAGACCAAAACGGATACACAGGCCCAGCCCAGTCAAAGAGGAAGAACCAGTAACGCCCGTCGATATCTCACCGAAACGTCATTCACAAGATTTTCTCAGCCCATCCTCTGCGGAAAGTAGCCCTTCTGTTGAATTTTGGTCATGTTGGTATCACGTGTATTTACATTCCACTGCGAGACGGTTAAGAAGGGGGCGTCCCCCACCTCCCTTCCTTCTTCACAAAGAATCCACTCATTGAACTGCCATCATCAATATTCCAATACCTTCCAAACCCAAAATTCATGAATCGCTTGAGCCCGTCCTGGAAACTCATCGAGCACGGCGACTATCGGCCTCGTCAACATTTCCCCTCAGCAAGATAGAAGCAAAAAGAGATCCCGGACGGTTCACCGCGCCTGACGTAGTGAAGAAAGGCCACGCGCAGATTGATGCAAGACTCGGAGACATCTGTGTAACGGCGGGCCTCTACCTCCAAGGATCCAACACCAAAGAGGGCGGTAAGCCGTGTAGGGTTTACCTTGAGTGGGTACACGAGAGGTTGAGTGAGAACGAAGTGAAGAATACACGTGACTGAGCACTGCGTGCGAAGGCCGTGTTACTAATAGAGTCCAAATTCTATTATGAAGTTGACCACGAAGGGTCAAATACTAGCTAAGGAGTGAAGCTATATATGCTCTATGAAAGTTATAACAATCTAGTGTTGCTCTGTGTAGCCGGGGCTTTACTGGGCGACAGTTGCTTTATGTCGCCCGGGCTCGCGAGGGCGACATGTGGGTCTCTTAGTAGATCATCACGTGCTTTGATCACGTGGTAATGCCTTTTCTTGCGGGGTTCCTTCGTCAACCCTCATCTTCCTGCGTCTTTCTCAAGGCTGTGCCGTAACAATCTGGTCTTTTGCTTGCATATTCAGTGAAGTGCTGCTCTTCTCGATCAGTCCAGATTTGGTGAAAGAATTCAGAAGTTTCTGCGAGGAAATCAACAAGGAGGACATGCGGTTTTACAACCACGTCAACAGGCAAGTCAAGCCGGAGATCCTAAAATGGCTACACGAGATCAAATCGATCCACTACTCGACCAAATCCCAGTGGTACCAGGAGTGTTTGGACCTGATCGGGGCGGTTTTGAAGCCAAACGGTGCCAGGAAATGGCCAGCGGCGAGTGAAATACGCCGAAAGTTGCATGAAATTCGAAAATCAATGAATTCACAGCTGCCAGAACAACCGGAAGACGACGAACCTGACACCCCTTCCACCACTGGAGTTAACCCTACGTTTAGAGTTACCACCGAACACAATTAATTGGTTGGACGTACTTTCCTTTCTCTTTTGCCCTCTCTTGCTTATTACATTCATCTTTTCATAGTTTTGATTTTCGAAGTTTCTTATGAATGAATTGATTTTTCTAGATTTGTTACAATTGTGGATAGACTTGTTTCAATATAAAACGTGTTAATAAGTGCAACCATTCATTTTGTAACCCTGTAGTGACAGCGATGGGACGTTCAGAGCCATCAAGGCGACATAACCAACCTTCCTCCCCATTTCATAAAATTGTGATCACCAAGTCGAGAGGAATTCAATTGCCTGTTTCTTGCGAGAGTCAAACTTAGTGCTACTATGGAACCAGTCAATCTGCATAGGCGGCAAGTCATCCTTTTTACATGGTCTGTACTGCTGACAGTGTGAAGTATATCTTGAAGATCAAACGATGAAACTCGGCCGATGGAAATAAACTCAACTTCGACATAGACTGGATTAGGAGGAATTCCATGGGCGCCCGCTTGAAGAAGGTCGAAAACTCAATTCCAAGCTCTCGCCGTATAAAAGAACGAGTTGAACCCGAGAGCGACATTCACAGTGCGACAACCCCACTTCGAACAGTCTCGCATCGTTCGTTGGCGGGGTATTCCTAAGCCGGTGGATATAAGTATGCAAAACTACGTTCCCCGCTAAGATTGGATGAGGGGAAGTGCTGTAGCAGCACTAGTTGGTCGAACAGAACCTTTGTGTCATCCGCGATAGATTGCCGGACGCGACATCGATACGTATACGAATGTGAGGTTAGGCTGTGGGTGAGAAAACCGCGCAAAAAGCAAGCTTCGGGCGCTCTCCAGTGGAGTCTTATCAGGCTTACTAGGTACAACGCTCATGCAAGGCACAATTCTTGCTTTGACGTAGGTTTAGACCGGCATCTCCCGCAGATAGGAATCGGCATATCCGCTAACAGCATTCGAGGCGTGCGTCATTACAGTACAGATCTCTGCAACACGAACAGAAACTAACTCGAGGAGGCATGTCAAACCTGCACCGGAGAAACCGAGATACTTACATGGAGAAAGTACCATTTTCCTGCCAGCCTCTCCCCCGGGAACGGAGAATGCGGCTCCGTTTTAGTTCCAGGAATGTGGAGTTGAGCTACTGCTTGACTCGAAGTTTGCTGCCTCATCGAAGGGCCGATCAAAACAGCCTCCCGCATACTCATATTCTTCTGCTTTCATTTCCTCGCAAGCGGGAATTTTAGAGCCGAAGACTCTGGTTATTTGCTTCAGTCCTTCTGCTCTGGTAGAACAGAACTGAGGCTGATGGTAGCGGCGCCATTGCAACTGCGGGGTACGACGTAGTCTCGAGTCATTCGTGTTGGATCGGCTCCGGCCGTGTGGGTGTGGCGCTGACTATATCCAAGGCGGTAAAATGGAGCATGGAAAAGCTTGACGTGATTCGGAGGCGATCTCGGAAAGATACACAGCGGTGGTGGTTGTGGAGGCGTCAGGGCCTGGGTGTGCAACCATCCGGAGGGGCTGATGAGAAGTAGATTCTTGGCGAAGAAGAGAGACGAGTGGGGAGAAGGTGCCCCTTATAACTGTCTCGGGTCAAAGTTAAATACACGTGATCCGACAGGACACCTGGTTTTCGGTCTCAGTTCAACATCTGCTATTGTCCTGATGTGGGGATCGGGATCCAGCAAAACCTGCATCACTGCTCCCACTGCAACAAGTCCGCGCGGCCGCTTGGTATGGGACCCTTTCCTCGCATAGTGAGGTTGGCAAATGCGCTAATTAAGCTCCCTCGGGTTCTATGCGGTAGAATGAGCCCCCCAAGAATATGACGCGCAACGAGAGGTTTGAAATCATCGGGCACGAGCGGAAACCTGAGCTGCCTGAGTACGTGTATCTATTGCGACAACACATTGAATCTATTTCGATCTACCACGACGCCTAAGGGCGTGGGGATGCTATAATTAGTCTACCCGAGGAGCGAGTTCTGGATCCGGGGTGTCGTAAGGCTGGACGATCCGAATACGAATAGCGACGTGTCTCGCTTTGTAGATGCGCACCGCCTCGACAAAGCCAAGACCAAAGTCTGGGCAGAGATATGTAGATTAGAAAAGCAGCTTCTTGCCTCGAGAATGTCTCTTGAATTATCCTCATCCACAGCTTCACACTCCATTCTCAGCCTTCAGCAAAAGAAGATCCTTCCAGCAAATCCATTCGATTTCAAAAATCCGAAATCCAACGCCCAACATGCAGGCAATCAAGGACTTCTTCAACTACTCTCCTATTTTCGATCCCCGCTTCAACCTCCGGATACACATTCTCCAGCTGGTTCTGATAGTGACGGCGGTCATTCTTACCTTTGTACGAATGACAATGAACGTCCCAAGGACCCGAGCAAACACGATGGCCTTGTCCATGGTCAGTAGCTATACTTCACCTTCATTACCACATTTATCTAACGTTGAACTACCAATATAGGGCGCAAAATCGTTGATCATTATCGCCTATCAACTCCTGACTTGCCACGTTGAGAAGTTCAAGAAATGGGCGAGCCCGAAGGCCAACGCGATTCTCAACTCCCTCGAGATCGTCTTCTGGGCAGCGGTCATGTTCATGGTCTTCAGGGCAAACTTGAACTCCTGCACGGGGACAAGCTGCATCCTGAGCTGGATCGTCGTCGGACTGGCAGCTATTCTACAGTGAGTTTCTCTCCCCCGTCGCCAGCCTGACTATCGTAGACACTATACTGACAGATTGCGCTACAGTGTTCTCGCCATGCAGACAGCAGTCGTCTCCATCTGCGACTTCCGCTACTTCCGCAAGTACGGTGTCCCTCGTTGCTCGCAGCAGCCGCCCAAGGACCAAGTGACGATGCAGGAGGTGGTCTAAAACATCAGAGTGGGGAGGTGGCTGGAGATAAGGAACCGGCAGGATACGGATAGATCACGGTCGATAGAGGCATTTCTAGAACCTACATGGGCTGGCACATGTTACAAAGCGGGAGAGAAAGATAGAGAAAAAAAGAATTCCTAGATTGTTTTCAAGCGGCATGACTCAGATGTCCAAGTGAACTACTCAATTACCAAGTGATCTGAGGAAGTTAAGCCCTCGGTGGCATGAGGTATAGACCATTAGCCGGCACCCCTGCCACGGCGGTAGCGTTGCCCCGCTTCGTCGTCGAAGCCGTCGTCGTGATGTTCATATCCACAGGCCTCAGGGGTGGCGCTGCAGTAACAACGGCGAAGGACGAAGTGGTCTGGTTGAGGTGAGGGGCCTTGGTGGTGATCGAGATGAAAGAAGTTGTGTTGCTGAAACGTGGTGTTTCAACGGAGATGCTGAAGATGGGGGCTTCGGTGACAGTAGTGTAGATGGTGGTTGTTTTGCCGTCGCGCCGCGAAACGGCACTCCCCGCAACGAGGGGAAGCATGAGAACAGCGTTGATGAGCAACATGTTTACGTGAATGTTGGGATTATTTCATGTAAAACCTGCGTAGACGGCTTGGTTAAGTAGCGGATCCGGAGACAACACAAAGGCGTTGTTCAAAAATCTGAGATCTGCTTGTTGGCGCTTCCAGCATTGTTCCGTGATGTTCTCTCAGAACAATGTCTGCCTGCGGCTCCGTTTGCAGATCGAGCCAGCGAAAACGCATCGAATTCAAAGCCAGGCCAAATCATTCATGTCAGTACATCAATTGAAGTATCATTTCTTGCAAAGCCGAGACTGTTGGTTTGACGAAAGAAAGCACTGAGTCTGACAGCATCTCAGCCAAACAACCACACATGGCACGCCTCGGAAACCACAAAATACTCTATGTCTCTATCTTAATGTCTGCAGAGTTGCCATTAATATGCAATCCAGAACCCTCGCCCTCCCCAAACCAGCGCTCACGCACCCCGAACCGATCCCCACGGGCCATCGATCCAGACGCGTGCGGATCGTCCGCCCAGCCACCAAACCCCCACGTCCACATCCCCTTTCACCCACAACGCCAACAAACCCGGCCTCCCCTTCTTCAGCCTCTTCCCCCAGCTTGCACTTCAAGCAACACTCACTCCACACCACCCCGCCAGCCCTCCTCCGCCGACCTTCGCACCCACTCCCGGCACGCCGCTCTTCCGCCTCGGTCTCTGCCTCGTCCCTTCCCCGATGGCAGCACCCGCCGATCTCGACCTGCACGTCTCCCCCGAATCTCCACTCGCGTCTCGGCCCGCTCCAGACTAGGCGTTTGTCGCCGCGTCATGTCCGCGCATCGGTGTCCAGCGTCTGCCTCGGCTTGTCGAGCCGCTGCGGGTGGCTGGCGGGCGTCTGGCTGGCTCTGAAGCGGGCGTGGCTCCAGAGCTGACCGCAGGAGGGGGGCTCATAGCCTAGCTGGAGCTCGGAGAGGGTGGCGGGAACGGCTGGGATGGTGCTGGCGGGAGGGACCGAGGTGGAGGTAGAGATGTGGAAGATAGTAAGATAGGGGTGGGAGTACATCTGGCGTGGAGAGGTCGTTGTCGTGGTTGGTTGTGGTGGTGAGGGAGGCATGGGCGGTCAGAGGGATGAGTTCGGTAGGGAGGCCCGGCGAGAGCACTTTCTGCAGCCAAGTATGGAAGCTGAGGGAGGCTGGATGTCTCGCAGATGAATTGACAGATGCGTGGGTAATGGAATAATTTCCGAGGATGGAGGTGGCCGTGGTGGCGACAGTGATTATCACCGAGGTGCCCTGTGGTCTTGGTCCTTTCCTTTTGGGCCTCCGAGTTTGTTAATGGGGGCATCGTAGGCTTTTTCGTCTGCAGTTTTAGCTTTTCCGAACCGTCGTTACTATGAGTGCCTGGTCCTTCGGCAAAGTAACAGCGTCGTGGCGATTCCATCTCATCATCGAAAAACGATCGCAGGTCAAGACTGTCCCAGTGCCTGAGCCATACCTCAAGTGCCCCAGAGATCAGCCTGTTGTCGAAATCCTTGAAATTCGCAATTTGCTCTTGGTCTTGCTCTTCGTCACTATTGTCGAGTGCATCTATTGCGTTGCGGATTAGACTCTTGAAATTCAACACCAGCTCTTAGCCTCCGCTATGCTCCTCCCTGGGTGACCGCGGCTGGCTGTTGATGTTGTTTAGTGGAGTCTGAGTGTTTTATGCGTAAGAATCGAATAAGTCACTGGCCACCATATATTCGATGAGAGGCACAGTTGTTGTGGGGCTTCGGCGGCACAGGCGGTGTGGACAGCAGCAGGTAGCAGTGATTGGCACACTGAGCCGCATCGCTGCCTCCAAAGACTGGCTGCAACCGACGGTTAGCGCGAAGTGCTTCTGACAACCACACTACTGTGCGAAGTTAGAACGTTCGCTTGGGTAGCTTTGGCACGTGCTTTGGCTGCGCGAAGCGAAATTCAGGCTCCATTCGCCACGCTGAAAGGATGTGTGCTCTTCACGCTAGCCTTCAGCTGCAGCGCCTTCGAGATTCGATGAGGTTTGAACGAGGATGAATCCGTTAAACAAAAGGAGTAGCCAATATACCAATGGCAATGGTGTGGAGCATCAACTGTTCGGGACTTTAGTCAAAGAAGCACATACCTACTTGGCGAATCCTTCAGGAACTGATCTGCAGCTGGGCCTCGTGATTAGTGACTCTTGAGTAAACTGTTCGCGTCTAGGCCTTGAAATGTGCAATCGAGAGCGAGCCCGGCTGCAACGTTCTGAAGATAGACGTTGCGGAAAGAATGCTTCAGGCGGCCAGCGGGTTCCTAGGCGGCGCGATTCACATGGAAGCTTAACAGGACGAACCGACGAATGGAGGATAGCTCACACACCAACGCGCCATGTTCGCGCGGAGAGAAAGCCACCGGCGCAATTCCACAGCCGTCTCAGTGTGTGGAGACAACATTTCACCACAACAGATTGGGAGAGTCATCCGACATGCTCACCACGCCTGTAGTCAGCTGGGCATGGGCGCGCATCATCTTAAGGTTTCGATGAAGCTTCAGGCAGATCGTCGGAGTGGTTCGAGCAAGATGGATGTTCCAGGAGCGTGGGCGCAAGGTTCCTCTACGCAGAACGTCCATGTTTCCGGGCTCCAGAATATCGATGCGCACTGTCCCAATCGAGCGAGAATCGTCGCATTGGTAACCCAACGGCCAGGGTGACCCTTCCAGAAGGCAAGCGACGGGCCGAGATTTGGCCTTTCCGCAGGACCGGTGTCAGTCGAACGCCTGTCAGACATTGCGCCTCCCGCTCGCTGCCTGTGAAAGGGGCCCGCGGATTTGGCACCTGTCGTTCGGGCCGAGGGTGTCTTGGGCGGGCCACTGGCTGCCAAGGCAGAGACAGCCATCCAGCCATTGTACGGATTACACACCACCAGCGACACGGCAGAGAATTGACGCGTCCCTGTGCGGCGGCGGGGGCGGCCATTCGTTTTCTGGCACGGACGGGACGGCACACGTGGGCGCCAAGGTGCCGGACTCGGTGGTTCGTTGGGCATCAAGCAGCGCACATGGCCAGTAGCGAGGGGCAGAGCGTACCAGACTCCAGCGAGCGGCGTCTGTAGCGGCGGCCATGGTGGTGATGGTGGTTCAGCTCTCGCAGCGAGAGTCAGCGAGGGCGGGAAGGTGTTCTGTCCGGGCCGCGCGGATCAGGCAGGCACAGGTGATCGCCCCCGGGGACCGTGCCAAGGCTCGAGGGCCCGAGCAATACCCGGCTCCGCGCACTCAAAATTCGGGCCTTTTGCCGCGGATCTCCGTCCGCTGCGCGCTCTCACTCTCTCTCCGACGCCGCCAATTCGCTTCACGCCTCTAGTCTCAGGCAATGGCGTCTCTCAAGCGAGTTTGGGGCCCTGGCCGTTTTCTCCTGGCGCTGGCGCCCCCAGCGGCCGCCGCCACCGCTGGCCTGCATAAGCCTGTCTGACGTCTGCTCCTAACACCTGCGCTGCTTGCCCTGCCCTCCGCCATGCTCAGTCGCTGTTCCGGTTAAGACACCATGAGGACCCGCAATTGCCGTGCCACCACGACCTCGCTCTGCTGCCAATCCGTCTAACACCGCCACAATGGTCCTCGACATTCCCGGTGGGAGAGACGACTCTATGTTCATTCTGGGCGGAGTCGGCCTCTTCCTCGTCTGGTCCACTCTTTTAATACGAGTCTACGTGAGAGCACATCTGCTGCGTTCCTGGGGATGGGATGACTGGATGATGGCGTGCGCCGTTGTCTGTTTCTGCGTTATGGCTGGAGGAATGTTCAGCCTTGCGAAGAACCATTTCGGCTCGCCCGCCTACACTCTGCCCATTCCGACATTAATAGAACTATTCAAGGTGCATCACACATCCAATTGCTCGCCGTAACAGTCACTAACGAAGCCAGGCCACCATTGTTGCAGAACTCGGCTACGTCGCAACATCAATGTCCGTATCTCACCACCCACCTGCGTGAAAACACCTGCTCACCATCACCAGGTTCTTCCGTCTCTGTATTTGCTGTTTTTACCTCCGCCTGACGCCTGTGATGTGGCAAATTTGGACGATCCGAGCCCTGATGGCCATCACCACTGTCTACTCAATCGCCTACTTCTTCATCCTGCTCAACCAATGCACCCCGATATCCTACTTCTGGACCAACTTCACCGGCAAAACGACGGGCACCTGCCTCTCCACACCCGTGGTCCTTATCACGACCTACGTCCACAACTCCATCTCCGCCGCCGCAGACTGGATGCTCAACAGTCTCCCCCTCTTCATCATCATCCCCTCCGCGATGAACTGGCGAACTAAAGTCACCGCTCTCTCCCTCCTCGGCCTTGGTGCAGTGTACGTCAAAACAGTCTTCCATAATCCCTCCATCCCATCCCATCACTCCTCCTCCCACCCCCACCGACATCCCCCCAAAACTAACCCTACCCTCCCAACAGCGCCAGCATCGGTATCATCATCCGCTTCATCGCCCTCTTCACCATCACCTCCTCCAACTCAGCCGTCCCGCTCTCCCCAGCCGTCGCCTTCTGGTCGGCGCTCGAGGCGACGGTCGGCATGACGGCGGCCAACCTGGCGACGTACCGGCCGCTGATCCGGTCCATCGCGCGGTCGGTGCGCAGCGGGCCCAACACCGACGCGTCGCCGGCGGCAGCAGGCGACAACTCGATCATCAACCTCAGCAAGATCCGGTGGCCGAGGAGCCGGAGCTCGCGGTCCGCCGCCACGGGCGGCTACCCGCGCGCGGGCTACATCCTGAGCGACGACGAGAGGGACGACGACGGGCTGGCGGCGTGGGAGCACGAGCTCGGGCTGGGCGGCCGCACCACGGCAGGCAGCTCCGTCGACGACAAGAGTCAGCCGCATGTGGTGAGGGTGGGGAGCGAGGAGCAGCTGACGACGAACTCCTCATACGCGACTAGGGTTTGAATGGTGTGTACGAATTTTATTGCTGATACGAGTAACAATGTCTGAAAAGCTGTATGTTCTTCTCGGTTTCAAAATCTCATATTTCATTTGCGTTGATCGTTTGATTCATGCCTGTATAATCACGACTTGCTGAAAGCCGCAGAATCTACCTTGTATACCTCTAACACAGTTCTGAATACTCTCCCTCACAATTGCTTGTCCAACGCTGCATAGTCGTTGTCATGCTTGATGATGTCCGCCGCCTTCTCCGCCAGCGCGTACACGGAGCTCTGGCAGTTGCCACTAACGTGGTTCGGGAACACACTGTCAAGTAGTCAGCACCCTTCTGCCACCTGAAATAACGGGGAAGAACTCACCTCGCATCGACAACCCTCAACCGCTGTACGCCCTTCACCTTCAACCTCGAATCCACGGTATCGCCCATGGCGCAGCTGCCCACCGAGTGGTACTCGCCAATGATCCAGTCGCGCACGCCCTGCCGTGAGCCCTCGGTGTCCTGCAGGTCCACACTCGGCGCCGGATGGATGCGCTTGCCGAGGTGCGGCGCCAGGGAAGACGTCCTAGCCGTCTTGTCGGCGAACTTGAGGCCGTTGCCCAAGACAGCGAGGTCGGCAGGATGCTTGAGGTAGGCGGGATCGATCGTGGGGGCTGCGGACGGGTCTGGTTTCAATGAGGTGGGTTAGTGAAAGAAGCACTTGGGGATAGTGAGGTGGTGGGAGAACTGACCGGCGCTTGAGATGTGGATCGAACCGCGGGAGACTGGATACTGCAGACAGCAGACCCAAGTGACACCGGGCTTGGCGGGGTCGCCCGGTGGCCAGAGCTTGGACTGGTCATTGACGGCATCACCGCCGAAATTCGCCATGATAGGAACGAGGATGTACTGGACATTGGCGGACTTGTCATCCTCAAGGTGCTGAATGACGAGGTCGAGCTGGCGTTTTTGGAAGGCTGCGACGTGGGTTGGTCAAACTTGCGTCCCTGTCTGAATCTTGTAGGAAGACTTACGCGTGGAGCTCTTCTGGGTCTCCCGGATGCTGGCGATCGTCTCGGCCAGCTCCTCCTTAGAAGACAGTTGCTTGTAACTAACCATCCTTCAGTCAGTCCAGGTCCTTCTCATCACTATAATTTCCCGCCACAGACTCACCTGACGAAACCCTGTCCGCTAACAACTCCTGTCAACGGCCCAGCCGCATGTTCCACCAACGCCTTCTGAGCCTCAGCCATGACATCCGGGTGGTACATGCTGTTCAGGGATATGCCCCCAGCGGCGAGATCCCATCCAATGCCCGATACGACGTGGTCCTTCAGGCAACCCAATTAGTTCGACCGTTTCTGGGGCTCGGTGGTTGGCCTGCTTACCTGGTAGTTCTCACCCACACTTGGTAGGTCAACCTTAACCTCCACGCCCGCCTTCCTCAACACCTCCGGATTGCCAATGCCCGACAGCTCCAGCAGCTGCGGGCTGTGGATCACGCCGCCGGAGAGAATGACCTCGCGCTTCGCCTTCACCGCATACTTCCCACCAGCATGAGTGAAGTTGACACCGGTCGCCGTCTTGTTGCTTTCATCCAGAATGATCGATGTCGCCGACGCCTCGCAGATGACCTTCAGATTCGGCCTCGCGGCATTCTCCTCAAAGTAGCCCCTCGCAGCATAACTCCTCTTCCCCTTCAGCGGGCCCGTCCGATACACGCTCCCCAAGCCATTGTAGAACCCGTAATGATCGCCGCTCCACGCATCCACCGGCTTCTTCTTGATACTCGCGGCGTCGTCGGCGCCGACGAGAAACGCGTCCTCGACGTCGAGGCGCGTGTCGTTGAACGAGGTGTGGATGGGTCCGGAGGTGCCGTGGTTGGCGCCGACGGTGGCCATGCCGGCGCGGTTGGTGATGGTGTCGGGGACGGGCTCGAGCGTCTGGTGCTTGGTGATGTACTGGCGCATCGACGCGAAGCCCCACGCCGGGTCGTCGGCCAGCGTCGCCCAGTCGTCGTAGTCGCGCTCCGAGCCGCGCACGTACATCATGTAGTTGGTGCCGCTGGAGCCGCCGAGCACCTTGCCGCGCGGCACGTGGTGGACGCGGTTGCCGTCGCCGGCCTGGTGGGCGGGTCAGTCTGGCCGGCTGTGAGGAGCGAGTGAGGGAGAGTACCTGCGGCACGGTCTTGAGGTTCCAGTCGTACTCGGCGTTTCCGAGCATCTGCGTGAACAGCGCGGGCGTGTCGACCAGCGGGTCGTTGAGCTTGTTCTTGCCGGCTTCGAGCACGCCGACCGTGACGTCTGGGTTCTCGGTCAGGCGGCCGGCGAGCACCAGGCCGGCCGTGCCGCCGCCAATAATCACGTAGTCATATTCTTGGGCGAGGAAGTCGGCGGCTGAGGCGGCGAGCGCGGGGAGCTCGTGGTGGTGGCCGTTGGTCCCATTGGTGCCATTCGTGCCGTTTGTGGCGTCAGCCATGATGCGCTGGAATTCGGGGGTGGTCTGGGAGGAAATGGAGGAACTGGACAGGCCGGGAAAGGCTCTCTGGTGGCAGAGCTGAGTATTTATTTATACTTCCAGGACGAGTGGTAGCGATGCCTGGCAGCTTGGCGTATCCTTCGCGCTTGCCAACGGCTGGGCTACTAGACCCTTCGTGCTCGCCAGCAGCTGATCTACTAGAGCGTTTGCTTCTCTACGCAGGGCAAAGCGTCTAGCGCTTACAGCAATTCGTGGCTTTTACCCCGCAATTGGGCGCTGGACCGGGCCATGTTACGATTGAGGTAGGACTAAGTGTGGAGCCCTCTGGCCTTTTTCATCAGGCAATCACGCACCACCACACGCCCGCCCAATGGAAGGCAGGGCCTAGCAGAACAGCGTGTATACGAGCATTTTGGACCCCAAACAAATCCTCCCCATTGATAACGCAGAACGCGACAACGCGGCGGAGGTGACTCCGCCGAAACGTCCGGACAGCGGGCGTCTTCCGCTCCGCAAAAGGTGCCCGAAGGGGCAACCCCGGCGTCGTTTGCTCGACTCCAAGGTGCCTGTCCCACCGCCCAGGCCAGGCTCCGACGGCCTCGCCCTGACGCGGCGCGCGTCACCCCCGCTTGTGCGTCCCCCCAGACCCCGCCCTAGCCGCTCGCGGAAAGACCGCCCGCTTACTACAACGCCCCACACTCCAACAATAGCCGCCGTGCCTGCAGCACAAATCCAAAAGACGACTTCACCGGCTTACGCGATCCTGACGCACACCTTGCCGAAATGCTGCTGCGTCTCCATGTGCCTGAACGCCTCCTTCGCCTCTTCGAAGTCGAAGACGCGGTCGTCGATGGCCGGCTTGATGCTGCACGCCTCGATCACCCGGTTCATGTCCTCGTACTGCGTGCGCGGCCCCACGAAGCTCGTGCGCACAATGCAGAAGTGGAAGAACATGTCGAGCAGCTTGGGCTCGTCCTCGCCGTCCTTGACCGCCCCGCCGCGGAACCCGACGAGGGAGACGATGCCGCCCCATTTGACCGCCTCCAGAGACTAAACACGCACCGGAGCATCAGCAGCCGTTCGGCCAGACCAAGCCACGTCTATCGCGCTCACCCGACCGGCCCGGAAGGTAAGAGCAATTGGCCAGGATAGGGAAGAGCATCACCGTACCTGTTTCACGGTCCTGTGGCCCGCGACGTCAACCACCAGATCCACGCCCTCCTGGTTCGGCGTCAACTCCTTCGCGACCTTGCCCCACTCCGGCACGTCCGTGTAGTTGATGACATGGTCCGCACCGAGCTCGCGCAGCCGCTTCGCCTTCTCCTCCGACGACGTCGTCGCGATGACCTTCGCGCCCGCCGCCTTCGCCAACTGCACATCCCGTCAGCAAATATCCCATGCCACTCAACCCCCTTCCTCAACACCCTCCGTCCGCGCCCTGCGCAACAAGGAAAAAAGGCCTGAGGCCCACCACCCACCTGCACAGCAAAACAGCTCACGCCCCCGGTCCCCTGCGTCACAACCCACTGCCCGGCCTTGACACCCCTCCCCTCCAGCCCATACAACGCATCCCACGCCGTCAGCGCCGCGCACGGCAACGTCGCGCCCTCGAGCATGCTCAGCCCCTTCGGCAGCGCAATCAGATACCTCTCCGGGAACACGCCGTGCTGCGCCAACGTCCCCTGCATCGAGCCCCCCAGCACCTTCTCCAGGTGACGTGGCTGCACGGGGCCAAACGTGTGATCGCCATTCATGACGGTAGCAACCTGGTCTCCAACGCGGAAAGCGGCGACGGCGGGCCCGACGGCGAGCACGGTGCCGGCGCCGTCGGAGCAGGGGATGATGGGCGCGGCCAGCGCCCACGGGTACTGGCCGCGCGCCATGACGAGGTCGCGGTAGTTGAGGGAGGCGGCCGAGACTGTGGGATGCCGTCAGCAACAGGCAGGCGGAGTCAAGGAGAGTTATGCGGCGCACGCTTCACGAGCACGTCGTGCGGCCCCAGCGCGGGCAGCGGCGCCGCGATCTCCAGCCGCAGCCCGTCGGGCCCGGTGAAGGCGTCGATGACCCAGCGCTGCGTGGTCGTCGGGATCGGGCCGGTGGCCGTTGGCAGGTCGCCCATTGCGTCGGGTGGCAAGGATTGTGAGGTGGGATTGAGGGGGGGGATGCGCTGAACACGGCTGCCCGGTGTGTCGGGAAGGATTGGTGGATGCGTTTGGAACGCCTTGACGGCTGCACTTGTAGACGGGTGTCCTGCGCGAGCGAGCTCCCCCCGCTCCGCGCTATCGGGTGGCCCAGGGAACGTCGCTGCGTGCGGCACAGCAGAAGGCGGTGGAAATCGTACGACTCGTGGACGTGCGTTGAGGCCCGCTTTTTTTGGTGGTCGACGTCGGGGTTGCACATATCGGTCGACGGACGTGGTGTGGACGGTCAGGGGAGGTCTGGGAGATGGTGATGGATGGTTGCCGTGTTACGCGGAGAGGTAATTGGATCTTCTGCTTTGTTGAAACGGTGTTTTGGATCTCTCAATGGGGGCCTTCGAGGCTTGATCAGTAAGTTCTCTTATCTGTGATTTGCGGTGGCCTGAGCGGTATTGAAAGCTCTGGACAACTCCATTCGAGATCGTAACATGCGGAGGCGCTTAAGATGGTTGAGCTGCTCTTCCGCTTTGTGCGAAGGATGCCCTTCTCGAAGATGCACAACGCCGGTAATGCCTGCCTTGCGGAACATGGGGTATCCAATATATGGAGAAGGGCCGAGAACCCTGTTGAAGATCATGCTACGCCGCGATTCGGAGAAGAACTGGCCGAGGATGTGGTTTCTCAAAGGAGAGGGGCCAGTGTTTTTTGTGAAGAGGCGGGCATTGTTCCAGATGTTCAGGAAAAGCCTCATTGCCTCTGTTGTCCATAGTGCAACGGGCAGGGGATCACATCATTTGCAAATACTTTTCCGTCCCATATTCACCTCGTTTCAGACTGCAAGAGTGCTTTCATTCTGAATTACAAGCAATTTTGAGTAATAGCCCCTTCGTGTCTCTTTTGCTTGATCGTCTCAAGCAGTTTCAACTACACTTTCAGTCGTTACCCCCAAACACAGTCTCAAATATACTTTCGTTTATGCTCGCTGTCCCCATAGTCATTAGCCCAATGCGCCCCTCTCAATCTTGTATTACGCGGCTTGTAGTCAGCCATGGGCGTCATCGCATGCACATTAAAAGGTGGAGGATAGGGCCGGACGTGCTCTGACCACATCATAACCTCATCCAGCGTCGTCACAGCAGGGCTGTACGGCGTGAACTGTTCCCACAGCCAATATGCGAGCTGTTGGCACGGGTCCCCTTTGACAATCTTGTGGAGGGAGCTTCCGGCTGGAAAATCCGTCTTCAGTGCCACAGCGCTGTAGCCATCCGAATCGAAGTCCTCCGGCCACACGATCTCCTCCGGAAACTCTCCAATCCAGTCCTGCACCGTCGCAACCCACGTTTCATTGCCTCTGATCGATATGACCACTCCGGGCTGCTTCTTCTCCGTCAGGTCGGCGAAGAAGTATGGTTTATCAACTCCAGTGTCGTCTCTGATCCATATAGGAATAACCTTGAGGTCCGGGTTGATCAGGCTCCCATCGGTCAACATGTGTGACCCGTCGCATGTGAGCTGTTCTGGCGCGAAACGGAAATTGTTGGGATTATTGGCACGGTCGACGGCGGTGGTGTTATGGACCACCATACTTGCATATGCTTGCCATTCCTCCTACAATGAAACCCAAGTCAGCTTCATTCAGATAATATGGCTAAGCCTCCTTACGTTGCTCCATAGCCAATTTCCGGCCCAAACAATGTCAGGACAGTGCTTGTAAGGTGGTTCAAATTTTCCGGACTGCCAAGGGCCAGTGAAGAATCTCCCGAGGCGGATATGTGTTTGCCGGTGCGAAAGCTCGTTCATGATCCAGGTGAGAATCATGGGTCGAGGAATTTGGAGTACTTCGGCAGGTGTATCATACACCCAAACAATGTTATGGTAGTCGCCCACTTGGGCAGAGAAGTTTCCATCGTTCCGCGACACGTAGAAAGCCTGTCCTTTACGGCGGGATGTGAGGTTTGAACCTCTAATGGATATGAACTGCAGCGACATTGCGAGTGGTTGTGGTCTGGGCTTGGAGAGTTTGCGCTTTCAGAACATTTACGTTGGCTGAATATTGAAAATTGTAGGTCGAAGGTGACATCCGTATTCTGGTCAAACACAGTAAATGCGAGTCGGCACATATTTCACCCGCTTAACACCCACAGCAACACTTTGAGCATCGACGGTCTTTCACATGGCTTCCAATATGTGCCTAGACCCATTATAGTAACATTGATAAGCTGAAGACAATTCTGCGCGCAGTCAAGAAGCAAATTTGCGATCACATCACAGGCAAGTTGATTCCACGTCGCGGGACTAGAAGCAGAAGCGAGAACTTTCTGGCGGGTGAGGGACCGGAACAAGCTAGAAGATTGGACCAATGCGGTTTGATGCAATGATTTCTCTCTCCCCCTCTCTTATAAAAGTGCGCTGGGCTGTGGCAGTGCCATCTCCAGACCAAGTCTATGCACAGTAGCTTTCACAACAACCTCAAAAGTGATGGCTCAACCAAACAATACCACGCAAAACTCCGCAGTAGATCTCAGAACACTACCTCCAGGCCAGCGATTCTACTTCCCGCAAGTCGACGGTGCTCTTCTTGCCCACCTAGACGATTTGTGGTTAGTAAGGAAAGTGCCATTAAGGAAAGAAGTGACCCTGTATTTGGCTCTCAACGAAATCTGCGCGTTTCAGGGTCTCGGAAAGATCCAACTCTTTTCCCCCTTCCCGGTCACTGGAGGCCTCCCCCTTCCGACGTTCATCTTCGTCGGCGACTGGCTTTGGACGCGGGTAAGTTACTGCACGAACTTATCCATGCACTCAATATAAGAAGAGCGCAGTGCTTACTTTAGAGTCAATTGTCTCAGGAACGCACAAATTACCACTTTACCCTCAGTCTAGCAGATCGCCTAGTTGCCGGACTCACCTCCAAAACATTCCGATCGGCTAGCAATAATAACACTCTCCCCCCAGACGCCTTTGTCATGCCCGTCTACATCTACAACTATACAAACACCGAAATTTCAACGCGCGATTGCTTTTACTTCGATGAACAGCGTGAAGCTATTGGACTGCCTCAGTTGGGTGTAATGATCCACATCACACAGAGCGCCATCCGAATGGCGACGCTTGCGGACTGGTTACATCACGCTCCACGCAGAGGAACTTCACGCCAACCTCAAGATGACCCTGGCTCGCCCTTGTGTCACTGGGCCGAGTTTATACAGGAAGTCCCAGCTACGGGATCGTTCAGGGTTATCGTCACCGGAGATGCGTTCCTGCAGCTCATCTCGTGGCTGAGAGTCCTATACGATTATGGTGCAAATGGGGTCATGAATTGGTGGCAATGTGAGAAACTTTATAAGGGCATAATCGAGAAGTTTTGAGTCGAAAGTAGGCTGAAATAGTGATGGTTTGAGGGCGGAGGGAAACAATAGCGAGTGGACAGCAATGAAATAATTGGCGTCTGGCTTGAAAAGGCAAACGGAATCGTGTACGATATTGTTTGAAGATGCTGATTGCCTGTTTCTAGCTAGAGGGTCTCATGATTCTTCCAAAATAGACCGGCATGCATTTCCCCCAAACCTGCGTTGAGCTGTAAAGCTTGTAGCGTGATGTTGATCCATGGCGTGCGTCGATAGAATCCAATCATCTGCTTGTGACGAAGGTGGGTAATTCAGCGACCTTGTGCCGGCTCATGGATACCTTTCGTGACCGCAGATCTGTGCCTTTACCCATGCCGAATTCCGACCAACTGTTTCACTTCTTCAACGTTTGACTCTCCCAAACTGTTTGCAATGGTCGCTTACATCATCTTGCATGATGTTCGCCTTGTCCCTTGAGCACAATAAGCCAACAGCGCATGAGCTGGAGTCAACGTATTCGTATTCACCAGCACTGCAAGCATCGGGATCCACTCCTCACGCACCGGTATAGCACGTCTTAACAAGCACTGCCGCGCCAGCAAATAAAAGCCTTGGGACCAACCAAGCACTACCGAAGAAATCTTAAGCGCCATCCTCCCAAGGTCGGGTTATCCGGCGTACCCCAGGAAACGCCCTATCCCCGCGCTCCTCGGGTCAAAATTGCGGGGAACCGGGGTAAACAACACCGAGCTGTGGAGGGCGCCTCAGCCACTAAACGGCAGCTGCCCCAGCAAGCTGATATGCTTTGTCCAACCCGGAACGCGCTTTCGGCTCCTGCCACGCGGTCGCGGGCATCTTTTGGTGTAGCATCTGGGGTAGCGGATGGCGGGTCGTCGCAGCCATGGTGCGTTTGTGGAAGCGCCGGCCGCTTTCTCCACATGAGACGGTTTGCCTTTCCCCAGATCTAGAATACGCCTTCGGTGGGACTGCAACAGCGAGGTCCGCTGAGCATGGTCTCCAGATTTTGTTCATAAGAAGGGAATGGTGGCGAGAAGATTTCCCTCGTCCCACCCCCGAGCTTCTCGGACCTCGCCCATCTCCTCTCTTCCACATCGCTGCCGCCTTTGTTCGTCGCTGAGGACGATACGGCGGAATGGCGATCTTCAAGCGCACAATCGTCGCCGACGACCACGCCGTCACTCAAGGTGGACACCTGACGCTCAGG
Organism: Neofusicoccum ribis; assembly: GCA_021436925.1. Lineage (NCBI taxonomy): Eukaryota > Fungi > Ascomycota > Dothideomycetes > Botryosphaeriales > Botryosphaeriaceae > Neofusicoccum > Neofusicoccum ribis. The sequence goes on from JAJVDC010000029.1 coordinate 41,928, forward strand.
CAGTCCCTACTTCCAAATGCTCTCGGTAGGCCTCTCCCTCTCCAATTTTTAACGCCGCAGACAAGGCGCACAGAGCCATTCTCGTCGCTCCCAAAGACCCTGCCTCACGCTAACACAACGCAGTTACAATCCTCTTCTTCCTCTGGGGCTTCGCCTACGGCCTTCTCGACGTCCTAAACTCGCACTTCCAAGCCGACCTCAACATCACCGCCAGCAAAGCCTCTGGCCTCTCCGCCGCCTACTTCGGCGCCTACTTCCTCTGCCCACTCACCGTCTCCGGCTGGATCCTGCGCCGATACGGCTTCCGCGTCACATTCATGACCGGTGCGCCCCCATCCCCCCTCCCCACAACCAACGCCCAACCACTAACACCCCCTTCTCCGCACAGGCCTCGCCGTCCTCGCCATCGGCTGCCTCCTCTTCTGGCCCTCCGGCGTCAAAGCGTCCTTCGGCGGCTTCTGCGGCTCGATGTTCGTCGTCGGGGCCGGGCTGTCGACGCTCGAGACGGGTGCAGACAACTTCCTGTCGATCTGCGGGCCGCCACGCTACTCTGAGATCCGGCTGAACCTGGCGCAGGGGGTGCAGGGGATCGGGTCGTTCGTGGCGCCGCTGCTGGCGTCGCGCGTCTTCTTCGCCGACACGGTCGACACGGCGCAGGGGCTCAAGAACGTGCAGTGGGTGTACCTCGGCGTCGCCGGCTTCGTGGTGCTGCTGATCGTGCTGTTCTTCCTGGTGCCCATGCCCGAGGTCACGGATGCGGACATGGAGGTGCAGGAGCGGGAGATCGTCGAGGGCGGCGAGGGCCCGTTCAGGAAGCAGTATAACCTGTTCCTGGGCGTGTGGTCGCAGTTTTGCTATGTGGGCGCGCAGGTCGCCGTGGCGAATTACTTTATCAATTTTTGTGAGGAGGCTGGCTACTCTTCTGCGACGAGCTGTAAGTGCTTTCCTTGGGATTCTGGGAGGGTGGGTGGCTGACGTGCGGAATCAACCACAGCGAACCTTCTTGCTGTCGGTCAGGGCTGTTACGCTTTCATGCGCTTTGTCGGATCGGGTCTCCTCACCCAGAAGGCCTTTAAGCCACGCTACATGCTGGCCACTTACCTGGGCCTGTGCTTCGTCTTCGCGCTTGCGGCAGTGAAGACGACGGGTAAGACGAGTGTGGCCATGCTGATCTTAGTTCTCTGCTTTGAAAGTGTAAGGCCCCTCTTACATACCCCAATCAGCCCTTGGAACCAGGAAAATCCATTAACAGAACGTTATAGATCTGCTTCGCCACTATTTTTACCCTCGCTCTCCGTGGGCTCGGCCGCCACACCAAGCGCGGCGGCAGCATGCTTGTTGCCGCTATTTCTGGCGGTGCTGCCATCCCGCCCAGTAAGTTGTCCCGCATCTCTCATGCGCGTCTGTCCTAACATTTTCTCCAGTGACCGGCGCTGTGGCCACGACGACTGGAAACTTCCACACCGCCATGGCCATCCCGACCGCCTTCTACGTCGCGGCCTGGATCTTTCCGGTCTATATCAACTTCTTCAACAAAGAGAGTCTGGATGCGCATAGGGAGACTGATCTCAATGTTGAAAATTCGGGTGTGATTGACAAGGCGGTGGAGCTGGAACGGGGCCATGGGGACAAGAATACGGCGGTGGAAAGAGTCGAGAATGCTAGCTGAAGGATGAAATTAGTAGCAATATCACGTGTACAATCAGCGCAGGAGACAGGTGTAAGGAGGTCACCTCCTCTGCCCCAACGCTCTTCTTTATGCCATCGATCCAAACACCTCCAACACACCAAATTGCAACATATTGAAGCCAACAGTTATTACGAACCCAGTCCGCAAAGGCTATTTAATACCGCCTCGCCAGCCTCTAGTTTCCATCGTGCTCTGTGGAAAAGTTTTCAGAACTTGCATTCTAAGAAGTGGTGCTTCGAATAGAAAATCAATAGCAGTTGCTGATCCCTCAACTTAGGCAAAGCTTCTACAATTCCACTCCCTAGCCGCCTTCTGTCTATGGAGGCTGGGAGCGCTGAAAATGTACAAACCATGCTAAGTCGCTTCTATCCCTCCTCCTATAGTGAAAGCATGTATGTACCTTAGGACCAGTCGCCTTCGTCTTGCACCTTCTCACCCCTCTCAGAGCCCTCGATCAGCTGGTGAATGTCCTAGGGTTTGTAGGTGTACCCCGGCACAGCGTTTGTGTTCTTGAAGGGCGCGCCCGTCAGGATACTGTTCGAGGCATCCTCGTATTTTTCGCGAGCGTATTGCTCCGGATCATGCCTCAGAACCCAGTTACCGAGAGTGTTGCCCACCGAATTTGGATTCTTACTAACAGCCTCCCAGTCTGTTTTATGCCACAGCTCGCGGGTCTTGTAGCCCATCTTCTGGGCACAGGAAACCCGCTCAAATCTAGAGCTAATTAGCCGAGGTCGGGTTAGGAGCGGAGAGCGGTCACTTACCGAAGCAAGTTGTGCACCCGAGTAGCCACAGGGATATTTTTCTTACCGCCCAGCTGGAGGCATGCAGCGATGGAGAAGGCATCCTCCCAAGCCATCGTCGCACCACTTCCAGAAGACGGCAGGAAAGAATGAGCCGAGTCTCCAACCTGGATAACTCGAGCCTTTGGGGAAGTCCACTGTGGCTGCGGGTTCCGCCACATGAGCTTCCAGTCGATCACGGTGTTGTTAGGGGTCGCTTCAATTAGCTCCGTGAGGAACGGAGTCCACCCAGCCACGTGCTTTAAGGCCTTGTCCGCTTGTGCCGTCTTCGTCCAGCTTTCATCTGCATTTCCGTCGTCCTGCGTACCCCACTAGAATTGAGGTCCAGCCGCTATCAGATATATTTCTCACCTTGTAGGTCATCATCCAGTTGATATGATCCTTCTTCTTCCCGATCACAACATGCGCGTCCGGCCCGATGTGGACTGATACGCGATCATCAACATCCGCAAACTCTGCTGCAATGAGAGGGTTCTTTAGAGCCGGCCCTATTGGGAAATCGACCCGATAGACTGCGAAGCCGCTGCTGATAGGCTGGTCTTTCTTGCCCATCACCAACTTCCATGATCTCGACCCCACGCCGTCAGCGGCGATGATGACATCGGCTTCCAGCGTCTCTCCATCAGACGTAGTAGCGAAGGCTTTTTCGTCACTCTCGTGGTACTCCTCCACGAACTTGCCGAACTCGATGGGGATCTGCAGCTCCGTGGCGTACGCGTACAGCTGTCGGTGCAGGTCCGCACGAGAAATGAGCAGCGAGGGATAGTCAGGCTGGCCGGTGGGAACTTTGCAGAGCAAAGTGTTGTCGTACTTGAACATCCAATTCATTGGTGTGTAGCTCTGCGCTCTGACACGCTCGAGAAAGCCAGGCCATTTCTCCGGAGTCCTCAGCGCGCTGGGCCCGATGCCGATCAAGTCGCCTGCGTGGCTGTGAGTAAAAGTGAAAGGAGAGTTGTTTCCTTCGTGGTGCTGTGCGTACCGAAGTCGTTGAAATTGGGGCGCCGGTCAACGACGCGGACTTGATGGCCCTTCCGATAACTTTCAATTGCGGTGGCAAGCCCCGCGAGGCCGCCGCCCACAACCAGTACGGATATTCCTGAGTCTGGGGATTGCTGCATGATCGTAGTATTCAGAGATGTTGCTGAGTTCTGTAGTTACTACAACGTTGTTTGGCTTAACTACTTGTAGGCGTAACCGGGATCTTCCTTGAGCCGACCCGTGTGATCTGTTTTACCTACATACACAGATACATTTCTAAGCCGCCGGTAGCGAGAGACCCGTAGGCGAAAACCTATATTTATACTGAAGAAGTCTTATCCAGGCATTGGCTATGAGATTCCCATTTTCCGGCCCGAATGTGGGTCCTTGTGCATTTTGTGAAAGGCTACGCCATCCCCTTGATCCTTCCATGGGATAAGAACACTATACTGTGGCGCAAACGAAACACCTAGACCCTTAAAGAATCGTTGTCTTGATTTTGGTTGTGTAACGGCGGGCCTCTACCTCTAAGGATCCAAACACCAAAGAGGACGGTAAGCCGTGGAGGGTTTACCTTGAGTGGGTACAAGAGAGGGTAAGCGAGAAAGAGTAACGAATACACAAGACAAGTGCTGCGCACGAAGGCCGTGTTACTAATCAATGGTGAGGATTGATTATTGAAGTTGACCACGAAGGTCAAAGCTATTCTAAGGAGCGTGGTTTATATACATAGGGAGAGTTCATACAATCTGCACGCTCAGTAGGTATGTTGCGATCATTTCCTGATCGCCTGGGTCTAGCTGAGCGGACGGCTCAGTTATACCTTCAGGCTCGGTATCTGAGCGGGTGGGTCCTGACTGATCGCAGGGGTCACGTGACTGCTGACCCACTTGACTTCGCGTTCCTCCGCGCTCTGCGGGGTCATCTTCTAATTTCCTCGACCTGTGGAGGCTGCGCCGTAACATCTGGGGCTTGGCAAGGCTCTCTGCGAGGCTAATTCTGCCTGAAAGAGACATTGATAGCCAGCTACCATTCCTATTTCCTGCTCTCCGTTTGCAGCCGCACATTCATCTAACCTGGGTACTCAGTGAGTGTCAATTATCCATCATGGTCTCACAACCACGCCACGATAACGTTTCCCCTGTCAGCCCAAGGGATGGGTCGAGAGGCTCTTCTATCAAAAGCTCTAGCAACGGTCAGCGGCGATCTAGATGTCTCGAGAACTATCAGGACACCATCTATCATTCTCAACAGCCAGCCCGGGATCCAGATCCTCCCGCTTTGAGCCTCCAAATTGATACGGAAGACGCACATACTCAGCAATCGACTCCGACAAATTTAACTTGCGAACACTAGACCCTAGCCCTAGCAATCGAGGACCACATGAAGCCTCTCTCTCGTTTGAGCTTGAGACAGTCCACCATGTCGTACCTGCTGGATGACTGGTGGCTTTGGGAGATCGGCGGCATCCTTCTGGGCTTCCTCGGCACGCTCGCGGTTATGGCCATTCTTATTTGCGTAGACCAAACGCTGCTACGCCATTGGAGTTTTGTCATCCAGCTGAATCCATTGGTCTCCGTCTTCATGACAGTCGCCAGGTCGTCAATCCTACTTCCAATTTATAAATGCATCAGCCAGGCGAAATGGACAAGTAACCATAAAGCTCCACACCAACTCGCTCGGATTGAAAACTACGACGAGGCAAGCAGAGACCCTTGGGGCTCTTTCCGGCTTCTGTTTCATCTACGACTCAGCGATTGGGTCACGTCTTGGGGTGCCATACTTACCATCATTGCACTTGCGATAGACCCTTTCACACAACAAATTATCGCCTATCCTTCACGAGAAGTACCTTTGAGCTCAGGTATCGCATCGATAAATGCTCTTCGGTACTTAGGCCCATCGGAGCTTCTTTGACATTCCTCCAGAAGCTAAATGCACAGCTTCCACCTGTCGGTGGCCGACGAGGTTGAGGGTCGGCATTATCATATACCGGATCTTGCAGAGCATCCCTACAATGATACATTGAATTATACCTTCGCAATCCCCCGTGCGAGAGGTCTTGCTGACTACGTTAGTACTATATTCAATTTCTCGATGACCAATGTGATTATGTGAAACGGTGCGAGAAAGAAGACGCCGCTTGGTTTCTCATTATTACTACTGAGGTCTGCTATATACGTCTAATGATCGAATTTACGGAAATACGCATGAACTGGGCATATGAGGTGTGTAGGGGTAGGTGATGGTGTAGCGAGAAAAGCAAAGAAGGGACGCGTGTATAAGCAAAGACAAATAAAGCACGTGAGTTGCGGGCCAATGTGGTTGACAGATTATTTATAATGGCAATCCGGGTGATCCCGCGCCGTACTTCAATATCTCTTCCGTTCTATATGCGGATGGCAACGTCACAAGAGCCATGCAAAAAGTGGCTGAAAGCCTCACGAATATCTTACGGAATCAGAACGAAAGCGTCATCGGCCAAGCACTTGTGATGGAGACTTTTGTACAGGTACGCTGGGCCTGGATGAGTCTTCTTCTGGCTGTCCTGCTTCTTTCAGTCCTACATTTGATTGTCACAATGCGAGACAGCGGGAAACACGAAGCGGTATTGTGGAAGTCATCGAATTTGGCACTTCTCTTCCACGGACTACACGGCTGGGATAAACGAGGACCTGGATGTCAGAGACATGACAAGAATGATCAAGGCAGCGGAGAAAATGAGGGCTCAATTGCACAAGAAAGATGAAGACGGGAATGCAGAGTTGAAGTTTGTGAGGAGCTAATTTTGACCAGTCATTTACACCTATTCAGTTCTCAATCATCGCGACAGGCCGCCTGCCATTGGCGGCTGTCTAACCTGCCGGCTTGTGTATATATGAGAGGACAGCCGTCTACTCCACAGCCGTACTCGCCTGCCATCCGTAGCAGGGTCTTGATTTCAGTCTACATTGGCTTCTCACACTCGCTGGTCTATTTTTCATTAGCTTCATAGCTTTTGAGACTGATTATAGTCTACGGAAGATGTTCCACCCACAAAGGAATTGAGCAACCGTTTAGTTGTGCAAGTGATCCTTTCGGGAGCTTATCCAAGGACTGTCAGATTTCTCTGCATATCCTTCGCGAAACATTTCCACCTGCGTGAGGTGTACAACCTCCATCCTGACAGGATGATCACAGCCTACCGAGCAAGCCATACAACCCATTCGTCGCCCAGCCAGGAAAAGCCAGCCCTATCAACGCACTCGCCAGCAAAGGCCACAGCCTGGCATGAGCCATACGATCCACCGCACCCCATAGACGCACAGGCGCGTGCAGGCCTGGCAGGCGCAGCCCGTGGAACGTGGGGCAGCGGGCAGGGCGGGATCAACGGGCTCGCCGTCTCGCCGCATGCCCCCCCAGATCTCCTCCCGGCGGACCGCACCTCGTCGCCGATCGGGCTGGCAAGCGGCGTCTGCCGCCAGAGCGCTCCTGCGGCACTGGGACAGCGGCATCGGTGCGGGCTGCGAGGGCTGGCCTCGCTCGTCCGGCCTCGTCCCTTTCGACCCCGTTGCAGTAGGGAGCAGAGGTCCCCTTGCTGGCTCCACTGATCGACGGCCATCGTCGGGGAGGTCTGGGCGCGCTGCTCCCAGCGGCGGACGGTGGGCGTGGGGCGGCTGCTGCCGTTCTGGATCACTTTGGTTCCCGAAGTGCAATGCTGGGTATTCGATGGCGGTGGTGCTGTTAATTTGTGGGCTTGAAATTCAGTGACAGGCTTTAGTAGCTTTGATGTGCTCCGAATGTGACGGTTGACTGGTCAAACAGTAAGCTTTGCCATGGTGTCGGCCTCAGCAGCAATTGGCTTGCACGTGCTCGGACGTCTTCCCAGACCAGGTGGCGGATGCGGCAAAGCGTGGTCCCTATGTGACAAACGGCTAGCGGGTTCCGAGTAATATTGATATCGTCCAACGCGGTAGAGCGCTGCAAGCGACAGTGCAGAAAGTTTTTTGGGCAAGGGGCGTCATTCCTGCGGCTGGGCGGCCGCTTTCGAGGTCGGACGCGTCTGCTCGGGGGGCAAGAGGAAGCTGAAGGGGCCAGGGCCGCAGACGCGGCATTGATATAGAGGCGGCTGCATATATGTCTCGCTGCCGCCGCGTTTCGACGGCCGCACAAGGCGGAGGCGGAGCGCTAAAAGGGGGTGGAACGGAGGCCGGGCGGCAGACAGCCGAGAGCGATAGCGGCGGCCGCGCCCCTCAGGACCCATGCCGCCGGGCCAGTCGACGACTTCCAAAAGCTCGAGGCTCAAACACACCCCGGTCCTCGAGGCCGCGGATCTTCTGACTCTCGCGAGAAACGTCGGCAGCCGCGGCACCGGGGGTAATCCGTGGGCTAAGCAGCAGCAGCGGGCAGCTGGCAGCTCGCCGGCGGGTGCAGCGGAGCGGTCAGAGACCTCTCGTGAAGCGTAATAAATTATATCGTGTAACATCGAGATGAATCGAAAGGGCTTTCCTTCTTAGCTCGTTCTAAACGTTCGTGCCGCATCCTCACCGTGGCAAAGCAGGCAGGCAGGTATAGTAGGTATATCCTGATGGTTCCCAAAATGTTGCTGTTTATACATCCAATCCTGTACAAATATCTGGTATCACACCAAACTCCGAATGCGTTCCCGAATATGATTTGTGTCGACGTCCCTCCGCGCTCCCTACGCCGAGATGCCCTTGCCGGCGTCGGCCGCGTCGTCGGCCGCCTTCTGCTTGCCGGCGTCGTCGAAGCCCTCCTGCAGCACCGGGCTCTTGCCGTCCTCGGACGGCGTGCCCTTGGCCTGCTTGAGGCGCTCCTCGGCCGCCCTCAGCCGGGCCTCCAGGGCCTCGAGCTCGGCGTTCTGCGACGTGAGCGCCTGCTGCCTGCGAAGGGCGTCAGCGGGGGGCAGGGCCTTGGGGGGCAGCGGGGCGGCGCGCTTACTTCTGGTCGACCTCCTTCTCGACGTCGTCAAACTTGCCGCTCAGGTTGAAGATGTCGTCGAGCGCGGCGGAGAAGTTTTTGGCGATCTGGCTGTGCGCGGGTCAGCAGCGGGCGGGCAGAGTGCGCGGTGCGGGGGCAGCGTACGACTGCGGGCGCTGCCTGGGGACCCAGTCGCGGTCTGGGCTTGCGCTGGCGCTCTGGCTGTCCATGGCGTCTGTGTGGAGTGGTTTGGGGAGCTTCGCTTCTGGCGGGTTGAGGTGCGGAGGGGTAGGGCGGTTATGCTTGGGGACGACGGGGAATGCCTGGGAAGCTTGGGCCCTAGGCTGCGGGCGTCTTGCTTCTAGGCGCGAGGGCGGCAGCGACGTCAGACTCGGAGAGTGAGCAGCAGGAGCACCGGGCGACGCGTGGAGGTGTTGTTCATCGCGGGCGGGCAGAGGCCTTTAGAGAGGGCGGTGGAGGGGAAAAGGAGGTGTTTGATAAGTCTGTCATTTCCGCCGGACGCGAGAGCCTTCATGCGATCGACGCCAATTGGGCAGCATGCTCAGGGCCAAGCGCGCACCCGCCGCGACAGAGACGCAGCCCTACCTCGCGCGGTGCTGCCTCTGCTCAGCGGCCTCGCCGCCCTCACGCGCGGCGAGATATCGCAATCGCACCCGCAGCCGCCGGGCGGCAGCCCGCCAGAGCGAGCCTGCGCGAGCGGGGACGAGGCGCCCCCTTTCCTGCGCAGGAGCGGCACGTGAGCCGGTGCGGGCAGCATTCCGGACGCGGTGCCAGTGCCAGTGCCAGTGCCAGCTGTGTGTTGGGGAGGGCGGTGAGGGCGCGTGTCGCTGGCGGGCTGGGCAGCGGCGGGCGGCGGCGCGCGGGCGCTGGCTCGGTCCCGGTCGCAAAAATGTTCCACTCCACGGCCAATGTCACGCATCATCGCGACCGACACCACCGTGACCCCCCAGCCAGGCACACGTCCGCGCCCATCACCCCCGACGCCGCCGCCATCGCCATCCCGCCGCCGCCGCTCCTCCCTCTGCCTCCCCGCCCAGCGCCGCGCGTGCTCCAGCGCCCAACGCCGCCCATCGCCCGCCACGGCCGTCCTGACGCGCGCGCTGTCGTCGACGTCCGAGCTTGTCTGATGGTGCCGTGCAGCTCGCGAGATCCTCCGCGCTGGCTCCCATCCACCCGTCCCCGTACCGCCAGCAAGCGCCTCACCGCGGGGGGATGAGTGGCCTCCCTCTAGACTACACGCCGCTCGAGTCGCTCCTGCTGTTCCAGTCCCTCGCTTGCTATGGCGTAGACCCCCAGGTCTTCACCCGCGTCTCCGACCTGCTGCTGCGCAACGATGCCGTGAAGAGCGCCCCCGGCTTTAGCGAAGACCGCCTGAGCCCCGATGCTCTGCGCGACCTGTACCTGCGTCTGCTGAAGGACGCCGTGCGCGACGAGCTGCAGCCCCAGAACGAGAACGAACAACCCGTCACGAACGGCGACAGCCCATCGAGGAAGCGCAAAGCCCCCAGCCCCAGCCTGCCCTCCGTCCAGGAAGCTGCCCAGCACCAGCATCTGCTGCCCCAGCTGATCGCGACCCTGTATGCCCGCTACCGCCACCATGCCATCGCTGAGATACGCGAGCACGAGAAGCGCTACGAACATTTCTCGCGCGAGCTGCGTGCCATTGAGAATGGACTGTGGGACGACCGTTTGCAGCGGGAACACCAGATCAATGGCACCAAAGAGGCGCCCCAGCCCTCGCCTCCTGCTGAGCCCTCGCCGATCGTTGCCCCTCACGCCGCGGAGGTTGCGCCGCAGGAACCTCAAGGTCCGGTGAAGCCATCTCCTCAGCCTCCTCAGGCCAGTCCACCAGGCAGTAAAGAGCAATCGCCCGACTCTTCCCAGCAATCGCAAGCACCGCGCCGGTCGTCAGCGAAGATAGAGAGCATCATCAATCATCCATCAGATACTCCGGCAAACGGAAGCGCTTCTCCACATCAGAAGCCTGCCGCGCAATCCCCCGTCCAGCCGCAAGCGCAGACGCAGCCTCCACCGCTTCAGCGGACCCCGTCACATCCACAGCAACCTCAGCAGCAGCAGCAGCAGCAGCAGCAGCAACAACCACAACCTGCAAGACCTCATCCCCAGCAGCAGCCTCCACATGGACCGTATCCTTCCCCATATGGTCCGCCACATACCCCTGCTGCAGCAGGACCCGCTCAAAGTCCTACATTGCAGAATGTGCCCATTACCTCTCGTCCCGCACAAGGTCCCCAGCAGGGTTCGCCGCAAGGCCCGCCCGTGATTCTTCCTCCGCCTTCGAACATGCAGTTCCCACCACCGCCTATGCAAGTTCCCTCGATGCAGGAAGGGAATGGAGGACCTTACCCTCACAGACCTGCGTCTGGCTCGCCACATCAACAGCAGAGGCCTTTCCCGCCTGGACCTGCCCCTGGACCACCGCCGCACTCGCCCCATGCCTACCACCCCCCGCCTCACGTGCAACAGCCTGGTTACTATCCGCAATATGCAGGACAGCACCCGTACCCGCATCATCAGCCGATGTACCACCCTCCGGTACAGCATCCCCCAATGCCACCCAAAGGAGGCGGTGGCGGTGTTATTCTGGAGCCCTTCCAGGTCATGGCGCAAGATCCAGTCAAGGCTCACAAAGCACAGGAATTGCAGATGCGCCAGCAGCAGCAAGCGCAAGCAGCCCGTCCGCCATCGCGTGCTGCGCCATCGCCCAGGAATATAGCTGCGACGTTAGCAAAGCCCCAGCAGATGCCTCAATTCCATCCATCTGCTGGCCCGATTCCGCCCTACCCGCATCCGAACGCAACTCCCTCTGTTCGCAGACCCCCCGTCTTGCGGATCAGCACTCGCTTTGGATCTTGGAAGCAATCTCTTCCTCCAACAGACAAGCCTGTCTCGGATTCGAATCCGGCCCCGCTCAGTCCAATTACGCCCGAGAGAACCCCCGAGCTGCAATCTAGCGCTCCGCCGAGCTCGACGTCAAAGTCGAAACGCGCTGTCAAATCGAAGGAAATGCCGGCACCGGATGCGGCTGAGACGCCCCGACCTGGCCGTGGCTCTCGAAAGGGTGCGAGGAAGGCGCGAGGGACGAGCGTTGCTTCCTCTGCTGTGACTGGATCTGTTCGTGGGAGGACGAGGAGTCATTCAGTTGCCTCGCAAGCGGACGACCCGACGACGGATGTAAAAGCGGAGCCGAGCACCCCAGCGGAGACAATGGAGTCGGATGCTCAGTCTACAACAGAAACTCCCACTTCCGGTGGACGGCGTACGCGACGACGAGCTGGAACCCTGCAGTCTGTTCCTGAACAACCGCAGGGAGCGAATAACAAGCGCAAGCGCGATCAACGTGAGGAGTCCGAAACCGCGGAACCGGAAGTACCCGACGTCGATTTGAACATGGGTACGCCCGGGCCGCCGAACTTTGTTATCGCGAGTCGAAACTTCGGTCGAATGAGCGTGCCCGTCATGAATGACATCACGTCGCATAAGCACGCAAGCCTCTTCTCCAACCCGGTCAAAGCCAAGGATGCGGAGGGCTACTACGACATCATCAGACGCCCGCAGGACCTCAAATCCATCCGCGCCGCCATCACAAACGGCTCTCGTGCCGTCGCCGCCGCCACCCAATCCAACGCCGACACGCCCTCGGCGAACTCTCCGGGCGGTGCTCCGTCGACACCAACCCAGTTCCCGACCTCGAGCACCCACATCACGCTGCCCATCTCGGAAGAGCTCGTCCCGCCCAGGGGCATCGTCAACAGCGCGCAGCTGGAGAAGGAGCTCATGCGCATGTTCGCCAACGCCGTCATGTTCAACAGCGGCGACGAGGGTGTCGTGGGCGATGCGGTCGAGATGGCAAAGGACGTCGAGGCGAGCGTGACCAACTGGCGCGCAGCGGAGCGGACGAGCGTGTACGAGACGCCGGCCGAGGATCTGGACGATGGGGGTGGGAAGCGAAGGAAGCTTTAGATTAGAACCGGGTGGGATTGCTGGGCTAAGATAGCATTGAAACTCGAAAGACGTAATGACATGATCGAGGGGTGCGCCGGGTGAGGCTGCCCCCCTCCCCCCGTTTTTGCACTCGCATTTTGGTTCCTGGCTGCTGTGGGTGAATGCATGGTGAGGGTTTCTGCTGGTTGTGGAGCTAGTCTGATGCGCTTGTAGACATGTAGATGGGCGTGAGTATGCTGTGCTCCTCCGTCCACTGCAGAATGAACGATACCGGCCCCGTTGGTTCGGGTGTGTGTTTTCCCCGTCTCTCGCTACAAGTCCCCCGGCCTTTCTCTTGGGCTCTCCCCTCTTCTCTCCATTTCATGACAGGAGAGCTTTGTCATGAACGTCGTCCTGGCCTTCCACATCACATACCTCGTTAGGACTGAAACCAACCTCCCAGCAGATGAAATGGGCACTCTCGTGCGCCTTTCCTGTTTTCATCCTCACTACTGTTTCTACTTGACTCCCGCGTTCGCTGCAGCCTTTTCCTTGTCTCGATCTCGGCTTCGTGTGCGGCTTGCGCTGTCTACCAGTATCTAGCAACCGTGCTCGTTTTCATCAGCGCGGTTGTCTGGCACCGTGCAGCGTTTGGTCGGCACGGTGCCTTCTCCAGTCATGAAGCGCTCGTCGATGGACGTCTTGAACCGAGCGCTGGAGAGGAGTACAATATCGGCAATCCAGATAGGATGTACAGCATGTCGATGCTGACCCGGCAGTACAAAGACCTGGACAAGCGAGTTGCGGCTCGCGGCGGGAAGAGATGTTTCGCAGGGAATGAGTGGTGGCGCGGCTGGGGTTGCGGGGCACATGCGCTGAGGCGCTGGGCTCCGCGCATGCTTCGGGCAGGAGGTGGTGCGTGGACTCCGCGCGGTGCTTTGGCGGTTGGCATGTTCATCTGGTGTTGTTGGGACGGACTGCCAGCACGTGTGGCACCAGACTTTCCCGGCTGGTTTGGACTCTTGGAGGATGGGCGGTTCGTGAGCAGCTTAAGTGCTGGAACGAAGGCTTGCCGTGAGCAACAGCGGAAACTCCCATTACTTGATAGGCTGGTACAACAACAGATCACTGGTCCTTTGGTTCACTTGCCGGGATCTCCTCCAACTTTCTGTCCGTCGCTGCGCGCTCGGTGGGCATGTCTCGACGGCGGGTGGCCTGCTTCCATCAAGCAGGAGACGCTTCTAAACGCTCTCATTATCTTCTATTACTGATGGTGAGCGCCAATTCAATGGACAGCTGAAAACTCGGCAGTGTGGCAAGACGCGAAGCATGATCTTCTCCGCCGTTCGTATTTAGGGTGTCCAGAATTTCGACCAATGTTGTGGGAGCAAAGATGAGACTCCAGAAGTATGTAAATCGTGCATAATGATCTGTATACATCATCGGATTAGTCTGAGAATCAACCAGTCTCGGTGCCAGTCTCAGGATTCGTGGAAAAGTGAAGTCGACATCAAGGTTCCCAGGTATTCACGCCACAAACGCCGGCCTCAAACTTGTCTTGGCGCGAGTTTAAGCGCTCTCTTTTCATGTGCTGGAAGTCACTGATGGCAGAGTCATGGGCTCGGGCAGACCATAAAATTAACGAGTGTATTCTTCATGAAGACGAGAAAGAGTTGAGAAAAGTGGCCTTTCTGCTCATCTCATAAGAAAACCAAAAACGCAACTCGAAATGATACCAATCTCGACCCTGAGCACAATTTGCAGTGTTGTCGAGTAAAGGTGCACAAGCGTGCAGTCCAACAACATTCAGCTACCCAGACTCAAGTTCACTCTCATTGAACCATTGCTTGTCCTTGCCTCCTCCCCCGCCCTTCGGAAGCCTATGAGTATGCCCGTTCTTTTCCTTCAGTTGATACTCATAGCCTGTACTCGTCGAGCGACATTCCTTGATGGTGTATGTCTCGCCAATGTTCCCAGCGGAAGACGAGGCGATCTGAATTTTCTGTCCAACATAAAACGCAGACATGATGGACTGTTATCGAAATTAGTCTTTTACGATTCGACTGTTCGATAAAAAATTAGACAACTAACTCACTTTCTAATCAAGTTTGCAACTGTCAATTGACTTTTGGACAAAATTGATCTGCAAAGACGCGTTGTGAGGATCTGTGGGTGGATGGACAAGTTTTTGTGTCTCTTTTCCTTTGAAGACAGTTCTCGTTTTTCAGCGGATGGAGAAAGAAGTTTGGGCAGTCCTCTTGCACTGACTCGCTTCTTATAATTAGAGCAGCTGCGACGGGGCCTAAACAAACTATATTCACATGCATACATCACAAATGCCAAACCTGCTAAGATTGTTAATATTCGTCATATACGATAGGTCGTGTGTTGAATCATGGGCGGACATGCTCGGAAGCAGCAAGTGGCTGCTTACAAGAGTGTTCAGAAGAGAGTTTGATTGGCAGGCAGCACAGAAGGGGGCGAGGCTGAATAACAGAGAGTAAACGGGGCGTAACCAACATGGATAGTTTTTCAGGGTGGTGTGATCGGGCATGCATTCTCTCCAATCCTACCGAATCACTTGTCTTTCATCCGGTCTTGGGATATGCGGTCAGCGCGGAGAAGTTATGACTGAAATCAAGGAGCCGTGACAGTGGCCACCGCATGTCCAAAGAGCTCGCATTACATTCAAGTTGAGAAGATATGGGAAAGTTCTACTGTCTTGAAATCTGAGCGAATTACGAGCGGCTGAGCTGCATGAGAGTGAACTCTGGTTTTGCAGAATCTCCTGATACCCTGAAGCCATCGGAAGCGTTTACACATGCCGGCTTTTTCTGGGGTTACGACAAGAGATGAGAGGCATAGTCTAGATCATCTGTTCAACAGCAACGTGTGTCAGTGCTCTAGAAATATCAATTTGGATCACTGGCCATACGACATTTAAAGACAGCGTCGCCGCCTCAGCCGCTGCTTTCTCTATCTAATGGTAGAGAGGAGGAGTCATCATATACGCTACAGCAAGCAAATTCACTTGGAGGCTCGTTTGCTTCCCAGATCTCGGATTGACCATCCTCGGGAGGGCTATTCTGCATAAGTGAACAACGTAAGTTCATCAAGTAAAGATAAGCCAGGTCATCTGAACCTGGACTGATGAACGTCATCGAGCTTTCCAAATAAACATTAACGAAATAAATAAAAAATGAACCAGCAGCACAGCTCTTAAGTGTAAGAGATATCACCCCTAACACGAAGGACTCGGGAGTAGAGCCGAGAGAAACATCTAGAGCAGTGATGCCGCCGATCCCCACCAGTACTGCGCCGTAGCATCAAATTGATTCAGCAGATATCCCCAAGGCGTGGCCGAGGAATCTTCAGGGTCCTGAGCTTAGGCTTTCAAACCCAGATCTCCAAAGAAGATGCACAAAGCACCGGCACGAGATGTGCACAGCCCTCGTCATTGCCTGACAGGGCTAAAGCACCTGATCACCCATATCCTCGCATTGTTAAGAGAGCCACCGAACAGTTCAGCTTCATTGTCCACATGCTCATGACCTACGTCAGGAAATCTGCTGAGCAAACGTTATCACTCTAGCAGCTTCGAAAGGCATTTCTTCTAGTGATTCGGCTGGTAGATTAGCATCCCCTTAGAGTTATTTAGCCGTGAACAGTTCCATAAAAACCTGCTATGCCTTCCGCGGAGGGTGTCCTGCTCACTTGAGAGTCAGTCTTGTTATCCGTAGAGGAACTGCTAGATACTAAATTCCAGTAAGTCAGCCAGCTTGGAGCGTCTTATGATGATGATCTTCATCATCAATTTTCACGTATAAGCTTGTGGAACATGTTCCGGTATGTGTGCGGGATTCATCAAGCGACGTGGAAGCTGATTTTCAGCATTGTTGACCAACCCAAAACGTGCCACAAGCCAAAAGAGAGGGCACAGTAGTAGCTGACGATTTTTGCTGACAGGTAGGGTTGGGTAAAGAAATGATAGCAAGAGTATTATTTTGATTAACAGTGAGAAGAGTACGTGTAGCTACTTCGAGTGACCCTAGCGCATGAATCAAAGTCACGTGTAACGTTTGGTCAGCACCGAGGAAACAATGGGAAGAACCGACGGAGTTAAGAGTTCGCTCAAGACAACCTGAGAGATCTAATCAGATTTCGTGCACGGTGTGTGGAAGCGTGGCCACCCAGTATACAGCCATTGGGCCGGAATTCCGGAAGCTAGGTGAGACCTTAGATCCTCTAGTGCTGTCTGGGAAATGGACGCCTTTTGCAGCCCGTCTCAAAGAAAGACCTGTGATTTCCATCCCCTGAAGGGCAGCGAAAAGCCTCAGCTCCGCCGAAGTCATTCCGACGAATTCAAGCCCGAAAATGGAGCCTGCATTCACCCAAAAAGGTTGGGTATACTTACTTACTCAACGGTGTGGACAAGTTGCAAATAGGAGGGCAGAAGTGTGCGGAAATTAATAGCTCACGATCGAGATTGAGACCTTGAGACCGAAATGCAGATCTGGCAGACGGAATGCTCCGACAAGCAGGACGCCATGGCCAACAGTTCGATCGGAGAGAAAAGCCGATGGCGGCGGCTTCGGCGCAAAAAATTCTGCGGCGTTTGTTTCTGTGTTGTGGGATTTTCTCGAAAAGTTCTGCCGCTGCCGCAGCTGAAAGAGCGGGCTGAGCAGGAAATTGCCGTTTTCGCGCCCTCGGATGCGGGATTTTGCGAGAGCTGGAAGAAAGGCGTTGCTGGGCAGAGATGCTAAGTCATGGCGTTGTGAGATGATGGGTCGCTCAGCATGCCTATTTGTTATGATCAAGCGTGCGAAGAGTGGTGAGAGGCTAAGGATGGAGATGAGCACACCACGTGGCGGTGGAGGAATGGTGTGGCTGCAAGGGTAGCAGGTCTTCACGGCGCGCAGGTGGCTAAGGCTGGTGACTAGGGCCGATGTGGCGTGCAAGAGAGAGCCTGGCAGTCTGGGGATCGCGACACGCCGGGCGAGTGGCGGACAGAAGCGCGGCGGTTGAGTCTTGAGTGCGTCAAGCTGCGAGTTGACGCGGCTTGAGGCTCTCCAGGCGGGCCTTGGATCATCCCGGAGCGCCCGCTAGGGCCCCCGCACTCTCGACTCCAAGACGCGAAGGCACTGGCTCGCCCGAGGGTAGCGCCGCGTCGACCAGACCCTGGCCCTGCTTGCCGCTGTCGCTGCTGTCTGCGCCCGCGACAGGCACGCGCAGGCCGAGGGACGACGGCGGCGACTCACCGCTCAGCAGCCCGTGACAATAGTTGTCCGCCGTATAGACCGGCAGCAAGGAAGAAAGCCGTTAGCTGCAGGCGCTGGCCGCGAACAGGCAGCGTGCGTGGAGCGCTTAGGGCTGCATGGGAGTGGGCGCCAGGGCCCGAGCTAGCGGCCTCCGCATTTGCCCTCGCTCCACACCACCTCTCCGCTGCCAATCCCAACAGCACGCCGGCAGGATCAGACGGCTGCCTTGGCGGCGAATGTCCACCACTGCGTCGCGGCACTGCGACTGCGACTGCGCCGGGCGCGGCCTGGCCATGGGCGCCCCCGGCCTCGCGCCCACCGGGACCTGCAGCAGGCGCCGCGAGCCTCCAGACCGCCGCAGCCACGGCGAGCGGCGGCAACTCCCTTTCTGGGGCTCGCACCGCAGCGCAGCGCGGCAGATGCACACAGCCAAGCGTGGCCGCCGACCACACCACCTTCAACGCGCCAGCCCTCCATCCGGCAAGCCCACGCTCTAAGTTCATTGTTTAAGCAGCTCCTTGCGCTCGCATGACCGAATCTTCCCCAATCGAGCCCAGCCTTTCCTAACCGGGCCCACCTCACCAGCCAAACCGTCGTGCTTCTGGCGTAGCCCACCGCGCCCCTGCCCGAACCGCGACGAGAGATCTGCCCTGGCGGTAAAATACCGCCCGCCGCCCTCTGCAATGCCTGGCCCGAGATCCAATTGCTCCGTCGACGTTGATCGCTCTCTTCTGTCGCTGTTGTGGCCGCTCGCTGTCCGGATCCTCACGCTCGCTTGACCAACGCCTCAATTCGCGCCTCGCCGCCTTTTGACCGAGCTCACGCGTAGCGTCGCCCTCGCCGTCACACGCCTCACGATCACCAGACCATCATGACCGCCGCAGCTTTCCCCAAGGTACACATATACACATGTCCACGCCTCGCCCTTCACAAGCGCCGCGTCGCGCTTCGCTACCATGTCCTCATTCTACCGAGCCGCCCTGAGCGTTCTTTCCTCGGCACGTGCTAACGACGACCACCACCCGCAGCGCTTCTCGTCCATTCCGGCCAACAAGCCCACCAGCACCTCATTCACCTCGGACAAGCGCAGCACCACCCACAACCCCTTCTCGTTCAACAACTACTCGTTCAAGCCCGCGCCGCAGCCGACCGCCCACCCGCAACCCTTCGACCCGGCCGACCTGACCCGCCGCCTGAACCGCTACCTCGCATCCCTGGAGTCCGCCCCGCCCAATGCGGCAGGCGCCACTTCCTCTTCGTCAAAGCATGCCGCCTCGTCACCAGCTGCCGCGCGTCCGCCAAACGCCGCAAGCCAGCAGCAGGGCACCAACGACCGCCTGAGGCCTTCGCAGCGCTCGCAGCCCGCGTCGGCGCAGAGCCTCGCGTCGCCGGCCAGCCCCAATGTCGTCGCGAAGAAGAAGTCATCCACGGCGCTAAGGGAGCCGGCGACGCGCTCGGCAACGGACCCGCTGCCGTACTCGCGCTCGCGCCCGGACGACTGGCAGGCGCTCGAGGCGCTGCGGCAGGAGGCGCGGCGGGCGAAGCGACGGTCGCAGGCGCTGCAAGCCAAGGGCGTGAACGCCCCGGTCCCGGCGTGGGAGCTGGCGCGGCGCTTGACGGCGTTGGCGGGGCCCAACGCGGACCCCACGGCGTCGCTGAAGCCGCGGAAGTCGTTGCCGGACTTGAGGAACTCCAGCAGCAAGGGGACGGCCGCGGCGGGGCAGCAGGTGCTGCGGGCGAAGTCGTCGGCGGGCAACGAGCTGCGCGTGGCGGCGCTGGAGCACGAGCGCGAGAAGGCCAAGGGCCGGAGGGGCGGGCGGCGCGCGAACGCGCACGCAGAGGCGGAGATGTGGCGGGTGTTTGTGGCGACGCAGACGGCGGCCGAGTCGAACTCGCAGGCGATGGCGCAGGCGCATCAGCCGCGGCCGTTGCGGAAGAGCAACAGCGCGCGGGCGAGGCGGCCGCTCAGCACGACGGATCTGGAGTGGGCCGCTGGCGGCAAGGTGCTACAGAAGAGCAAGAGCAGCGGGTGCGTGGACTCGAGCAGCGGCACGGACGAGAAGAGCGACGTTTCGTCTGTCGTCGTCGGGCGGCGCCCGGACTGGAGCCAGCGCGACGAGGAAGACGAGAAGCCGCTGCACCTGCACCTTCACGTCCCCGGCTTCGGGAGAAGGTCGAGCACGATGGTCACGGATTCCGAAAGCGGAGACGAACGCGGGACCATGTCAGACGTCGAGGGCAAGCGGGCGAGCAGGTACAGAAAGACGACACAGCACAAGAACGACAACAACCGAAAAAGCATCTGCGCGGGTGACGCCGCGAGGGGCGCCGTTGACAAGAAGCGCCCGTCGCCGTCCACCCTCCACATCCCCTCGAACCCCATCACCCTCACCTCCTCCAACCGCTCCCCAACCTCCCCACCCAGCATCACCCTCAGCCCCGTCGACCCCCTCCTGCTCCCCGCAGACTTCTTCAACTCATCGCCCTCCTCGTCCTTCGACGCCAAGTCGCCGGGCCCTCTCGACCGCAGACCGCATCAGAAGCCAAGCCTCGCCCCCGTCGCAGAGGTCCAGCCCCTGCCCGCCCCTGACCGCTTCTCCAAGCGGCCCAAGTCGTTCGCCGCGCGTGCGGCGGCAACGGTGGCGGGAACGACGAAGGTGAGGGGGCAGGAGCCGGTGGCGGTGCCGTGGCCAGGTCCGGCGTCGGCGAAGTCGACGTCAAAATCGGCGTCGACGAGGGGGAAAGCCCCGCCACCGCCGCTGCCGATTGGCACGAGGGAGCAGCTGCGGGAGAAGCAGAGCAACCTGAAACTCTTTCCCGAGGGGGGCAGGATGGTGAACAGGAGGAGCGTGACGTTTGCGGAGATGGAGGTGGTGAAGAGGGAGGAGGGGAGGCCGATGACGGCGCCGTTGACGGCAGTGCCGGCGATGGGCGAGAAGAGGGGCGTTGGGGGAGGAGCAGGCAAAGGGGAGAGGGAGAAGGGAGGGGTGCAGGTGCGGAAGGAGAAAGGGGGAGAGGTGGTTGGGGTGAGGGAGGCTCGGGAGGTGGAGGGGATGCGGAGCCCGACGCGATTGGTCTTTTGGCGGAGGGAGAGCGGGGGCGCGGCCGGGGGCGGGGCGTCGAGGGTGGACGAGGTGCTCGCGGCGGCGGCGGGCGACGAGGTCGTCAGGAGCCCGAGTCGGCTGGCGTTTTGGAAGAAGGGGTCGAAGGCATGATGGAGAGGAGGGCCATGTGACCTCAGCCGCCCCGCTGATGGGCGCGTACCTGCTGAGACATGCGTCTTGATGAGGCGAGCCGGTGGGATGGGAAAACGATGATGATCTCGTCTTTTGGTGTTGCGGCGCGGGTTGACCGGTCAGCAACGACTACTGCTATCTCTTAACGATATCCACACAGACACATTAGAGAGAGTATGTGCGCAATCTCTACTAATCTATTTCCTTTCCTATACCTCTTAATTAAGTAAATTGGCCCCACGGAGCCCTACCTTACTCTTTTGTCTTTTGCTTTTCCTGTTTTTGCAAAAACTCATATAGGGCACGCGCACAGCCTTCGGTTCGCTTGGAAGGCCTACTATATAAGATCTTCGTCGCTATCGCTCCGGCCGTACCCACCTTTCTCGGCTCCTACGACGGCCGCGCCCGGGGCGGGCAGGGCGTCGATCATTCCATCGTGGCGCCGTGGAATTGAGCGAACGAGCGAGCGATTGGCATGGAAAAATTTCAACGGCCCTTTCGAGAGAGGCACGTGTGCGGTGATAGCGGCTCCCCCTCGTGTTCCGGTGGTTTATTGATCAGGCTGGGCGTGGCCGAGGCACCTGGCCGTCAATCGTCACGGGCGCCGCGTGACTGCGCGGTCGACCGCGCTCGCGAAGGGTTTGGGGCCGTCCCTTTGGTTCGTTCATGCGCGGAGGAACGTCCTGCTGGCCGAGCGCATGGAGCGGAACGTGGTTGCGGCGGGCGGGCCTGCGGTTGTGGCTGTGAAGCTCCGTGCTGCCTGCTGCGTTTTTGCTTGAACCTGCTCCACCCGCCTCAATCCATCTGTTCGTTCGTTCGCTCGCTCCTCTCCCCTCCGCTGGCTCGGAGTGCACTCGGCGGGCGTGGTGTGCCTCGAAATAGACTCCGGCCCTCCAGTCCACACCCCCCTCCGTCCCCGCCTTAACGCACGTAATCGATCAGCGCCCGGCTCTCGGCCGCCTGGCCGCATGGAGGCAGGACCGCGCGAGCGAGCGGGCGAGCGAGCATGTGAAGGTGGAGCTTGACCGGTGACGCGGGAATGGGCAGGGCGATGCGGGTCATGAAGGGCAGGGAAACTTCTCTGCGCCGGTATTTTTGGGGAGGGGGAGGGTAGGGAGCAAGAAGGCCAGCTGATGGGCGGGGTGGGGAGTAGTGGGTTGGGAAATTGATGGGACGCCGCCAGGGGATCTTCGCGGAACTCCGCTTTTTGTATATCATCTGTCGGCGGGCGGGCAGCAGGAGCAGCAGTGTTTTACCACTCTGTTGTGGAGTCCGGATGCACGTACTGCTGGCGCCCGCCTATCAACCATGGCCGGGTGGACGGGGCGCTTTTTTCTTTCTTTTTTCTTTTTTGCCCTTTGCGCAATAGTTCGCTTAGAGGAGGGCGTGCTGGGGGACCTGGTGTCACGGTCCTGCTCCGTCTCTCTTTCCGCTCGGCGGGAGGAAGTGAAGGGCTATGCACACGATTCGTGGATTAGCCGATGGGCGCATTGTGGAGCCGGGCTGTATCTGGCTGTGGGAAAGAGCAAAGTGTGGAGCGGCGACGCGCAATGCGAGGGAATGGGATCTCGGACTCGGGTATGGGTCGGATAGCTACGGATTGACGGTTGTGGCCGTGGCTGGCTGGCGCGCAAAACAGGGCTGCATAGTGGAGGCTGAGTCTGGTGATGGTGTTGGTGGTGTTTTCGATGCCCGCCCTGCGGCCTGTGTTCGCCCGTCTTCTCTGCTGTGGTTCGATGAAGCGAACGCCAAGCTGCGCGATGAGGGCCTGCGATGCGCGGTGTCTCGAGATGGGAGAGAAAGAGGAAGTGGTGGTTCCGTGCGCCTGGCATCCGCTCTCCAAAAGGGTCCGGTGCCGTGCGTTTGCGCGTGTGCGCTGGTTTCAAGATGCGCGGCCGAACGAAGCGCGGGCGCCGGTGGTCTGATTCTTCTGCGGTGGTGATTATTGTTTTATTTGTTAGGATGGGTGAGACGGTGTAGAAAGAGGCATGCAGCACGAGAGTCAGCGGCGGCGACAGAGTCAGGTACCCCAAGTGTCGTCGGCAGCGGTGGGGCCGCTGTCCGCCAGGCGTGGCCGCCATGCTGCTGCTCCAAGCACGAGCAATCGCGGCATCAGCGGCAGTGGAAGCTTGGTTGCTGCTGGCCGATGGGGTTACGTATCGTGCTAGCGTCCAGAGCGGCTGCCGGGGTTCGCGCAATCGCCGGCCGGCCCCCGTGGTTAAGCTTAATTGATGGAGAGGGATGGCATGGCATGCAACACACGGACGCAAAGTGACGGGGCAGGTCCCTCCTTGTAGGGGAGGGGAGGGCCAGGGCCGCCGCCTGGCCGCGCCGCCGCCTATACATAGTTCATCGCTTCTTCTTGCGTCGCCGGCGCTCGTTTGGACTACTGCGATGCTGCGCGAAAGAGGCAGGTCGAGACAGGCGCGGGTTGATCAGTCGTACGACGGATCTGCGGCGATGCTGGCGTTATTGAGATCGGCTTTGGGGGGGACAACGGCTCTTTTGGCGGTGCGCTTGTTGCGCCAGCGAGCGGGAGCGGAGAGGGGGGCGTGGGCGAGCGTGTGGGATGGCGAAATCTAGACTGATCGGAACAGGATCTGGATATTGGGGAGATGCGTGGTCTGTGTGCGTGAAGCCATTTGGTGGAGATTGTTGCATTGGGCTGCCTTGGGCATCCGTCCACCCACCCGGCTATGTATAGGGATGGCGACCGGCCGGGTGCTGCTGCTCGGCGCGCGCGCGTGCAGGAGATGGCAGGACGGGCGCTGGGCGCATTTCTGGGATGAGGTCTGGATAGACGGCCAGTAAGGCTGCCCGCGCGCCCAATGGGAAGCGGCACAGGCGCGTCCGCTGCGGCCGTCAGCGTAAGAAAGCGGCGCAAGAAGCTTTCCGCTGCAGAAGCGGAGCGGCCTGACTCTGGCGCGCCCTTATCGGAGGCATCCCCTGACCCCTTCGATGCCTCCAGCATCGCCGCCGTCAGCGCCCGCGAGGCCCGCGAGGGGCCTGTGCCGGCCGGCGGCCGGCAGGAAAGTCCGCGGACAGCTGCAGCAGGCCCAGTGCGCCCGCTAAGAGCTGCGCGTGTCTCGCAGGTGCAGCAGCGCTTCTTGCCGCGCTCGCGCCAGCAGCCCGCAATCTCAGACACGCGGACTCACGGGCCTCTGGCGTGCGCAGAGCGATGATCGCCAGGATCGGAGTCTTTTGACGCCGGAACGGCCGCGGTGGCTTCCCCGGGCGAGTAGGAAGCGTTCCAGCGGCTGGCCGGCGAGTCGTGTGTCGCTGCGAGAAAGCGCGCTCGCGGGCGGAGTCTGGCCGGGCCCCAGCAGCCGCCGCTCGACGTGACGCCCCGCCGCCGACGCACCACGCCGCCGCCCGCCGCTGCGCGTGCTGCTGCGCGCTGCGAGCCGCACATGGCCGGTCGCCGGGGCGCGCGTATCTGCTGCGAGCGCGTGTGGGCTTGCATCCGTATCGCGCGCTTGCGGCTGGTGCTCCGCGCTGCAGGCGGGCTCCGCTGCTGGGCTCCGCTGCCCCTTGGCTGGGTGCTGATCCCTGCGTGGCCGTTGCGGCGGCGGGACCTGGGGACATGGGGCGCGAAAAACTCACCGCGGACGCGCAGCTCGCATGTCTGTACGAGGCGCGGGCGCGGGCGCGCGGGCGACGCGACGGGACGAGACGAGACGCGGCGCTGCATGAGGCGCGCGTGCTGGCGGCGGTGCGCGGGCGCTGCATGCCTGCCTATAGCAGCGGCGGCCAGCAGCTGGGTAGGGCTGGCGCGTGAGATGAAGTCGCGATGCGGGCACTCTGCAAACAGTGACTCGGAGGGCTAGGGCACTGTCTGTACGGCGGCAGGGCGCGCTCAGCAGCGCGCGCATCACCTCCATCATCGCCGCCAGCAGCTCTCCTCTGCCTCGCCATCTGCATCATCCTGCAGCGGCTCTCGCATCGCGCCTGCACACCGCGGCAGTCCCGCAGCCACCCCGGCGCCAGGCCTCTCGTGTGAGCAGCCAGTGCATGCCTGCCCACAGACCCCTGCCATCGAGGCCCGGGGGGTTTTCCACTTCGGAATGACGCTGGCGCCGCGACAAGGGGGGGACGGTCACCGACGGCCCTCAATCCAAGCTGCGACCGAGCTGCTGCTGCCCGCCCGCAAGAGGGCCTCCTCCGACAACGCACAAGGAACCGCCTCTTCATCCTCCGCCACGCTCCCGTCCCAGAACGAGCACCACCCGCGACACCTCCTCTACCACCACCCCAACGCCCTGCTGCCCCCCGACCAGCAGCCGCCGCAGCACCACCACCTCCCGCCGTCCCACAGCCGCTCGCTCGCGCCGCCCTTGACCCTGGCGCCCTCCGTCGCGCCTCAACACCAGGCCCGCACCCAGAGCGTCTCCACCACCAGCCCGCCGCAGCTGCAGCGCCCGCCGCTCGGCAGCAGGGCCAATTCCGCGCCCCACGTCCCCAAGCACTCGCTCCCCCCGCATGGCGGCGCGAAGAATGGTCACGTAGCCCGCCCGTGGCACGGCCCCAGCGACGCCCTCGACGACAGCGACAGCAGCGACGACGACGACGCCATCAGCCGCGACCCCTTCTTCCTGCGCTACCAATCCGTGCTCGACCGCCTCGCCGCCGACCTGGGCCCCGGCGACGACGACGACGACTCCTCTCAGACCTCGGACGCCCAGACCCCCAAAGCCCCGATGGATGCTCAGGCACGTTCTCCCCCCGCTGCAGCACGCCAGCCCGCTGACCGCCGCCCCACGCAGGCCCTCGAGGACATCAACATCGGCGTCATTGGCGACAATGGCGTGGGCAAGACCCGCTTCATCGACCGCGCCTTCGACCTGCGCAGCCGCACCCAGACCCGCACCGCCACGCGCAAGATGTCCATTGACGGCACCGTCTACACGGTGCGCCTGGTCGAGATTCCGTTTGAGGAGCTGGACATCGAGCACGACGACCGCATCTGCTGGCCGGACAGAATCGACGACTCGCCTGCGCCGCGGATCGACGGTGCGCTGATGCTATACGACGTTATGAATCAGGAGAGCCTGGCACAGGTGCCGGGCATGCTAAGTCAGTATTCACTCCCCCATTCCACGCCGCGAGCCGGCAGCTCGGGGCAGGATCAGTCCCCGCGAGCCTGGATGCCGCGCGCTGATCGCAGCCCAACCGTAATGTCGGGCGCCCCGGCTGACTGAATTTGCCTCTGCACAGATGTGGTTCACAAGGCGGCGCTGCCGTGCGTGCTGGTCGGCTGCAAGTGCGACAACCACCCGGCCCATCGCCAGGTGGACCCGGCCGTGGTGGAGCAGCGCGCAAAGACGCTAGTCGGCGACCTGCCCGCGTTCCAGAGCTCCGACGGATCTCCCGAGAGCCAGCGCATCTGCCTGTCAGTTATGCTGCGGGCCATATTGGCATCGCGACAGGGTGAGTGCAATGGAGGAAGACATATCCGCCCCCCACGCCCCTGGTCCCTGCCCGCGCCCCAGCAGCCATGGATGCGGCGCGTGCGCGCTCGGTCCGTTGGCGCACTCCCCATATAACATTACGCACGCAGCTGTCGTTTCAATGCTGCGACATGTTTCACGCTTGTGGTCTTCCATCCCACATTCCATCTTCCGCGCCGCTTCTCCTTTTAGCCTACCGTTATCTCGTCTGACGTCGTGCGCATTTAAGATACCCCCGCCAGCAAGCTCGCCGCCGCACAGCGCCGCCGCGCCACGTCCAATTCCTCCGCCCTACAACCCGTCTCCCCTCGCCCAAGCTGGAAGCGCCGGCATGAGCGAGCCAGCTCAGAGTTCTCCGGTTCGCGCCTGAAGATCCTGTCGGACAACGATGCCGAGACGCGCGCCAAGAACCGCGCCCACACCAACTCTTCCTTCCTCGACCTCGAAGAGTCCCCCGGCTACGAGTCATACGGTTCCGACGGCGCCGACTCGTCAGATTACGAGCCAAGCATCATCTCCGTCATGCCGTCAGACGAAAATGGCTACACATTCGAGCAGCTCGTCGACCGCCTCGTCGCCCAGCCGCTGTCCAAGCAGGACACCAAGTTCGTCGCCATCTTCCTCTCACTCTACCGCAAGTTTGCCGCCCCGAGCCAGCTGCTCGAGGCGCTCATCAAGCGCTTCGATGCGCTCGAGCACGAGCGGAGCCCGCAGATGATCCGCACCGTCACCCAATTGCGCCATCTGTCGATCATGGAGCAGTGGCTCAGCACATACCCCGGCGACTTTGCCCACTTCACGACAAAACGCATGATGACGCTCTTCGTAAACCGCTTGGCCAGCAACCGCATCTTCGCAGTTGCCTCCAAGGAGATCTTGTCTGACCTAGACGCTGTGGTGGAAGATGATGATACGGATTGGGCCTGCAGCGACAGGCATCGCGAGAGTGCGAGCTCTAGCAACGCCACCCTGACCGAGGAGACGGACGAAGACCTTTCCAAGAGCGCAACAGAGCTCACCATCAGCATAACTCGCGGCTCCACACACACGACAGACACGGCGAACACTGGCCACCCCGAACGCTCCATCAGCACCTCCACCACCACCACCAGCTCCTCCCAGACGATGATGAACGCCATTGAGCAAGCACGGCAACAAGCCAAGCTGCTCGTGCCGATCCCTCGAGTAACTCTTACCAAGACACAGTGGCACCTGCTGATTGGTGAGTCGGAGGAGAACATTGCACGGGAATTGACACGCATGGACTGGATCATGTTCCAATCTATCCGCCCGCGCGACCTGGTGCGGCACGTCAGCATGAATGCGGCCGAGAAGAAGAAGTGCAAGAGCCTGGACAACGTGGACCGGATGATCGAACACTTCAACCACCTGGCGTACTGGGTCACCAACTTTATCCTTTTGCGGGACAAGCCGAAGCATCGAGCTATGATGCTCGAGAAGTTTATGAAGGTTGCGCGTAAGCTGCGCGAACTGAACAATTACAACTCCCTCGGCGCCGTCCTTGCAGGCCTCAATGGCACTGCAATCCACCGACTGTCCGCAACGCGCGACACTATCTCGCCCATCATAGCAAAGGACTTCATGAAATTGGAAATCCTCATGGGTACGCAGAAGAGCCACTTCGCCTACCGCCTCGCGTGGGAGAATAGCTCGGGCGAGCGCATCCCTTATCTCCCTCTTCACCGCCGCGACCTCGTCTCCGCGGCTGAGGGTAACTCCACTTTTGTCAACGACCCACACAGGCGCGCCTCAAATGCAGGCCTTCTTGGTGGCAGCACAAGTCCCCGGTCCGCCGGCCCGCCCAGCACACCAAATGCGGACGCAATTGCCGCGTTAACCGGTAACTCCGGGAACGCAGCCGCTCTGCAGGCTGCCCTCAACAGATCGAGCGCACAGGAGAAGGAGGCGCCTCCGAGTGGCGTGGAAGGCAAGGAAAGAATCAACTGGAAGAAATTCGCGATCATGGGCGAGGTGATTGTGGGGCTGCAGCGTGCCCAGGGTTTCCCCTATCCCAATATTCCCCGCAACGACGATGTGAGGAGTATGGTGCTGGACGTGAGAATCTGCAAGGATGATGACGTGAGTTTGCACAGACACTCCTGATTTTCATCGCTGACGTGTAACCGCAGGAACTGTACGACCGGTCGACTAGCCTCGAGGCTGTCGGAGCGGCTGGCGAACAACGAAGACGGTTTGCCAACTGGTTTCGTCAATAAACCCCAGCGCCGGGGGGCTCCACTTCCACGATCACAGATCAAGACGCAGTCTTCGCCTTTCTTCGGAGCAATCGGACAGCTTGATCTCGAAAAAGCCGAACGCGAGGAACGGATGCGGAAACGCAGCGACAGACGGCAGAAGTCGCTCACGTCGGTTCCGGGCCGCGCGATTCCGCAACAGAGCAGGATAGCAGCCAGCTTACTCTTCTGAGCACGGAAGACATTCGGGCTGCGTCGGCGAGCTGTGATCATGGACCAAAAGAGTGGAAACCAAAATTTCATAATCGTTGTCAGGGGGGAGAGCAGCACAGCATTCACTGGACTCGTCTTAACATCCAAGGGCGTTTCATCTGAGGCCAAGGATATCCACCACATCCCGAGCTGGAACAGAGGACGTCATATTCGTATTTCATATGCCATACACCACTGCATGTATCACCGCATACCATACCATCTATCTATCTCCTTTGTCGTTTGTTGCATGGCATGGAGGATCTCAGTTTTCCCATTTCTCGTTACATATCCGAGCGGTAGACGGCGTGTGCAGGGACCGGTGGGTGGTCGGACGGTAGGACGGGGGGTGGTTTGTTGATCGTTGAGAGATGAGCATCCGAAATTTTCGTCCTGGTCGTCATTGTTCGGGTGGGGTGTCTGTTACTTCCCTCCCATTATCTGAGCGTTGGTTTCTATTTCTGGTTGTCTCCTTTTCTGAGCGTTGATATCATTGTCAAGGTCGCCACATATACACTCGTACACATGTCTGGGCAATTTTTGCGGGGAAATTCGGGAGCAAGGAAAGATATTGGGAAAGACTGGTTTGGGTGTCATCTCGTCCGTTCTTGTCTCGTTGTTTCCTTCTGCTTTTGTTTTACATTTCGCCTTTTCCTTTTTCTCAATCCGGAAGACAAAAAAATACCCCCATGTTTTCTCTTATTTACTTGTTCGCCCCCAAGTAGCTGGGTTGGTCATAGCTTGAGCAGGGACATATACTGCTCGGTTTTGTATACTTTTTACGTGTATAGTTGGTGTGGACGGCGAGGGGGAAATGAGTGGACAAGGAGACGACCGATAGTGGGAGCCTAAGACAGTAGTGTGGCTGCGGGATTTCAGAAAGCGTTGACAAAGTCGCATCATCAAAATTGCACACAGTGCCGCATTGAGCGAGTGGTGTTGTCATAAGCGAGCATGCTCTGCTTTTCTTTCGCCACTCTCCCCACACGCCGTTGCCTCACGAGCACTCATGTGCTTGTGGAGAGCTCGCCCCGACGACAGTTCACAACGTTCGTTTCAGCCGTGGAATGGACGGTGGCGTTGGGCGAAGTGCTAGTACCAGGGCCGGCGCGGTTTCAGCACGGCCTTCGATGATGCTTCTAGCGCAAGGGCTAAGGGAGGAGCAGCAAGAGCACGGGTCCTGCTTGACAACTTGCTGTCACTGGTGGATGGCGATGACGACTCCGGCCTCTGTACGGATTACGGAGCTTCGATCCAGTCCCGCCGAGCTTCGTCAGGGGGTCTCTCTCTACAGTACCATGTTGCGGGCTATTTTTGGCGCCATCGCGGGGAGGGGTGGGAAACAAGCAACGGAACTCTATCTAACTGCATCTCACAGCGTGCATATGCAACGAGCCTGTCTGTCTAGTTCGGCGTCGGAACCCCCTGCACGGTACGTGGTTCCCACTTTGCCTTCCCTTTTCTCCCAATTACCGATCTGAGTCACAGTCCAATCTATCTGGCCTGACCTCATCTAGGAGTTCTGGAAGACGTCCTGCATCCGGATCGGGGGTGGGTGACGGGTTGAGTGGCTGCCCCCGCAACCCATCCGTCAGCTCCCTTCTGGCCCTGTGGCCCAGCCTGCTTTTTTCCGCCTTTCCCCGCCGTTATGCAGGAACAGTTCGGGGGTTGATTTTCTTTTTCTGTTTTTTCATTGCCCGTCGTCGATTGCTCTCTGCCGTGTTGCCCGTGTTCGTTGCCACTCATTGCTGCCCGACGAACGAGCGCGACGCCGCACCACCCATGCCCACCCGCATCTCTACCCTGATTTCGGTTAAAGCGCGAGGAACGAACCACCCGGACAGAGAGAAAAAAAAAAACCCCCTCCCAACATCGGGATCTTCCTTAATTAACTCACTGCCCGTTTTCCCCCCTTCGCGTCCCCTCCGCCCCCGCGACGAGCGAAATGGCAAGCAACCTCGCCCAACTTCGCGTATCTCGAACCGAACCGAACCGAACCGACGGCCGGGAGCGGCGCCGGTTCCCCCATCCCTGGGAAGCGGTTCGAAGCCCTTCCCGCTCCGCCGGTCCAGCTTGGCCTCTTTTTTCCTCTTCGCCCGTCGCGTCAGCCGTGCCACCCCCGTCCCCTGCTCCCTCGGCCGTTCGGGAAGGGGAAGGGCAAGGGGGATGGATTGGGCATGACGTTCGCCGCTCTCCTGTTTCTGTGCCGCATGGCTGGAGCGAGGGGGGTATGACTCGAGCGCCGGGCCAGTCTAGAACTCCGAGTCTCCTCGGCGGCGTGCTGGGGCTGTGATGGGCGTGCGTGTGGTCTGATGGGGCGGCGAGCGGGCGCGGCGGGCGGGCGGGCGCTGCAGGCACGGGCACATACGAGCGGCGAAGGCGTGATAAGGGGAGGGGCAGGCCAAGGTTCGCGACTGCCGTACATCGGTCGTATCGGAAAAGCAGGTGGGAGAGGGGGGCCGGTATGGCTCGTCGTGCAGCTGCGGTGCTTGGACGGGGGGGAGTGGAGGGGGGGTGGGCTGCCTAACGTACAAGCCAGGAAGAAAAGACCCCCCAGTGCGGCGAAGGATGAGGTCGGAGGGATTTACAGTCGGCGTGCATGCAGCACGCGAGAAAAAAAAATGTCCGAAGACAAGTGCCGAAGCACTTTGCGGTCTGCGGTCTTTTTTCCTTCACCTCCTCTCCGTCGTTGCTTGGTCGACTTTGAAGACCCAATTCTTTTTTTTTTTCCCTCCGTCCTACGTGCCCACTTTGCGAGTCCCATCGGGGACGGGGAACGCGCGGAACGCAGGTTCCGAGGAGATCCGCTAGGCGCAACGAGGCAAAAGACGTACCGGCGAGTGGGTTCGGGAGAGGTTTTTTTTCTGGGTCATGCCGCGTGGGAATCGAGTGGGGCCCGTTGCGTTGTTCGTGAACCGCTCCGTCTGCGTATCGCGTGTTGAACGTCTAGAGAGGGGGGGGCATGAGGGGCAACGGGTAAGGCGGGAAAGCGGCGGGTGAGCACTGGGCAGCTATATCCGGTTGCTGCTATGTATATAATGCATTGCGTTATTGCGACGAGCAGCAGTGTTGGCGAGGCGGTTTGGCAGTGATCCACAGATGTCTGTATGTTCACTGTCCGCGGCGTGGACCTGAGCATGGACGGAACTGATGCATGCTGGGACCGGCGCTCGCCGTTGCTCGCCGATACGTTACGTTAAAGTTTCTACGTAGCAGCCGCGCCGGCGCGGCTCTCCCTTGTATATCTTGCGGATCCCCACTTTAATTTCATCGTGCAAGTGTACAGGGCTGAATGAGCGGAGACGACCGAGGACAGGGAGATATGGGCAGGTATGAGCTTAGTTGGGCTCAAGGAGAGACAAGAGCTTTGGATCTCTTGCGGCCTGCCATTGCCGTCGGGTCTGCCGAACCTACGAGACGGAAATTCCGAACGCAAGGAGTCCAAGAGGCGAATCGGTGCTTGGAGTTGATGCCACCGTATTTCTGTCTTACCTCTCGTTGAAATGAGCGGATGATTGATGACGCGATGGGTGGCAGGAACTGACGAGATGGCTGGCCTTTCTTTTGCCATCATGCCCCATCCTCTCGTCTATTCCTTCTCTCCCTCCGACACCACTTCCACGGCCTCTGCCGCTGCCGCTGCCACCAAAGCCTTGACACCCCACCAACAGCCCCTTGTGGCGGTGTGAAAGCAGACAAAAAGCCTCAGACTACGCCCCCGGGCATCGAAAGCCGACTCACGCCCCATTCCGAGACCAGTCGGCACCGAGAACACGGCGTAGGGACCGGGAGGAAGGAGGCAGGCACGCGCGGGCGGGTTGGGGCCTGACGCGAATTAAGAGCGCTTCTCAGGGGCTGGCACGAGCGCTGCTCCGATCGTTTGGGATTGCTGGCGGAAAAGATGCTTGGAATGGCTCGCGCGCCCCGAGGGATGGGCGTTGGGAGATTGATAACAGCCCGAGACATTCTGCGGCTGGGGCCGGTCGGTGTTTGGGGGAAAGGCACGGACGGAACAGGGGGTTGGCCCGTTGGAGACGGAGTCGCGCGGGTGAGGTGCGTGAAGGATCCGTGGGCGGGTGGAGGAAGGTGGGCCAAGGACGTGGAACGTGTGACGCTAGTGGGGATTTCATGCTATGGCCTCGGGGACGTTGCTTTGGTTTGCGTTTCTTTGCTTTTTGGCGGGTGGGCTGGTGGGTTCAACTGGGTTTTGTGGCGTGCGGCACAGCACGCTTAGGGTTGGGGACGTGCGACACTTCTGGCTTACTCGATCTTACTGCGTTGTTCGTGGGTGTTGAGGCTCAGCAGCCGTTTTGGGCGGCGTGCATATGTCCTGGCTATGTTTGATCGTACGTGAGGAGTCTGGAGCGTTACTTGTGGCACAGCATTGCCAGGTATTCCGCTTCATGGGACGCCTGATGATGACTACAAGCATCAAACCGTTCTCCGAGAGACGTCCGGAGTCGAAGGATCCGACCGGATGCAAACCTGCGCGGGTATCCCTTCGAGTTTGGCGACCGATTAAATATTCGTCCGAGAATTGAGCGCTGGTCTCAATAGACATCGCCGATATGCACCCTAGCTGCGGACATTTAAAGACCTGATGGAGACCTTTCACCATGAGAGCACCCATGTCCCATGCATCCTAGCTCCTCCAGACTCGAGGCTTGGAGATGAGGATAAGCAACAAAGCTGCATTAGAGTCTCAGCGTAGATAACTTCGAGTTTGCCTCAACCTTTGAGAGTGATACATCAGCCTCCAAGCAGATCGACCGTTTCAATTACGAAGCGTCCTCGCATTCATACCATGTCGTAGTCAGGCCTGCCTGGAGCTGCTTTCCGAAGATGGGCTACAATAGCAGGGAGACAATAGCACAACAAAACAGCAGCCTTGACTACCAAACAATAGTGACCTCCACGACTCAATTCTCAATTCCACTTCCACCGCCAACTCTTTGAATCCGATCTGCATCTCTACCACGATCGTGACCTTTCCTCGTCTAGGTATATACAGCTTTCGCAGATACTCCGATCGAGCTCTATATCCTCGCATAGTCATGCCTCCAACACGAGCCTTGAGCCACTGCAACCTCAAGTCCTCAAACTATCTGGGTACAAATTCGCCCCCACGTTCACCTATTTCCCATAGAAACCTTCCAAATCCGGGCTGCAATACCGAGACAATAACAACAATCGCTATTGACCAGGATTCATATTGTAAATCTATGCCTCTACTCTACCCTAAACTTTTACCAGAAAACCCCGTCCCCACTTCTCATCCCTCTTCCTCATCGACTTTGGCTCTTTCACATCCTCGAAGCGCTCAATCCTCTCATTCCCTGCCTCAAGTCACACTTAAATGAGAAAAGTTCGATTCACGTCTACACAATGCCGGTCGTAGGCCGAACAAGACACCATTTTGGCCCTTGGAACAGAAGATTCACTTTACAACTGTGGGCCTTCGGCTAATACTACAGGTCCAGATCACCCCACTCGCAACACGTTCAAGCATCCTCCCAGACATCGGCTGCTTGGCCAGGCTATGAGGAACCGGTTTATAACCTGTCAGAATGCAACCGTTACTGATTTGATGACAGGAAGCCTTCGCACTGAAGTCATCTCAAGTCAGAAATCTTTTTGCACAACAATACAGCCAGACCAGAATAGTAAAGTTCCATGACTATTGTCAAATATAAAGTCACCTCGAAAAGCCTAAGTAGTAAACTTTTTATGCTCGATGACAGCTTCCCGAACCACGAAGCACGATCCGATTTTCTCAAACCCCGACTCCCAGACCGCTCCGACAACACCCAGTCCGCAGCCCCCATATCCACCCGCAGACCGCCAATGACCTTTTTCCCGCTCCCACTCCGCTCCAGCCTCGTCCTTCAGAGTCCGCTCAAATCCGCCTCCACGTTCTTCATCAACATGCCCTGCTCAAGCAAGAACGCCGCGTCAGCCCTGCACTCGACGACGCCGCCCTCAGTCGCCAGCTTCTGCTCCAGCAGCACCTGCAGGTCGCCACCCACCGCATCCCAGCCCTCCCTGCACTCTTGGCAGAAAAACAGACCACACCCCTCCCCCTCCGCGCCCCCGCCCTGCTCCGCGCAGCAGCGCCACACGGCCGGCAGCGGGCACACACAACACCACCTATCCCCCTCCCCGCCGCCCCCCCTCTCGCCAAACCTCGCCGCCTGCGCCGCCACCGCCGCATCCACCTCCGCGCGCGACGCGCCCGGCGGAAACAAGCTCGCCAGCTCATGCGCGGGGCAGGCCAGCACGTCGACGCGAGCGAGCACGCAGGCGCGGCACATGGCGGCGGGGGCGGCGCCGTGGCCGCGGTGGCCGTCGAGGACCTCGGTGCAGCCGCGGCCGTCGGCCCAGGCGATGACGCTGGCCTTCTTGAACGACAGGCCCACCAGCCCGAACGTCGGATCCGCGCAGAAGCGGCAAGTGCGCGAAGACGCGGCCAGGGAGAAGGTGACGGGGTGCGCGAGCGCGGTCACCATCTCGCGGAAGTGGCCGGTGTGCCCGGCGGAGTCGGTCATTTCGAGAAGGTCGGCGGGCGGTGGGGGGAGGTGGTAGGAGGCGGGGGTGTTGGGGTTGGTGGGGTGGTAGGATTGGATGGTTAGGGAGCGGGGGCCGATGAGGGTGGAGTGCGGGTTGATGTGGACGATGCGGTCCATTCTTGGTTTGTTGGCGGCCCGGGGGAGGGTGTGGTTGCGGTGTGCGGACGCGGTGTTGGCGCCGGTGCGGAAGGTGGTGATGCCGTCGGCGTTCACCTTTGGGGCGGTGCTGGGGCCGGCCTGCTGCTTCTTGTTCATGGGAGTCATGCCGGCGATGCCGCTGTCGCGCTTCTTGGATGGGCCATTGTTTGCTGGCTCCTCGTCGCGCACTAGACCACTGGGACTGGAGCTGGCCACTGGACTATCATCAATGGCGGTAACCTTCTGTTTGCCAGGGTTGATGGGATACAGCTTCTCGAATGTGCATGGAATGTCGGCTTTCTGGCACGCACGGCAGGGCGGTTGGTCGGTCTTCTTCTTGAGCGAGCACCCCTTCCTCGCCTTTCTACAGGCCGTACAGGCGACAAACGGACGGTACGGTACGTACTCGACTCCCGGTGGCGGTGTGTAGGTGATGCGCTTCGGAAGAGCATCTTCATCGGGTCCGGCCATACACGTCAGACTCTCTTCTTGACATTGACGGCACGCGAGATTGTGGTCCGTATCCGGGTCGTTGTATGAGCAGTCCTTCTCGCTATCGAGGCAGTTTTCGCAAGGGACCTTCCTGCCTGGTGGACTTATAAGTTCACATTGCACCACATCTTCATCTCCGCAGCTGTGGATACATTCCAGGCAGGGCCAGGTATTCCCAGTCTCACGGAGCGAGCACTTCCTCTCCTCTATCCTGCACTTTACGCAACCGCGAGCAGCGGGGTGATGGCGCAGATCATCTTCAAGGCCCAAGGGATCCGGGATCGGCGGAAGGTCGTCATCACTGAGTGGAGAGTTGTACCGAACGTGGTATTTGCGGGGGCGGAGCTTCTTTTTCCTTCCTGAGCAACCTGGTTCATCGGACTCGTCTCCGTCGTTATCGAGCAGGGTCTCTGCAATGTGTTTGTCCGAGAAGAAGTTGTAAGAATCGTCCGGCCAGTTGTCTTGCCCTTGATATCTGGACAGGAGATCTCGGCCAGCTTCTGACTTGAGAGAGATGCTAACAACGCATCTAGCACCAGTCAACCTAGCGTGATGCAGCGAGACGGACTTCAGCTTCTTCAGTCTGGGCTGCCCGTTCTCGTCCAGGTCGTCTTGTTCCACTATCTGCCCGGACCTTCTCTTCCTGCCTTCAGACCTTTCCGGCTCAGCCTTCCTAGTCCTCCGCCGTTCATCTGCGGGATCATAGTTGCCTGACTCGTCCCAGTCAAAGTGTGATGTGATGACATGCCCATCCCGTTCCCGAAATTCGTACTTTGGCGGGGCGGTCTCAGCATCCGGTGTCTCACTGCGTCTTGGATTCCGCTTGCACTGATTATGGCTCCGTCGGCTTGGATTTGGTCCAGGGCTACGAGTTGGGCTGCGAGAGTGCTCGTTGTCTTCGGCTGACCCGTAGTAGTCTCTGGGTGATTCAGATGTGGGAACTTGCGTTCCTAAGCTTGGGTCAAGAACGGCATCAACAAACGGGTTGGGCGGGAAGTCGTTGCGGCCATCGTTGTGGTCACGTTTGTCGGGGCGCGGAGATGTGCCGGTGTGGTTGGCCTGTGAAGATGCAGAGCAAGGTGAGGGCTTGAGCAGACTCATCTCTCGGTCCGCATCGTTCACTTGGCTGGAACGCAGCGACTCTGGAATACTTTGGCCACTGTCATCACCGCCGAACAATGATACGCCGGGAGGGAAGATGTTAATCTGGCTGGTCGGCTTTTCCGCGCTACCACTGGTTTTATCCTGAGGGCCGTCACCATCGTCTTCGACGCCGTAATTTTTGTCAAGAGTGAGGGGCGTGCACAGTGGTAAAGTCCTTCTCGGGGGTTGGCGGGCATCAGACATGTCCGTATCTGCCTGTGTCTCACCAATATTGCAATCTTCTTGGAATTGAGACTCGAAGTCCGGCGGCATGGAATCCATTTGACTGCTGGAATCAGGGGGCACCATGATGGCGGCGATGTGCGAAGGCAACGTGGGTGGGTCGGACAGCCACGGAAGTGAGGAACTTGCGACGAGCACGCGGAAGGTGGGGATGCCTGAAAGGAAGCACTTGACCGGATCTGGACGGCGAGTCTGAACGAAGCGGGGGGTGGTAAGTGGCGTAGGATTGCGGGCAAGTTTCGGAGCCTCCACTAGCACATGCCCAAGCTTGATGAGTTACCGTGGCATTACTTCGCTAGATATGGTAGTGAGGGAGAAGGAAATGGCTGGAGTGGTAGCGAAGTGAGAGTTATGTACTGGAATCTCGGACCCTGAATCTCGAATTTGGAAGTCGAAAGCCAAGCAATAAGTATCCACCTTCCTTGGGATTCGTGACTGATGCGAGGCGGAGCTGGGGTTTTTCACACGAGGCTCGCGGATACTCTGGAAACTTGGCTGATCTACCAAGAACCGACAAGGTGAGCGTGAGCATCAAGACGCTTTGGACTTGGGCCTATCCAAAGTACTGTCGAGAGAAGCCGATTATGGTCGAAGCTCTTGATGTCTTTGGAGTCAAGGTTGATGCTTCTCGAAGTCAGCGCTTTTGGCTTGGAAGTGGTGAGTTGAAAGGGAGAAGTGCGCAAAGAACGGCGTTATTTTGAGTTCTAGGTCAGAAGTACCTTAGAGCGTCGATAGAAGATCACGAGGATAGGTCAATTCGGGAGTCGGGACTTGTCAGTTTAGGCCTTCGGAAGACCCATGGGCTGTCCATTTGAGAATAATCAGGTTCTCAAAGAAAAGAAAAAGTTCTAGAGAATCACAGCCGACCTGAGATGCTGTATTTTCCCAAAATCCAATGGATGCTGCTGGGCAGACTCAACAAACTTGGTTGTGTGGATTGCGAATCTTCTGAGCTCACGGCATCAAGATAGAGCATGATAACCGAAGTGGAGCTGTCATCCAGGACGTCCAGAAGGCATGGCCGATCTGGAGTTCTGCTGTTCCATACAAGCGGAACCATGTTTGGCGGAGAGGTGCCAACACTAGTCGTACCGCTGACTTTAGGATCGGCTGACTGAGGACGGACTGCAAAGCAAACGGGCATCTTAACCACTCTCAGAGACTCTAGTGAGAACACATTGACTGTTCTCGCAGGGTTCCCCTATGCAGCTAAGGCCTCAAAGCATACTAAGTGAAAGTGGAAGAGAATAGATGTCGAGGACGTTTGCAGGACAAGAAGAGTTGAAGAGGTTCGGAGGAGAATGCCGCGCGAGCCCGTTTTATGCCTCGTCTCGGCGCATGGTCATGTGGACTAAGCAGGCAACTACAGCACATCAAATGGCCCAGCGGCCAATCCAGATTCTTGGCATAGCCTTTCTATTGATCAGCGATTCAAAATTAATGATTCAACACTACCGCGGTCATACTCTATCTACAAAGACCCCTTCCATTCCCAATCCAAGTCTCCCAAGGGTATATTAAACCACCCACCATCCGAAACGAAATCCAGAACCCCAGTTCGTCTATCATAATCCCATACCATCATAAAAAAAACCAATACGCATCCCCACCCGTCCCCCACCCCTACCACAACAACAACCCCACCACCAACACCCCCGCCGCCAAAATCTCCCTCCCCACCCCCCTCAGCCGCCCCACCCTCCCCGCCGCCCCGGCCGTCGGCGCCTCCGTCGAGCTCGCCGCCGCCGTCGTCCGCGCCGGCTCGGACGAGGACGACGACGCCGTCTGGAAGCTGAGCGTGCTGGGTAGGCTGAGCGTGCTCGGGGCGCGCGTGGTCGAGGGGTTTGCGGTTGATTCGGCCGAGACGCTGGCGGTGGGGGTGGTCGGGTCGGGCACGGTGAAGGTGATGGTTGTGTCTGGGGCGGTGAAGGTGACGGTGTTGGTGGTGGACCAGGAGAAGGTGGATGATGGCGTAGTGGTCGGGCGGGGGAAGAGGGTGGTTGTGGATGTGGATGTTGATGTGGTTGTTGATGTCGATAGCGCGGTTGGGGATGGGGAGAGGGAGGTGGTGAGGGTGATGGAGGTGTCTGAGGGAGGTTGGGTGAATGTGATGGTGGTGGTGCTTTCGTCGCTGCTCGTGTGGACTGGGGTCTCGGCAGTCCAGGTGATGGTGGTCGAGAAAGTGCCGAGGGCGGAGCTCAGGACCGAAAGGGCGGGGTATGTGGCGGAAGCTGTGGAGACAGAGGATGCGGAGACTGAGGCGGTTGATGAATCCGTCTCCCGAAGAGTCGTTACCGTGGTGGTGTAGGTCGACAACGCAGACTCCAAAACAGACAAGGCACTCAGAGTAACAGAGATCGACTCTGACATAGTTGTGGTCAAAACTGTCGTTGTCGATGCCGTGGGCGTGCTGCTCGAAGTCGCAACAACAGGAATGATGACTGAAATCTCCGTCGTCGATAATACAACACCTGCACAACATTAGCCATTGGGCGGAGAGCATGACACATATTATTCAGAAGCCTACCGGAAGTTTGTGCCGAAGCTGCAGACAGAACACTGCTAACCACTGACTCTACGCTCTCCAACACCTCGGACACGCTCGACGGCGGCGCATAGTTGAATGGTCTCGCTGCAACAGTCACGCTTGGTGCTGGCGTCGTAAGTATCGCAGAGCCTTCATTCTGCAATGTTAGCGCACTTTTGTCGCGGGCAGCTAGCAATGTGCATAAGCTGTGGTGCATACCATTGTTGATCCCTCGCCTCACATCCCACCTCGCCGCATCCGCGCCAGCGAGCAGCAGCGGCAGTGCAGCCGCTATTCTGCTCAAATCGAACAGCTTGACCATTGTGACAGGATTAGATGAAATATTACGGATTAACGATATCCAGGACGAGACAGCAGCCCATCGAGAGTAGACGTGACTCTTGGTAGCGAGAGAGGTCAGAGGTGAAGAGCGATCGTCATGGTGGATAAGAGATGATTGACGGGTGGGGAGTGGGGAAGGAAGGAAGATCAAGGCAGACGCATCGCGGGAACGTGCAGGGCCTTTGTGGTTGATTACTGGGTGGGCGGACGGAAATCATGGTGGCAGACGCAGGTGGTTGTGGAAGGTGGTTGGTGATTGTGATCGGGAGGCTGGGTGCCTTAGGCTCGGTTGCGATGCTGCTCCGCGTGAATTTCGATAGTCATGTTCAATAGCACACACCAAGTGTTTGCTAGGCTGTGGGGAAGAGATAGTGTGTTATTGATGTCGTGCCACAGTTGTTGGTGTGCAAGCTGAGAAGGATGCGGTGTTGCGGGGGGTGGTGCTGTTTCACAGTGCGACGCTGACGCTGGTGCTGGAGGCTGGTACCCGTGGTACCCCAAGCACGCGAGCCGGGCCGCCGGGTAAGTGCGGCGCGCCATCTCTCGACGAGTTGCTGCACACCTGCGCGTCACAATTCCCCTGCACAAATGATGCGTCATGTATTACGATTATATTCATCTACAAATCCTGATCATCTCTCATACTCAATCATTGCTCATTATTCAAACGTGCGATAAAAACCTCAAGCAAACAGTCCTTCGGCCATGCGCTCGCACGACGGTAAAAAGCGGTATAGTCTGGACAAGGATCTCAAACGCAGAAGTCTTCTCAGGAACGGGTCGTGAGACTCTATTGCTAGGCAACCAGAGTTCGTCAAAGAAAGGTTATTCCTGCTCGAGGCTGATTAGCTTTGGCTCGCACAAAGGCGAAAGAGCAATGAGTGCGAAGGTAGGGTTCGAAATCAGACAGCAGTTGGCAATATCGTTGACCACATGGAGTTTCAGAACAGGTCTGTTGTGTGATAAGGTTCTCATCATTCGAATGGGGGGGGATGGGGGGGTAGCGCAAAGCAGGTAAAGAAAACAAGGGTACTCACACTCAAAAGCAAATCGGATGTACAGCAGTCCGGACTTCACTGTACATCCGCCGAAAACCTGCAACGTCAGTGTGCGACATCCTTAGTCAACCTTCCGTCGCTTGAAAAATGTGTCGATGGACTTCTGGTTCTTGTCATGCTTGGAGCTACCGACCCCGCCACCTGTGCGTTTGAGGCCTTTCAAGTGCTCCTTGCCGTTGATCATCAAGACTTCCGTCGTCCATCCGTACAAGGCAGGCGTAGAGCCACTGGCACTTTCCTTGCCTGGAAGCCTCTCGGTTGCACTAGCTGGAGCTTGCACGGGAGCCACAGAGAGATCCGATGCTTTCGCCACGCTGGCTACACTTCCCGCGGTAGCCCTTGATGATGAATGTTTGCTCTGCGAAGCAGCACTGTCGGTGTAACCGGCTTGCCTGTCCAACGCCCGCGCAACCGGCGTGTCTCGCCTGGTCATTTCCAGCTCCAGATATCCCGTGTTCGAGAAGCCGCCAATGTACTCCAGCGAAACAGGTTTTCCGGGAACCAGCAGCTCAGGGCGGATGTGAACGCTATTCTGCGGGAGACGGCGCAGAATGCGTCGCCAGAGGACCGACAGGATGATGCCATGCGACACGATTGCCACGACATGCCGCTCCCCGCCCGCAGCGGAGCGCCACAAGGCCGCCATGTGCTCATCCAGAAAGCCGTCGATGCGTTTCGCCATCGAATCCTTCGACTCAACATCAACGAAGCCGGCGGAAGTGTCGCGCGGCTTGTTGGTTGAAGACGGCCCTTCCAACCAGGTTTTGCCTTCGAAGGACCCGAAATCCTGCTCCTGTATGGCTGGCACGCTGGTCATCTTCACGGCCGACGACGGTTGAGCGTCATAGATGGCTTGGGCAGTATTGCGGGCTCGCTGCAGCGGGGAGGCGAAGATGTGCGTAAAGCGAATGTCGGTGCCAGCGAGGTAGCTGGCCAAGCGCTGGGCCTGCTGGAAGCCATGGTTGGTCAGCTCCGAGTCTCTGCTGCCTGCGCTGGGAGGGTCAGCGGGTGACGTGACGACGGCTGCATTGGTGTCGTACTAAACTTGGGCGACGTTGTCCACGGTCTCGCCGTGGCGGATGAGGAAAAGTCTCATCGTTTGCCGTGGGCGAGAACGTGGTGAGGGGAAGAAAAAAGGTGGCGGGAGAAGAGGCCCGGCGATTTTTCTACGCGCCGCTTTAGCGGCTGGCGCTAAGCGAGACAGCAGCCCACCCCGAGCTTGAGCCTAACCACCATCCGGCTCCACTCCATGCAAACATCGCCGCGTCCTCTGCCAGGTAGACGAAGCATTCATCTGGACAAGTCTCTCGATCATGCCAAGCAATCCTGCGTCCGGATGAATATTGCAGCCGAGGGTTGGCGCTTCAGCCCAAGCAACTTTTCCTGGTGAAGGAATAGTACCAATAGCTCTTGATTCTTTGTGCCGGGAGACGCTCCTATAACGCTTAATGTAGCTATGAGAGCCCATTCCGAGCCATGGCTCTCGAGAGAATGGGAGAACAGTAACAGCCTCACCAGTATCTGGCATTATCATTCGAACGCTGCATCTACCGACATGGCCACCATTACGGGACTTGGAAATATGCTTATCCTCCATTCTAAGTCAAATATGTCTTTCGAGAATAGGTCCTTCGAATGCGAAATTATTGTAAAAATCTGGAACTCGCTGACTGCCACTCTCGTTCTCCTCATCCTCTGCTCTGTTGTCCTCATCGGCACATCTACTTTCTTCAATTTTTCTTACTTCTTTATCATCACAATACTGTTTTGTCGAAGTTTCCAAGCATATGCAGGAATAGCACGCGGTGGGTTACAAAGAGGAACGGTCTGCCTGAAGACAGGAATCTTACTGAGGGGCAGTTGAAGCATCTATCCGGATGTAGACATAATTTGATTGCATGGTGGATGCTCACCGTGTCAGCACTACACTCGGACACAGTGCAAAGCTAAGCAATGCTATTGTGAGTACATTCCATGACTTTTGCTCTTGTTTGTATGAGAAATTAAAAAAAAAAAAAATCTAAGAGCAACGTGAATCAAAGCGTAAAAGGTAGGAACTGGATAGGCAGGGGAGGTGGCCCAAGAGGGATAGCCATTACGACGTAGGCCGTTGAGCTACCCGGCCTTTCCATCGGAAGATATGCGCGGGACGGGCCGGTGATCGGGGAGGAAGGGATGTTTATTGAACAAGGGAAGGGCCCGCTTGGGTAATGGAGATGAACAAAGAAAGGAGGATCGCAGGGGAGGGAGA
Organism: Neofusicoccum ribis; assembly: GCA_021436925.1. NCBI lineage: Eukaryota > Fungi > Ascomycota > Dothideomycetes > Botryosphaeriales > Botryosphaeriaceae > Neofusicoccum > Neofusicoccum ribis. The sequence goes on from JAJVDC010000029.1 coordinate 85,454, forward strand.
TGTATTGAAGAGCAAATTAGCAAGAGAATCTCTTCAAGAATAGAAACACCAAGCCAATACCCACTCGAGTGGTCACCTCTGCAAACTCCAAGCTCCTGGTTTGCCAACTCTGCAATACTCCGCACAGAGCATCCATAACGACCCATCTTCCCCACCACCTCTACAGCCTCCTCCAAACCGGCAACCGATAACGAATACGGACCGACCAGTTGGGCGATCAACACCAAACCTTCCCTCTCCCGCCCATCGCTTCTACAACGCGAAGGACCTGAAACTCGCTTCAGCGCGCCGCCCAACACCCAGCCCCCCAGCGCTATGACGCCCTCCGCCAGACCGGTCACCCGCCGATCCCACCAACGCATCCCGTCGGTGAATCCGAACCCGCCCATCCGCGCAGCAACCAACCCCTCAACACCGCCCCCCGCTGACAAACAAACAAAAAAAAAAGCACGAGGCAGCCGCACCGCCCCGCCGGCCGGCCTTCCCGAGACCGCCGCCGTGGGCTCCACCTCACCCGACGATCTATTCATGCATGCCACACCAGCGATCAAATGCCCCGAGGATCGACGGTTAGCATGCATCTTTCTCAACCGCGTGGTGGACCGGTCAGATATCGGAAAGGAAAGCGCATAGCATGCACATAAAAGCGCACACGTGCACGCGTGCACGTGATGTGGTCCAGTATATGCACATTAGTCTCTAGACCGCAGGGAACGACCCATTGAGCATGCAGGGAGTTGGGGCGAGCTACGTAAATCTAGCATGCCTGACCCACCGGGAAGGAAAGGAAAGAGGAGATTGAGTTTGTTCTCGCTCTCTCTCGCAACCTTGTTCTTCACCACCGAGATGCGGCTCACGAGACGCCATGGCGTCATGCAGCCGCCGCCTGCGTGAAACCGCAAGGCAGCCACACACGCGCTGGCCGACTAGGAACATGCATGTGAGCAGGAGTGCGAGAGCAGGCGTGTGGGAAGATGCCGGGGTACTCCACGGCGCTGAGACTCTGCGCGCCACACCAGCGAAACCGCCGTCGACGGGCGGCAAGGAAGATCGTTGCAGGACTCAGCGCCCTGATTCAAGCATCGAGGGACGGATAGACAGTATAGAGGGGAGGCAGTATAGCGAAACTAGCTTTCTCTCCACTACATTAATCATCAACCATTACGCGTTTTGTTCCCCTTTCCAATGCACCGGGCTTTTCTCTCGAGTGGAATAGTGCTGCTTTGGATCTTTCCCTTCTCTACGACCAACCGGAAAAATGACGGGTATCTCAGAGACTTTGTAGGAAAAGTAGGAGATGGATGAAAAAATCGTCACGCTTCAAAACAGCCAGAAAAACACCACGCCGGCCAGAACGCAAACCTGACCTGTCCCAGATGTGCGCGCAACGGGTATGCGTGCATTGCGCGCATAACCCAGGCCGCCCCCTACCCAATGCAAACCGAAACTTCCGCATGCACATCTCCCCCCACCACCAAGAAGACGTCCAAGCGTGCGAGACGCATGCGCAACCCTGCCGCCTTCAAACGACCCAAAACCGACACCGCCTACCGCAGCCAACCTGACCTTCTTGGCCCCACATCCTTCCAGAACACGTTCAAGAAGAAAACCGCCGAGACAGCATAGACGGAGGGGAGAGCAGCGCCGCAAACACCACCTCGAACAACAGGCAGATCAGGCACCCACGAACCCTCCTCTTGACGCCGCCCCGAGTATATGCAAAACGGCCCCGACCCAACACAGCAGGGCCACCAGCAGCCGACGCAATCGAAACCCGCGGTCTCACCACCCCCCACAACCTGCAACCAGGCGCACCTCTTCCTCCTCCTCTGCCTGACCTGCGAACCAACACGCCGCATTGCCGCCAAGCTTCCAGCTCCCGGACATGTCTCCGCCACCCAGCCTTGCCAAGCTTCCCTGAACACAGAAACCCTTTTGGCCCCTCCCTCCCACGAGTCGATCTGCGGTCCCAATGCTCCCTATAACCGCCGCCGATTCCTCTCGTTCTATTGCGTGGCTTGCGCGTTAATATGTTTCAGACCGCGGACCGGGTTTTACGAGAGGGGGCCGCTTGGGCGCTTGGGCGCTTGGGCGGGCGGGTCGTGGGTTTGCCGGGCGGCCCAGCAGCGCTCTGATTCAGGTGACGGGGTGGACACGACTCGCGGGCGTCGATTGATTTCCGCCCGTCGGGGGCGCGCGTGCGCGTGCGCCATGGGTTCCGTCCGAAAGGGAAGAAAAACCAAGGAGTGTGGTGAGACCTTTTTTTGCCTGTTCGAAAAATAGCCCCGAAAAACCCGAGTTCCCGGGTCAGCCCGCTTCCGCATCCCGGCCCTGTCGGACATGCCCTTCTTCCTCCGGAGGCTCCTCCTCTTTTTCTTTTTTGCTGATCTTCATCATCCCTCCCCCCCTTCTCCACCGGAAAAACCGGATCCAGAACCAGTCCAGAACGATTCCAGAAGATGTGCAGACGATGGAAATAGATCTCCCGCTGCATGCGATGCGCGCAGGATTCAAACTCGCTCGTGCGTGATGGTGGCAATTTGAGACTGGGTGAACGGCAGATGGAATTTCCTGAAAATAGCACAAAACACGAAAAGTTAACTCTGTCTGTCCGAGGGGTACCTTGGTTGTTGTGGACTGTCGTGCCTTGAACCTGATGGTGTGTGCATTGGTGCGAAGAACTCCGGAGACGCCGGTCGATGCTCCTCCACGCTGCTCTCTTCGCTTCCGTACCATACGGTATCGTTGGTGTGCGTGTTGGCGCCGTTGAACGGTGGCTGAAGTGCCTGGCCAGGGTGGTTCCTTGTCATGCTGTGATCCCGCGTCCTCGGTGGGGAATAGTCCACGCTCGCCACGTCCGGCAGCACGCCCATGTGTTCGACGGATGGCGGGTCGAGGGCCGTCTCGCGGGTAACCGGCACACCATAGCTCGTCTCCCAGGTGTGCCATTTGCTGGCCTCCGGGTCATGCATTGCGGCCATGGCGTGCGACGATGGTGGTGGGAGCGGCTGTTGTAGATCGAACTGTTCAGACTCCCAAGGAGGCAGTGGGGCGGTGGCATTGATGTTGTAGAGTTCCGTGTCCTGCTGGTTCAGCTGGCTTTCCGTCGCCGTGTGGATTGAAAGCTTGCGCATGCGATTCGAGACTTTGGAGAAAATTGAAAGCCCAGACGAGGGGGTTTGCTCGGACGAGCGGCCTCCTTGTGAGTACTGGGCTGCTCTGCTGATGAAGTAGCGTGAGAAGACGGTCAGCGAGCCACCGACGGTGTAGAGCGTGATTTCAATAGAGTTGAACATGATGTAAATGGATTCGGTCCACGTGAGGTCTTCTTCGGCTTGATCTTCGCGGTTGAGCCAGATACCGTAGCATCCAACAGCCCTAACACAACCATTAGCATAATCTGGTGGCGCAAAGGAGCGTACCTACGTTGCCGCAGTGCCGAGTAAAGTAGCACCGAAAACCGCGCGCAAAACTATCCTCTCATGTCGCAACAATCTTGTCCGTTGCAAAATCGCGATGGGTATCCAGGTAAGGAGCAAGTCAATAGCAATTCCGACTCCCGCCCATGCTGCGCCATCATTAGCTATCCACTCCGAGCATACAAAGTTTGTAGACCTACAAAATCGCGCTGCGTCAATGTTTGCGCACCAGGTCGGCTCGACGCTGTAATCGAAGTTGCTCATGAATGGCTCGCACTGGAAGGTCCACACGAGGGATTCGGCAATTCCCAAGCTCATGATCAGTACACAGAGTGCGTAGACCATTCGCCGGAATGTTCGGAAAGTGTGAGGTACTATTAAACCAGCGGTGTAAGTCAAGCAGCAAAACTACAGCCATGTTGGTGGATGTGTACTCACGGATCTCGAGCAAACTATAGCACATGGAGACCTTGACTATGGACACTACGATGTAGTATGCCATCCACCCAAGACTCCACTAAATGTCGCTGTCAGCTACATTTAAAACTTCGAATGCACAAATTGCTCACATTCCAGAAAGGGATGGCCCACTCCGGTGGAACGTTCTGTACATGCAAACCGCTACCGTAGCGGTTCGTCATGATTTGAGAGGTCCATAGAGGAAACACCAGGAGAATCTGACGGCGTGCGTTAGACGGCTGAGTCTGCGGAACTAATTCACGAGAAAGAGCACTCACTGTAGCAATCAGGGTTTGCCATTCGACTTTGCGAAAGCGCTTGAACCTCTTCCGCTGCACGATGATCCGAGTGACCATAATGCATACTTTTTGCGCCCGTTAGCTCGTCGCATTCGAAGCGCGCGGTCGCGACAGATAGCTACTCACGCGAAATGGCGTTGGCGACGCAGACGGTCGCCAGCTCCATGTGCTGGCGCCATCGTGTTACCGTCATGTCTGCATCATACTTGGGGTTGAGGGATGAGTCGTCGCTCATGATGTAGGATCCTCCGGACCATCAGACCATCGATCGTCGCCCGAAGAGAGGCCTAGGGGGAGGGAAGCGAGGAAGCAGGAGCCATATGAAGACCTGGGGACGGAGGAGGAACGGAGGAGGGAAATAGAAGGGAAACGTTCAAACAAGCATCTCACAGCCCCTCGCAAGAACCCTGGTTGAAGGCGTGAAGAGGCCGACTAACGGGTTGGGGCAGGTGCGTCTTGGGGCTCGAGCGTCGTATCGGCAAGCGTGCACGCGCTGATAGCCGATCATTGGCCAATGCCGGGCGTGGTGATGGAGTGCTGATAAGCTTGTCCACAGTAAGGCTCGCCGCTGACGGATCAGGACGGTGATCAGGGACCCTGCTGCTGCGCGCCGGCGACTGGCGCTCTGGAGCTGGCTGGTTGCGGGCAGCAGCGAGCAGCGCCGGCCGCGCATCACCGGCAAGCCGAGACAGGCGCGCAATGCAGTGGCGGTGTCAGGGAGCTCGGCACGGGGGCGAATTAATGGAGCAGTTCGGGCCTTTCTGTCGCCCATGGTCCCTCAGCCCGCGAGCGCGCCCTGGTAGAGTGACGTGCCCGTCGGCTTGGCCAAAAATTGCTTTTGGCGGCCTTACGGTCGTGCTGCCCTGGTTGGCCACGTGAGATGGGGCGGACCGGCAGCTGTTTGCGGAAACGGCAGCGGCGGGCTTGGAACGATAGGGAGCAGGCGGAGATTGGCGCGTGTGTCCAGGAGCACACCCATGAGTTGCGAGGCGAGCCTTCAAACCGCCGGCCAAGCTGCGCTGAGTCGCTGCTCTCGCGGCCAAGGCGCGTGCGTGTCATTCAGGTGTCGCTGCGGGCGCGCCAGGAGGCTCAAAATGCAGCGCACTGTGTATAAGCACGGTGGCTTGTGCCGACAATCCTCCGCCTCGGGCCCATGGCGAGCAGCTCGCGGCCTGCCGTTTTCGTAGGCACTTGGCATGGGGGGGCATGGATGCTGGGCCGGGAGCGCCATGCAGGTGCGGAAGACCGTGCCTGATGCGGAGCGTGACGCCGGGCGGGGTGGGGCAGGCGCCGGGCGGCGACAGCGACCAGGCAGGAAGGTTGCTCTGCGTCGGCGGCGAGACTCCACGTGGACGGAGGTGTTGCGGCTTATATGGGGGCGGGTGCCGCGGTGGTGCGAGTCACATCGCGGATGGCGAGTGGTGTTGGAGCTGGGCGGCGTCTGTGTCGGGCGCTGGCGACCGTCCGGCCCCCACGCCGCCGGCCGCCAGTGGGCCGGCTCGTCTCCGGCATCGGGCCCCCGGCCAGGCTGCAGGCTCAGGCTCCACTGCACGCGCAATCACCCATCCCGACCTTCTCTCATCGTCTTCTCCGGCACGCGATTGTCGCGATATTCATGAAGATCCGGAAGATCATCGTCAGGATGCGGTCACATGTCGCCGAGGAGGCCGCCACCCGCTCGGTGTCGCCGTTGTCTCGATGGCTGCCGCATTCCACCCGCCTCCGACTTGCCAATTTCTCCCGGCAATCATGCAAGCCCTCAGCCCTGTACGTTTCTTATCTTCTTGCATCTGCCATCGCGTCTCGTCCGCGACTCCTCCGTTCTGCAACACATGGCCGTCGGCTTTTCCTCTTCACATGCTGCCTCCAGCTGTCGCATTCTAATGCCAACTGGCTGCGTCTCCTGTCCGCCAACGAACATCCACCGATATGCACTGGCCCAATCTCCCAATTCTCTCGTCTATCTCCCCTTTGCCACGGAGGAGAATGGCATGTGCAGTGAGATGAACGATCAGTAAACCTGTCGGCGACCGACTCAAGCAAAGCGGGTCTTTCTCAATAATCTACCGCGGCGCCATTGCGCCTCCCCCATCAGGAAGTTCACTTCATACAACATTATCTTCATCTTCACGATATCTCGTAACAGTCATTTATTTCTTCACATCACATGGCATATGCGCATTTTTCGAGATTGCATCAATCTTTATCATTGCTACACTCCCACTTTCCAGCCTATGTACACGGCTCCCCTTCACCCCAAAAGAGACGCTCATGCGCCAGTCCAGACATCCGGGCCAGGAGCGGTGTAGGTCAGGGGGGTCTGGTAGATGTTGATTAGGATGCCGGGGTCGCTGGCCGCGTACGCGCCGGGGAACTTGACGCCGGTCGGGGTGGCGCTGCCGCCGTCCGTGACGGTGACCTGGTAGCAGCTCATGTAGAACTGGGCGCCGCCCTCGCTGCCGGCCGAGTGCAGGGCCAGCGCCTCGGCGCGGACGAGGTAGTCGCCGGAGGCAAGGGACTTGGGGACTGGAGCAGGTCAGCACACGCACTTTTCATCGATACTCGTCTTTCATTTCGCTTTCGCTTTCCCTTGTCGACGATGGCTGGAGGTACGAGGTGGTGGGGATGCTGAAAAGGGGGAAGGATGTATTTACCGGTGAAGGCCCTCTTGCCGCAGTTGGCGTTCAGGATCTCGGTGCCCCAGCTCTCCTCGGTGCCGTTGTACGTGTCCTGCGCGACCTTGAACCAGTCGCTGGAGCCGTCGGCGGCGGCGGCGTCGGCCACCTTGGACATGTAGATCATGACCGGGCCGAAGTGGTTGCCGCCGATAGCCTCGTTGTCGCAGCTGCGGTCACCGGGCTGCTGGTGCATCTCGACCGTAAGGCTACCGCCGGCTGCAGGAGTTGGTCAGTACGCGGTCGGGTATGCTGGGCTGCCGGGTGTTGGGCTTACCAGCAACGGAGCAAGTCGTCGAGGCCGCCGAGGGGGAAGCGTTGCAGCGGATGTCGTTGGAGGTGACATCGGTGACGGGGCTGTTGCTCTGGGGCATGCGGATGCAGGTATCCGTCTTGTCCTCAGTGCCAACCCACAGGTCCTGCCAGGTGGCGTGGGCAGAGACGACCGAGGCGGTCGCCAGGATGGCGAGGAAGGACTTCATCGTGGTCGGCTGAAGATTTGTTTCGAAGTATCGACAAGAATGGAAAAAGAGCGAAGGAGATTCGACCAGCGAAGGACTTGGCTTGGATCAAGAAGGGTAAAGAGGCACAGCGACTGTTGATCAGTGAAGAGCAAAGGGAACCCTGGAAGAGGAGGGATAGGCTCTTATAAAGGCGCCTACCTGGGTGGTGGTGAGACCGTCCCGTCAGCCTCTCGGCCGGCTTCCCGAGAGATCATCGCTGTCTAGACGGAGTAACGGGATTGAAGGTGCAAGCGGCGTGGGGAGCTTTTGCCGTCTTTCATCTGGCAGACCGGCTCGAGACTGCCAAGCGCCTTTGCTTGTTTCTACTTTTTGCTGCTTCAGCCATAGCCGAGGCCGCATAAAACAGTCACTCCTCGTTTTTGTTCCGCTTTGGGCGCTTCCAGATGTAGGAGTGCATGAAGTTGGCATGCAAGTGCGTAAAGTCGAAACGCCTTGGCGGTGGAACCGTGGTCCATGCGACGTTTTGCGCACGCCAGCTCACCAATGAGACCGCCGGAAGCGCAGCCGAGCGTCACGACCGCGTCGAAACAGATCTACTGGTTGTTTCTCCACGTGTTATCCTCCCTATTAATTTGAAGCGGCACGACGGGCCTGCATTTCGGAGCGCCTGCGACCGGAGTTTCTACAGCCGCCCCAAAAAGTAGTGCTGCAGCCAATCACACAACAAATGGATAAAACCGATCAATTTAGACGTCGGGAAGTTTTGGACAATGCCGGCACGCTCGGTAGACTCGTTACAACACTACTACGTCATATCTGATATTGTTGTACAGGGAAGGAGTTAAGCTATTGACAGGAATTCGAGAAGACGATCGAGAAGCGTTTTTTCCCGCTTTTAGCCAATCTGAGCAACGTGGTCGGTGACCAAGCATGTCCAATCAGTCGTGTTAGTGAAGATGGTGTTGCCATCGTTGTTGGTCTGGCCCCAGCTCAGCGTTGTGCCAAAGTCCCAGAACTGATCGGCGGCAATGCCAGTGGTGTTCAGGGCCTTCTTCTGCCAGGTGCCCTCGACGGAGCACTTGTTAGACTGCACACCGTATTCCTCGAACACGCATGGTTTGCCGGCAGCAGCACAGGCGGCTCCGTGGGCCGCAATCCATTCGGAACCGAAGGGCTCCTCAGATTGGCCCCCTGGAAAAGCGGTCAGCACCACGGGACAGTCGAAAGAAAAGAGGGGTATGCTTACAGGAATCGGGATACAGGTGGAACGTGCCAAAGTCAAGAGTATCGATCTCAAGGTTCTTGTTGAAATCGACTCCCTCACCTTGCTGTTGGGTTGTTAGCATTTACCTGCCTGTAGCTAAGAAACAAAATCCATACCGTGTACGGGTAGCTGCCATCGCCACCCGTGACCCCGAATCCCTCGTCACCAAGAGTGACCAAGTGGTTGGAGTCGAGGCTCTTGATGTACGCGCTGGTCTCGCTTGCCCAGTCGTAGATCACAGACTTGAGAATGTTAGCACACCGAGGAGACTGAGACAGGAGGCATGGATCTCACGGTGTTGCAGCCATTGCAGCGGGGTTCGTTGGCCAGCTCCCAGGCAAGAATGGCCGTCGAGTCAGTGTAACGGGAAACAACGGCCTGAATGTACTTCTTGTACTGAGTCTGGATGTCGGCGTTGGCGTACCAGTCCGGGTTCGCCGAACCGCCGAAGCGCTTCATGTAGGCAGCCATGCCGCCGTAGTCGGTCCAGTTGTTCACGAAGTTGATGATCAACTTGATGCCACGAGATTCAGCAGACTTGACAACATAGTCCAGACGTTGCAAGCCGTTGGTGCCGGTGTTGATGACTGGGTCCTGCCCATCGACAAACGACTGGTACCAAACGGTGCCTAAGGGTTACATCAGACCCATCCAGCGGTGGCTTTTGAGAAGAGAACTCACCATCGGTGGGAACGGTGTTGACATCGTTGAAGCCCCAGATGCGAAGGATCTTGAGGCCCGACTCCTTGAGCCTGTCCAGTGCGGTGTCGATGTCGGCATCACCAGTGGTGAAGCCGAGCCAATACGCGTTCGTGCCAGCGTAATATTTGGTCACGCCGTCGATGTTGAACTTCGTTCCATTGGTGGTAACGAAAGATGATGACTGGCGCGCAATCGGGGTAGCAGCCGCCAGGGTTGCAGCAGTGGCCAGGCCAAGGATCGTGGAAGTTCTCATTTTGGCTGAATGCAGTGCGAAGGAGTGATGGGGTGAGCCTGAACGATGCACACAGACTCAACGCAATATATACTGAAAGAGTTCTAGGAGAAAAAGAGTGGATTGTGTTGCGACTGGCGCAGTGGGTTCAGCGGACTTGCTGGGTCCGTTTCTTCCAAGCGGTAGCGCCGGGCTTGTATAGTGGAGGGAGAAAAAGGGTTGGTGGACTCCTGGAGGCCTCTCGTATACGGCAACCCGGGAGAGAAACGCCGCTAGTGAGTTAAACTTGTGTCACCTGGCGGGAGGCTAATAAGTGCCGTGTCGCAGCATGTATCCCGCCACTTTCTTGCAGCCCACAGAAAATCCGGGGAAATTTCCATGAAACGCGTCGTTTATCGGTCCATGAAACGTGCAGTGACGATCGATTTCATAATCGCCGAGGCTGAAACCCAGCACTCCGACGCGGGTCATCGCAAACCGAGTCAAACCTCAAAGTATAAGAAGACACCGCATCTCCCGCACAACGCGGGCGGCCAAGACTGGGCCTCGGGTCACCGGGACGGGCGCTAAGGTTTGCTTTATTGGCTCCCCAGCATACTGCCTATTTAGGCATGCGGGGAGCGGAGAGGTCGGCGACAAGCACACTCCGAGCACGAGGACCTATGACCAGCGTCAGTTTCGAGGCCGCAGGAGAGGCAACCAGCCTCCGTGTCTGAAGTGGAATGGCCTGCCGATCTTGGGCCGGCGTTTAAGCAGAGCGGAGATGGTGTGTCACAGCATCCCGCGTCGGCTAAGTTGGGAAGCGCTCGGAGTTAGCCACTACACGTGACCTGCCCTCAGCCAACGACGTGTACAAATGCTGCGCAAGGCCGCTCTATACAGTTGGGACATTTTCCGTCTGGAAGACTTCGTGGAAGAGCTGAATAGGAGAGTTTATGAGTTCCAAGTTGCCCAAGTTGCCCAACACTCTGGCTATCTGCAGAGCAGCAGCTTGGCCGGATGCCTTTTGCCTTGCACGACTGATCCATGGCTTCGCGCAGCTGGATCTTGACCGTCCATTTCTCAGCCTCTGCTCTGTGAGAGAGAGGCCTGCAGCAGGTGGGTAGAGGATGTCATACTGATCAACGGCAGATCGATGGTCGCAAACGAGCAGTTAGCGGCGATTAGCACCACCCCAGGCGCGGCAACGAGCGAAGGCGGCCACTTATCTCCCAGGCGGATTCCTGAAGACCATGATCCACAGCTGCTTTGCCCAAATGGTAATGGTGGTGTGCGGATAGCCCCTCGTCTCGGGAGCTATTCGACAACGGGTGCGCATATGCAGCCTTCCCGGGGGTGGGGTCAGATGATCGTGGAGGGCGCATATATGTGCGATGGCGCTCCTCACGACATTTAACCTTGATCCGCATTATTTCGCAGCCCTCTCAAGACAACCTCTCCTGTCCAGCCGATCAACGATACCCTCAACGCCCGACATGTCCTCGCAAACGCCCCCACAGACCGAGGATGAGCAGCGCGTAGCCGAAGCGCGTGCTGCGGTCACGGCATCCCTATCCTCAGTTGGCGGGTCCATGGACGCTGAAATGCGACAGCGCGCGGCAGACATACACGCCAACGCAGCGGCAATTGAGAAGCAGGAGAAGGAGCTGGCGAAGCAGACGGCAGCATTGGCTAAAGAGGGCGACAAATGGCAGAAAATGGCCGACCAGAATGTCAAAAAGCTCAATGAGATGGGCGACCTGCAGAATTGGGCCGAGATGATCGAGCGCGACCTGCTGGTGGTGGAGGAGACGCTCCGGCTGGCGGAAGGCGAGACCGACCGGGGCAACGCCAGCGGGACGAACGGGTGGACGCGGGGGTGATGCGCTGGAGACCGTCGGCTTCCTCAGGCTTATCTCCAACCACGCCCTGCCGCCGCGTGCGGGGCGAAGCTCATGGATGCGTCTGGTGGTGCATCGTTCGCAGTGCCGTGATGAAGGCACGACTTGGGCCAGGCTACGTGCACGCGCGGCGCGGGGCCTCTCGAATGCGCGGGAAGCCGGCGCTTCACGGCGGCTGCACGCGTCGCGACAACGAGTAGAGAACGCGAATGCCATGCGCGCCGCGACGGCGCTGTCTCTGCTTCTGCGACAAGTGATGCAGCGCAGCGCGCGCACTCTGTTCTTGCATATGACTGTACCTTGGTTCGTGGCGAAGGCCGCCGAAACGAAACGCAGCTTCGCGTAGCCACGGCGACCGTTGGGGCGCTGCCGCCGCTGCTGCTACTGTTGACTCGGAGCTGCTCGTGCTGTGACCTCATTCATCTGCCAGTTCCGCGACCGCCTGGGCGGTAAATCTACGGTCCAACACGTCGACCTCGCGGCGTAAGAAGCACACAACCAGCCCAACTTCCTTACCACCCGCCTCCCCGCCACTCCCTCTTCATCACCATCGGCCATCGACACGAGCTGGGCTGCCCATTTCCCCAGCCGGTCCGCGACACACACGCAAAGTTCAGCGCGAGAGGACGCCTGCACCGCTCCTCTTCTGCCGTTGCAACCTTTGCCTGCACTTTCGACTGACGCAGTCCCGCGCCATTTCGCTCAGCCGGCGCTTGTTTGCACACCTCCGTCGCTGCCTCCGACCGCTTCCGCCACCTTTCAGCTCCGGACACGCGCCCCTGCAATTCTCTGGAGAGCTGCGCCGCCGCCTGCCACTTTTCCGCCCGCGCCTCACGCTGCCTTCCGCCGCCGCGACGCACCCGCCAAGCCCGCTTCCACAAGCCCGCTGCCGACGCATCACAGGCGCATCGCCGCGAACTGCAGCAGAGTAGGGCCTGGAGCTACTTGAACTGGACAGCAGCATTCGGGTGCGGGAGGGTTCACCTTCCAGGCTGTGGTTGCGAAGATGGGGAGGATAAAAAAGGTCGCAACATCCAAGCATGACGCGACTCTGGTACGTGCCCGCCCCGCCTTACTTCTGCGCTGCGGCAAGACTTTATTAACCTAAAGCTACCACAGTCTCCGTACATTGCGGAGTTTATCAAGGAAACGCTTGCGCTCCCGTTGTACAAGATACCCGCTCACCTGAGCCTCTTCCCGCGGCGATGGCCCTTCCCTAGAGGCGACCTGTATCACTGGATACCCGTCCTGAACCGTTTCGACCGCGTCTTGGAACTGTTCGTTGAGGAATATGGCCTGGTCAATGGCCCCCAGGCCCAGCCTTTTGATAGGCGTCTCCTGCAGAAGGGCGACGCAGAGGAGGGCAAGCTGCCGTTGGAGTCGCCGCCTACTTCGGCGGACCTTGGTGCGGCCGGCTACACCGAAGATGGCGACCAGGAGCTCATTGAGCACATACTGAGGTTCACAAAGTTATTACTGGAGAACTGTGGAAACCGTAGCTTGTACGCGAGCAGCGAGCATCTTAGCAAACTTCTCAACACCACCTCCATCTCTTTACTGAGGACGACCCTACGCCTGACCTTGAGACTTGCCCAGCGCTACCACACCTCGCGCGTGCGCATGGGCTCGAGCGCCAACGTGCAGAGCAGCCTTCTCCAGAGCCACTACAACATCAACCTCGACAACCTCCAGAAGATCGCATTGCCTTTTGTCAAGGGTACCTCGCCAACCTCGGGCAAGGGCAAGGAGAAGCTATCTCTCGGACCTCCCGGCGAAGATACAACGGACAAGGTGCATGTGGCAGATTTGGTGGGCAAGGTCAAGGTGGAAGACCTGCCACCTGCTCTACGTGAGGAGTGGGGCAGCGTATTCCTGTCTTATTACGAGACGAATGCCGCTGCAAAGGACGACGCCAGCAAGCCCACTGCCAACGAGCCGTTCGGTAGCCCCGGTGGAGCACCGAGCACGCCAACTCCCGTCCGTCGTACTTCAACACTCGGTCCTCACGCCACTCCCAGGCAGAACCGGGCTGCGCCGGCAGACCAATCTCCACGCACTCCAGTGACCCCAAATGCTCAGAATGACTCATCACGTCCTGCTGGTCCGAAGTTCTTGGAGGTACCCTATCGGGAGATCTCTTCTCAGCCTACCTATGAGATCATGAAGAGCTATGCCCCCGGTGTGCCTGAGGATACTCGCTTCGAGCTTCTACACAGGGTTCGAGTTGCACAATTGCTGGCGTCGAACAGGCAAGCTCGTGAAGATATTGTGGCGATCCGGCTCTTGGCCATTGCCAACCTGGCTTATGTCCATCCTGAGACAACTTTCCATCAAAAGATTGGGCAGCAGGATGGGGATGAGCCCCGCCCGCTCCAGCTTGCCTACCAGCTTGCGGAGCTAATCCACCCTCCAACAGACAACCAGCTCGGTGCCTCGCGAGAGCTTCAGACCATTGCCCTCTGCGCTCTGGAAGCCCTGACAAAACACAAGAGCAAGGGCAACGATCTGACCTCCGCCTTGAGTCTCAACGTCAACCACGGAGTCCTGTTTTACGTCGCCCGAAAAGCAGTTGCCGAGCTTACTCGTGATGATGGACCTGGGGATTCTCTCGAGGACGATGAATGGCGGGAATCGTTGTTCACCCTTATCACCAGCATCCCAGGTCAGATCACCCGCGTGGGAGAGAGCATGGTCGCCGCAGGCCTGTTCGATATTTTCGTCGAAGTTCTCACGCTTCGCACCCAGCGGGCCGAGCGCTACTACTCGCGGGTTTTGAGCTTCTTGGATACCTTCGCCTTTAACCTTCGCGATGCCTTCCAAGCATTTGTCCAGGCCAAGGGTCTTGATGCTATAGCTGACCTTGCCGGACATGAGGTCGAGACTTCATTCTCGCGCGCACAGCAGGGTGAGGGTATGCCCGACCAGTACAAGACTCAGCACACGGACTACAAGATCGCGTACTACCCCCAACAGACTCTTCGCTGGCTCTTCAAGTTCATCAGCCACATGATGACGCATGGAGGTGGTGGCATCGACCGTCTTCTTCGAAACCTGATGGATTCCCCGCGACTGCTCGCTGGCCTTCGCACTGTATTGGCTGAGGCACCCGTCTTTGGCAGCACTGTTTGGAGTATGACCGTCAACATTCTCGCGAACTTCATCCACCACGAGCCTACAAGCTATCAGATCATCGCTGAGGCTGGACTGAGCAAGACTTTCTTGGAGACGGTAACTCAAAGCACGATTGAAGACAAGCCTGCGGAGCCATCAACGGCGGAAAGTGTCACGGAGACGCCATCACAATCTGATGTGCCTGTTACTCGTGCAGAAGAAGAGAAGGCAGACGACCAGGACTCAAAGCCTGTTACAACTGGTATCCTTCCTGTTGCTGAAGCAATTGCTGCAGTTCCTGCGGCTTTCGGTGCTATCTGCCTGACCGAGGCTGGCTTGAATCTCTTCAAGAACTCAACAGCTCTTGAGAGTTTCTTCGAGGTCTTTACTAGCCCTGCACACGTGAAGGCTATCGAAGTGGATTCAGACACGACGCAGCAACTAGGCTCTTCCTTTGACGAGCTCGTCCGTCACCACCCTCCTCTCAAGCAGGCTATTCTCGCTTCGGTCAAGAAGATGGTTTCCCGCGTGGGTAAGCTCTGTTTCGAGAGGGCCCAGAACAAGGGTGTTGGAGCCAAGCTTTGGGTCGAGAACAGCGATGGTAAAATCCTCGTCTCCGGGGGCCGCAAGGCTCTCTGGGGAAAGGAGGGTTCTCGCCACCAGCAGTCTCGTGAGCTCTCAAGTCAAGGCGGCGATGTGGAAATGACCGACATCGACGCTTCTGCATCTCCAGTGGAGCCCCCGAGCGCTGATGTGTACATCGATGAAGTAGTCGAGCACGAGGATCCCAAGGACGGCCCTACCACCACTCAATTCATTACTGCTACCTGCAAGTTCCTCGAAGGCTTCTTTATCAACGAGTCCCTTTGCTCAGCTTTCATTGAGGAGGGCGGTCTAGAATTCGTGCTTGACTTTGGGACATTGCCCTGTCTGCCGTACAACTTCAACGAGTTCTTCGTTGTTGGAGAGGATTTCAGCCGCGTCATCCAGCTCATTGTCGAACAGAAACCTCATCTTGCACTTCCCTCTCTGATCAGGCGGTTTCAGGCTGCTTGTGACGAGCTCGAACCGTTCATGAGTAATGAGCATCAGTCTGCATACCTATCCGTGTTCACTAGCAGAAACCCCGGTGCGAACGTTGACCCCAACAATGCGGCTAACGGCACGCGCTTCGCGAAGGCTCTTGTCGTGGTTCTAACCCTAGCCAATGCTCTTGGATTAACTTTCCAAGGCACATTGTACAACCATCGCTCGAGTCACAACATCTTCGCTCAGGTCAACATGGGAGACATGTACGCGCACCTGATAGACAGCCTTGGAAGGTTGCAGCGAAGCTGCGTTTGGGAAGAAATCCTCCTCCAGAAGGAGATGCCTTCAGAGTGGGAGAAGAGCACAAGGGTTAAAAGCAGTGGCTTCAACACAGATGAGGCGAACAATATCCTTCGTCTGGCCAACCCACACCTTCCGGAGGAACCTAGCGAAAATGCGGATAGCACAGACGCGTTGGGTCAGCAGCTCAGCCGAGCCGACAGTGGTGAGGGCAGTACCGCTCAGACTAGCACCACTCTGGACAAGTCGTCGGCGCAGTACAAGAACACCAAGATCCTGCGATATTTGTTAAGTCAAGTACCAACTGCCATTACCCCGTTCCTTCAGGCCTTGGGCAAGTGCCTTCTTTTCAGAAGAACCCAGGATCACTGGCAGAAGCAGAATGCTCTTGTTGTCGCAGACCAGCTCGCCAAACTCGCCATGGATCAGCTTGGATACCAACTCCCGAAGCAGAGCTCCAGTGCAAAGGACCGCTATGCCTACTGGATCGTCATTCTGACTTCGGTCTCTCAAATCCTGATGGAGGGTGCTATGGAACGCAGTCCTCCGCATATGCTGACCTTGATCTTGTCGTCTTTCCAAACCCAAGGCGGTCTCACGCATTTGAGCGAGATCCTTGATTCCTTTTTCGAGGAAGCCAAGGGTATCATCGAGAAGAACGACAGCCAAGAACTTCCCGAGGATGTGCAGGGTTTGATGAACCTCGCTCTTGGAGGTATCAAGATCATCTTGACTCTCTACGCGCACATGGTCAATACCAAGTGCATCAACGACGCGCACCAGACGAACGCAATGAACACGCGGGATCGCAATAGGCCAAAGGGGGATTCTTTCTTCCCGTCACAGTTCCTTGTCGAGTTGCGCATGGCCGTCATCAAGCCAGTCGAGAAGATATGGAATTCGGAGCTCATGAACAAGGCAACGACATCCATCGTCAAGAATCTCGTCGAGATACTCCGCATCGTTCTTGATAGCGAAGGCGAGAACGAGGCTTTCAAACGCGCAGATTCCATTCCGGCTCGGTCAAGGCTCACGTACAAGCCGTGGAAGCCACGCAACGTCGAACATGTGGAGAACCTCAAGCGTGACGGCTTCGATGAGGATCTAGCGAAGGAGGCACAATACCGCTGCTACGACAACGTGACATTGACCAGGGAGTATTGCAATTCGGCAAAGAACGACCCTCGATTTGAGAGGAACCCAGTCCCCCCGTACGAGACCGAGCTTCTGAAGCCGACCAGCCAGAGTCAGACTCGATCGACTTCTACCACTCCTCGGTTGACGGTTGACAGTGAAGAAGAGGCGGAGGAGCCAGGCTCTCAATCAGTAGTCATGCAGGATGCACAGCCACCTACGAGTGAACCTATCGATAGCTCGGTCTACATCCCTCATGCCCTCCAGCAGTCATCGTGGGGTCGTGGTGTCGATCCAAATGAAGGCGCGACTGGCGAGTACGTTCGAGTTGAAGACCTTGAGGATGCAAGGGTTGAGATTCGGAAGAAGGTCATTGACCGGGCGCTGGAAGTCGTTGATGTTCACGAGGATGTCACCTTCGAGCTTGCAGATTTGATATCCGCAGCTGTTGCAAAGTCGTCGGATGCCTCGAGCATGCGCGGCGATATTGGTGAGACTCTGGTCAACGCTCTTATTTCCCTACAGGCCGAGGAGGACCTCAAGCCTATTGGGAAGAAGATTGCATCCTACGCCCATCTTCTTGCCCTCATTCTCCAGGAGCGCGACTTCTACACTGCCACCCTACCTCAACTTAAGGAGTACTTCTCACAGCTGCTTGGTTTCATTAAGACTCCCCCGGATCAGCGCGGAGAGGAATCATCGCCCTGGATCGGTCACATTCTCCTAATTATAGAGAGGCTACTTGCCGACGATGCGCAACCTCCTCAGATCCAATGGACTGCTCCTAGGGATGATGATATCAAGGAGTCCGACAACCCCATCATCGAGCTCTCAGAGCCGGTTGTCCCAATGGATGAGAAGCGCGAGCTGTTCCACGCCATTGTGGAAGTCCTTCCGCGCATCGGCAAAGACGAGTCACTCGCACTCTCCGTTGCTCGTGTCCTCGTGATCCTTACGAGACATAGGCAACTTGCAACCAAGCTGGGAGAGAAACGCAATCTGCAGCGCCTCTTCGTCATGGTCAAGCAGCTCAGCGGGATCACTAACGATCGGCTGCAGAGCTCGTTCATGTTGATTCTGCGTCATATTGTCGAAGATGAGGAGACAATCAGGCAGATCATGAGAACTGAGATCAAGGCTTTGTTTAAGGAGAAAGGCAACCGCCCTCGAAATGGCCCTCAGCAGATGGACACCACTGCCTTCACTCGATCACTGTGGCACCTTGCCAACCGGAATCCTGAAATTTTCGTTGAGGTCACTAACGAGAAACTCAAGCTCTCTGGCTACACCCGGGAACCTCGTTCTAACAACTATCTGGAACTCAAGGATGAGGAAACTGCTACCGACAATGGCGTCAAGCCAGACGAGAAGGTTAGTACAGAAGGCGACCAGTCTACTCAAGCTTCGAAACCCGCCGAGATCGTTAAGCCTTCGACCGAGGTGGAAGCCAAGGGAGAGCCGGAGAAGACGAAGTCTTCAGATACGAAGCCTCCGGTGATTGAGAACCCTGACGGCGTCATCCACTATCTTCTCTGTGAACTTCTCACCTACAAGGATGTGGACGACAAGGAGCCTGCCGCCGCACCTCAGGAACAAGCAAAGGATACTCCCTCGACTATTGATGTGGAGATGGCCGATAGTGCCGCTACGCCAGGGACTCCTGGCAGCACTGCAACCACTCCCGCCCCAGCTCCCGAGCAGAAGAAGAGCGAAAAGCCCACCTTTAAGGCTGACCAGAACCCAATCTTCATCTACCGGTGCTTCATCCTCCAGTGTCTGACAGAACTTCTGTCTTGCTACAACAAGACCAAGGTTGAGTTCGTCACTTTCTCTAGACAGGCTGACCCTCAGGCAATGACTCCCTCGAAGCCTCGCTCGACTGTTCTTAGATACATGCTTGAGAATCTTGTCCCCGTCGGTACATTGGCACACGCAGAGGACATTTCGTTCAAGAAGAAGTGCGCGACTTCCAACTGGGCTATTTCTGTCATTGTAGCCTTGTGCCAAAAGACTGGAGAGCGTCGTTCTGCCAAGGGCCGCGATGCTAAGGAAGAAGATGAACCTGAGCTGCTATTCGTCCGCAAGTTCGTTCTTGAGCACGCCTTGAGGGCTTTCAAGGACGCCAACGCTTCTTCCGAGCCTTTGGATCTCAAGTACTCGCGCCTGCTCAATCTTGCCGACCTTTTCCACCGCATGCTCTACGGTAAGCCAACGAACAGTGCCAGCAGCTTCCCTGTCGACATGATAGTGGCCTCGCAAAAGCAACTGGCCAGGATCATGTACGAGAAGAATTTCATCACTACGTTGACAACAGCCATCGCCGACATCGATCTCAACTTCCCTAACGCCAAGCGCGCTGTGAAGTACATCCTTCGCCCGATCAAGCTCCTCACCCAGACTGCCATCGAGCTCAGCTTAAACGCCGAGATATCGGGTGCACCTGGTCAGGCCGACGATGATGAGATTTCCACGGCATCATCGGTCTCCGACATGGATGAGTTCCGCGAGGAAACTCCGGACCTCTTCCGCAACTCTACTCTTGCCATGTTCGATCCCAGCAGAGAAGAGGAGACCGAGTCCGAGGAGTCCGATGAAGAAGACGACGAGGACATGTACGGCGATGAGTATGGCGAGGAAATGGACTACGATGATGAAATCGACCACGACGACGGCGACGTGGTTAGCGATGAGGACGAGGAACTTGAGGGCATGGGCGATATCGAGGGTTTGCCCGGAGATATTGGTGACGACGTGGAGATTGTCATCGAAGGCGAAGATGGAGAGGACATGTCTGAAGATGACGACGATTCGGCGGACATGGACGAAGACGAAGACGAGGACGATGACCCCGACGATGACGATGATGACATTGAAGAGGTCATGGACGAAGTCACCGGCGACGACATCAACGGCAGCCTCAACGGTGACGAAGATGACGAATGGGCAAGCGAAGACGACGACGAGGGCGAGGACTACGAAGGTCACGATGATGATCACGGTCCTCCCGGAGGTCTCGACAACCTGGTCCGTATTCTCGATGGTCAGGGTCCGCCAGGTTTGCTGGAGCATCTCCAGGGTGACATGATGGACATGGAGCACGAAGGCTATTTGGACGACGAGATGCAAGAGGATGAAGGTACGCAACTTTCAAGGTCCCGGTCTAGTCATGAACTGCTGCTAATATTTGTAGATGAGGAAGATGAGGAGGAAGATTACGATGAGGATGACATTGCCTACGAGGCTGGACTTGAAGGTTTGTCTCGCGACTTGCGACACATGCAGCGCTTACTGAGAGCGGTAGACGACGAAGATGGCTTGCCTGATCCAGACTGGGGATGGGGCGCTCCTCCCGATCTTGGGAGACACCACCATCACCATCACCACCGTGGTATTCTTGGTGTGAACCCGTTCTCGTTCATTCCGCCTGCTACGTTGGACCGCCACCTGGGTAAGCGTCGATCCCCCCTCCATTTGAGATGTGCATGCTGACATGTTTAAGTTCCAGCCTATCGAGCCCACCGGCCTGCGGGAGCCCAGCGCGGAGCAGATGATGGCACAAACCCTCTTCTTCAACGCACCGGCCGTCCTTCCTCGGGTCCTGCCGCTACAGGTGGTCGCCGTGGGACTATGAGCGATTGGGTGCACGCCATGGATGGTATGCGGCCCGGCCGTCTCCTTGGCCCTGGTGGCGACACTCCTGTCTCCTTCATTAGTAATCTCCTCAACATTATGAGCCATGGTTCCGCAACCATCCAGCAGGACGGCATCACGGTTACTGTTGAGGGCATGTTCCCTGGTGACCCTGGTTTCCCTGGGGCCCCTCCCTTCGACGCATTCGCTCGCCGTGACCGCCGCGGCCAGGACAACCCATCTCGTTCATCCCGTGATGATCCAGCTCAGGCTGTTTCTTTTGTTCCTACTCTCACTACGACTCGTTGGCAAGAGGAGGGTCGCCTTCTCTTTGGCGGTCTTGCCGTTGAGAAGTCCCTGCGCCTTGTCAATTCTATCCTCCGTCTGCTGGTCCCCCCGGCTATGCGGGCTGCTAAGGAAGCCGAGCGTAAGGAACGTGAAGCCAGGGAGAAGGAAGCTCGGGAAGAGGAAGAGCGCAAGCGCAAGGAGCGGGAGGCAGCCGAGGCTGAAGAGGCTAGGAAGAAGGCCGAGGAAGCCGAAAAGGCTGCACGCGAAGCCGAAGAGGCTCGCCAGCGGGAAGCAGAGAGGCTCGCTCAGGAACAGCCTGCCGAGACAGCAGCTGAAGACCAGCCGATGGAAGATGTAGAGGCTTCCCAGCCTGCCGCCACAGAAGGAGACGCTGCTCAGGGAGAGCCGTCGCAGGCCCAGAACCGCGTCGTTGCCAACATTCGCGGGCGTCAAGTCGACATCACGGATCTTGGAATCGATTTGGAGTACCTCGAGGCTCTGCCTGAAGACTTGAGAGAAGAGGTCTTGATGAGTCAGATCCAGACTCAGCGCGAGGAAGCTCGGACACAAGGTAACGAGCCTTCGGACATCAGCCGTGAGTTCCTCGATGCTCTGCCAGAGGATATTCGCGACGAGCTTCTCGAACAAGAGGCAGCTGCTCGCCGTCGTCAAGAACGCGCAGAGGAGCGCAGGCGACAGGGTGGAGGAGCACCGCGCGCCGAGGAAATGGATGTCGCTACTCTTTTCGCTTCCATGGATCCGGGTCTCCGCCAGGCTGTTCTCATGGAGCAAGATGATGAGACTCTCCGGGAACTGCCTGCGGAGCTAGCTGAAGAGGCACGCCGCTTGGGCGGTGACCGTCGCCTGAACCACCATATGGCCGATATTGGCCGCCTTAACCGCGGTTACCGCCGTCACGATGGTGGCCAGCAGGAGGAAGAGCAGGCACAGAGGAAGCAGAAGCCGCGTCCCATCGTTCAGATGCTCGACAAGTCAGGAGTTGCGACTCTTCTTCGACTGATGTTCATCCCTCAACAAGGAAGTGCTCGTCAGACCCTCAACGGTATCCTCAAGGATGTCTGCCAGAACCGCCACAACCGTGCTGAGGTTATCAGCATCCTACTGTCAATTCTCCAGGATGGCTCTGCCGATATCAACGCCGTTGAGCGCAGCTTTGCCCAGCTATCACTTCGCGCCAAGCAGCCGCCCGTTCCCCAGCCGTCCGGCAACCAGAAGACACCACAGCCTCTGAAACGTTCGCTCACTGGCCAGCTCTCTGGTCAGCAATTGTCAAGTCATAGCGACATGTCGCCCATCATGGTTGTGCAGCAGTGTCTCAGCACCCTTGTATACCTGGTCTACAACAACCCTCACATCTGCTCCTTCTTCCTTGCGGAGCATGAGACGGCGGTGGGCTTCAAGTCCAAGGCTTACCGCAAGGGTAAGGCAAAGGAGAGCAAGGCCCACAAGTACCCTCTAAACGCTCTTCTCAGCCTGCTTGATCGGAAGCTCATTGTTGAGAGCTCTTCCGTCATGGAACAGCTGGCTTCATTGCTGATGAACATCACCAGCCCCTTAGGCATTCTCCTCAAGAAGGACAAGGAGAAGACCGATGAGAAGAAGGATGAGCCTGCTGAGGCTGGGTCTTCGACCCAAGCACAGACTGAGGGCATTACAACGGAATCTGGGGAGACTGCTACGATTACTGAGACCACAACCCAGGCTGAGGCTCCTGCGGAAGCTTCATCAGAGAAGAAAGACGAGAGCAAGACTGACGATCAGACTGACGACAAGAAGAAGGCGCGTGGTATTGTGGCGCCTGAGGTGCCTGAGTATAACCTTCGCCTCGTCGTGCACATTCTAGCCGCCCGCGAGTGTAGCAGCAAGACGTTCCAGAACACACTGTCGGTCATCAACAACCTCTCGGCTATCCCTGGTGCCAAGGAAACTTTCGGAAAGGAGCTCATCAAGCAAGGTCAAGATCTGGCTCAAGCGTGCCTCAACGACCTGAGCGAGCTCGTCTCCCAAATCACCAAGGCCAAGACGGGTACTGATGTGCAGGGCATGGCTCTGTCAAAGTTCTCGCCGGCCAGCTCTGACCAGACCAAGCTTCTTCGAGTGTTGACTGCATTGGATTATCTCTTTGACCCCAAGCGCTCTGAGACTCAAGACAAGCCCGCCTCCAGCGTTGCCGATGGTCTGCCCGCTGAGCAGAAGGCCGATATTCTCACCACGCTGTACGAGAATCCGACCTTCTCGTCCCTGTGGCACAAGCTCAGCGAGTGCTTGACTGTCATCCGCGAGCGCACCAACATGCTCAGCGTAGCCACGATTCTCTTGCCTCTGATTGAGGTGTTGATGGTTGTGTGCAAGAACACGACGCTCAAGGATGCGCCTCTAGCCAAGCTCCACGCACGGGAGGTCGAAATGTCCAGCCCGCCTCCTGAGAACCGCATGGAGAGCTTATTCTTCAAGTTCACTGAGGAACATCGCAAGATCCTCAACGAGCTCGTCCGTCAGAACCCGAAGCTTATGAGCGGGTCATTCTCCGTTCTCGTGAGGAATTCCAAGGTCCTGGAGTTTGACAACAAGCGCAACTTCTTCACTCGCCGCCTCCACTCTCGCAGCGCTGAGATGCGTCACCCGCATCCTACACTTCAGCTCTCTGTTCGCCGTGAACATGTCTTCTTGGATTCTTTCAAGTCTCTCTACTTCAAGACTGGCGACGAGATGAAGTACGGCAAGCTCAGCATCCGCTTCCACGGTGAAGAGGGTGTAGATGCTGGTGGTGTTACTCGCGAATGGTTCCAGGTTCTCGCCCGGCAGATGTTCAACCCCGACTACGCTCTCTTCATCCCGGTGGCCTCGGATCGCACAACCTTCCACCCGAACCGCCTGAGTGCGATCAACCAGGAGCACCTGCTGTTCTTTAAGTTCATTGGTCGCATCATCGGAAAGGCGCTGTACGAGGGTCGCGTACTCGACTGCCACTTCAGCAGGGCCGTCTACAAGCGCATCTTGGGCAAGCCGGTCAGCATCAAGGATATGGAAACCCTTGACTTGGATTACTACAAGTCTATCCTCTGGATGCTCGAGAACGATATCACGGACATTATCACAGAGACGTTCTCCGTCGAGGCCGAGGAGTTTGGCGTCACTCAGACCATCGACCTCATCCCCAACGGCCGTAACATCCCGGTCACCGAAGATAACAAGCAGGAGTATGTCCGCTTGATGGTTGAGTACCGTCTGACCGGATCGGTGCAGGATCAGCTTTCAGAATTCCTCAAGGGTAAGTTCGATCCCTCATATTGATATTGACTGTGTCGCTGACAAGTACCAGGTTTCCATGACATTGTTCCGGCGGAGTTGATCTCCATCTTCAACGAACAGGAACTGGAACTGCTCATCTCTGGTCTGCCCGAGATCGATGTCGACGACTGGAAGAACAACACTGAGTA
Source organism: Neofusicoccum ribis (assembly GCA_021436925.1). NCBI lineage: Eukaryota > Fungi > Ascomycota > Dothideomycetes > Botryosphaeriales > Botryosphaeriaceae > Neofusicoccum > Neofusicoccum ribis. The sequence continues at coordinate 109,801 of JAJVDC010000029.1, forward strand.
TCACAACTACACGGCAGCTTCGCCACAGATCCAGTGGTTCTGGCGTGCAGTCCGCTCCTTCGACAAGGAAGAGCGTGCCAAGCTGCTCCAGTTCGTCACGGGTACCAGCAAGGTGCCGCTCAACGGCTTCAAGGAACTCGAGGGTATGAATGGCTTCAGTCGCTTCAACATTCACCGCGACTACGGCAGCAAGGATCGCCTCCCCAGTTCGCACACGTGCTTCAACCAGCTGGATCTGCCAGAGTACGAAAGCTACGAGGCGTTGCGGCAACAGCTCTACACTGCCATGACGGCGGGTAGCGAGTACTTCGGTTTCGCATAATCGGGTTGTCGTCCTTTCTTCGGAATCCTCATCTTCTTCTATCCTGCTTTTCTTTCGCAAACCACACGAAAAAAAAAATTGACGAGCGTACTACGGGAAATGTTCCATGAGTTGCTGCATTTGAAAGGCGCTGGCGAGTCTTCGAAGGGAAGGAGAGGGTGTTGCAAAGGGGTTTCCACCCTCTTCTTGGGGCTATCACACAGCAGTAGATAATACCTGGGGATCACATTGGTGTTGTTTTCTTTTTCCCAATTTCAGCATTTGGAAGGGGGTGGGGGATCAGCGGTAGTTTTTTTCCCCCTCTTCTTTCTTCGAGGTTTCATTTAGCGCTCTGTTCGTTGTATCAGTACCCTTTTTTAGTTCTCGGGTTCGCTAGCGATGAGGCTGGTGGGGGCTTTTTCTTTTTACTGCAGCGGGGAGCTCGAGTCTTGTCTTGGAGGAAAGGGAGATCCGGAGTGCAGGCCGTGTTCTTTCTGCTTATTCCTCCATGTGAGAAGGGACGAGCTGGGATCCGTTGCGAGAGGTTTCTGGAGGGGTTTAACTAGCGCCGGCTTCTTGGGCTGGCTTCCACCGCTTTTCCCCAGAGCTGGTGGTGGTGGGTAGATAGCTTTTTCTTTTTCTTTTCCTTGGCTTTTTTGCTTAGGTAGTTAAGACGAACAATGCGCTTTAGAAAACGAACGACCCATGATATTTTTGGTATGTGACTACGATGTGCTGGGCTATCCGCTGCGCGGCATGATGCGTGGGGAGGCCATGGGGAAAGGAGCCGGGTGTCTACCCAGGCTTGCTTATGAGCGTGTAGACGGATGTCGAGCTGATCTGCGGAGCTCGACTCTGCATGCCGCGACCGGTTTATTAAGCAGTGACTCGTTCGGGGAGACGAAACAACTGCCGGTACCGCGGCGTCTACTGTTCTTGTTGTCGATATAGAATTGTATCTCGAAAGTAGATAGGAAGCGGTAGAATAGCAGTCCGTATTTGAACACTCATTTCCACAGCTTCTAGCATGCAGCAGACCACCTCCTAGCCACACTGCAATGCCACGTGCCATAACGCACACACAATCGATGAATTCGTTTCCGAATCCGTCCGCTTGGTCGACTGAAGCATTCGTCCGGGCCAAAGATCCCGCCGAGAAGCCGAACATTTCAATTCGGATGGATGCTTTATCTCCTTTCGGCACCCGAAAAACAAAATTACCCTCACGTCCACACATCTCAGCGGCCAACGTTGTCAGGCTCGTACTCTCGATTCTCATCTACCCTCTTCTCTCCCCTCCTCCCCCAACCATCCGAACGAGTATATATATATGCGTACAATTACACCTGGGGTATCTTGCGCCCGCATCCCGCTCCCAGTCCAGCCCAGTCCCTAGACAAACCAGCCAGAAAAAAAAAAAGAAGAGAGAAAACTGTTTATACATAAAACCCATCTCAAACGCCTCTCCCTTCCCTGCCCCAATTTTTTTTTTTCCTTCGCCGTTCCCTCCTTTTCACAAAAACGTCTTCTTCCGACTCAACTTCGAATACGCCCTCGAGATGCTCCCGCCTCCGCCCACCTGCTGCTGCTGGGGCCCCATCGTGCCCACCCGCCCCATCTCGTACGCGCTGCTCGCGCCCGTCCACGCCGTGCCCCGCGTCGACACCGGGTAGAGGCCGCCGTCCGGGCTGCCGGCGCCGCCGCCCGGGTTGAGCGCGGGCATGTACTCGGTGGTGGTGGCGCCGAAGGCGCGGTGGTTGCTCCAGGCGCTGGCGGGCGGGCCGCCGGGACGGCGAGGGGTGGCGCTGGACGGGGTGTCCGGGCTGCCGGGGTAGGCGGCGGGGCCGGTGCTGAAGCGCTGCTTGAGCTTCTGCATCCAGCCGGCGTCGGGGCCGGGGGCGGCGGCGCGGGCGGTGGCGGTTGAGATGGCGAGGGGGGCGTGGCTGCCGCCGGGGAGCTGGCCGTAGTAGTACTGGTGGTGCTGGTCTGGCAGCATGGTGACGCCGCCGTCGTGGTGCTGCACCGGCCAGCTGGCTTCTTCTTCCACCCTCCACGCGTCGCCCATGTTGCCACGCGCCGCCACTACGGCTGGCACCGCTTCTTTCGGCACCACGAAGAGGTGGCCTCCGCTCTCGCCAATGAACCACTGGCAGTTCCACTGCGGGCCGGCGGGCCCGCCGCCGCAGGAGCCGGCCATGGCGGCGGCCGGGGGCGAGTTGACGGCGAGGGAGAAGAGGTTGGGCGGCTCGGAGAAGTCTGTGACGAGGCCGCGATGAAAGATGAAGTAGGCGAGGCAGAGGACGTTGGTGACAAAGGCGGCGGCGAGGACGAGGAAGAAGAGCTTTTGCGGCTCGCCCGTGGGTCCGGAGGCGTAGGTGCGTTCGCGGATGGTGGCGTTGAAGTTGGTGGTCTCGGGAGTGAGGAGGATGGATTCGTCGTGTGACTGGAAGGGTGAGTGTTAGTGAGGGGGTTCGGTGGTGACGGCGGGATGGGGTATGAGGACTCACCCAGCTCATATCCATCTGCGCATCCTGCGTGCTCATGAGCAACGTGCTCCCTGCCAGCACCGCTAGCGTCTCTGCCAAGCTCGGCCGATCTGTCTGCAGTTTCGGCTCCTTGATGATCAGCTGCGTCAAAAGTCTCGCAATGCTGGCCCTGCCATCCGAGATGCCCGCGTTGAGCGATAGTGAGTTGGCCCACTCCGTTCCGATCCAAGGCCAGTTGAGACTAACAGTCGCCGAACCACTCGCCACTCCCGGATCACTGTGGATGTATGCCATAGAGTCTTCCTCGGGGTCACAGCGAGAGGAGAGCGACGAACCCTCCTGTGCCGCCTGGTACAAGGTGCTGCAGTTGGCTGTGAGGGATGCCTTGAGCTGACAGACCGAGTAGCGCTCCACGTCGGAATCTCCGTCACGGCCGAGCAGGTAGATGGACTCGCGCCCGTAGAAGAAGGTCTGGTTTAGGACAGTGTTATACTCGGCCGGGAAGCGCGAGAAGATCGGGGCGGTTTGGCCGTTCTTGCCCCAGCCGAAAAGGTCATCAACGACAGTGCTATTGACGGATGAATTGGCGCTGAGGAAGTCGATTTGTTCCGGCCAAGTTGGCGCGTCTAGCTCCTCGGAGTAATTCCAGGCAGTGTAGACGATGGGCGCCAGCTCGCTGCGGTTCATGTTTGCGCAGAGGACGTGAATGACGGGACTCGGGACGGAGGCCGTAAGGGTGTACGCACCCAAACCACCAAGCTCCTCCGGCTGCAGGATTTCGTTGCGCTCGTCCTTTGAGGCTTGTAGCACACCGGCGTGCGGCATAGCCAGGCTGACATTGTTGATAATATGGCCGTTCCATTCCGTAGCGGTGACATCCAGCCAAGTCCCGTTGACTTGGATTTCAGATTTGTACTGGGAATATCCGGGAACACGATTCTCCTTTTCGATACCAGTGCTCTTGTTCTTTGCCCGGAAGTCCCATTCGGAGAGGAAGCGCTGGTAGTCGTGATACGCCTGTGCGGCGTACGAAATGTCGAGACAGGTGGCGTTCCGGTACGTCTCATCTTCCTTGATGGGAATAGGCGTCTCGCACTTGTACCCCAAGTACATGTGATTGGCAAACTCGGTGACGATGTCCGCCTTCAGAATTTTCGACTCCAGGGCTCCAAGTTTGAGCTGTGGCTGGACTGTGCAGTCTCGTCAGCAGATGAACCAAGCTTGGGCGAGTCTCTCCTTACCCAAAGCGTCCGAGGCACTGGTGTAAAGCGTCGCGACAATGGCGGCTATGAAACTCATAAGACCGAGGATGCTGAACAGCGCGTACCGCACAGTCTCGAAATTTGAAATCATATAACCCGGCGAGCCAATCCAGTTGCGCATGCTCATCTCGGCCAGAGTCACACCCTTTCCACTTCCTCTTACACTCAGACTTCTCCTGCTCAGAACCTGGCCCAGGAAGGCGATAATAGATGATCCGAAAGATAATTCGATGGTTTTCGCAAGTATTGCAGTGAGCAATGAAGCGTTTGACGGTGTAAGGGAGCCGTTGCTACGGATCATTGTCCACTCAGGCCCTCTTAACGCAACCACGAGGAAGAGGCCTGACACCACCGTAGCGTAGATAGAAATGAGGATGATGGAGCTTGTCACCCATTTGGTGCGGAAGAAATGTCTCCTGGCAGGGCATGCCACGGTTGGCACAAAACCTTGGAAAATGTCAGCCTTCTCGTCGCAATGCATACTCTTGACTTGGCTCTTCAAGCGTGAAAAGGCACAGGACATGGTGTGTGTGCCCTTCTATCCTCTTCGGATGCCTGGAATCTCTGGCAAACGGACGTCCAAAAACTTCTTGGCGAAACCCGAGACAAAGCAAACATCCGGATGAAACAACCACGGGATCTACCACGCCCTTCCATCCGTTCGACCACCCCAACTCCCCACCTCCGAACGCACTCAGAAAAAGAAAAAGAAAAGGAAACCACTCACCCTGCTGCGGATTCCTCTCAAAGAAATACGCCAACTTCGGGCTCGGCATCGGCGCCCCCTCCTTCGCATCCACGCCCACCCCGCCCTTGCTCCTCTCCCCCTCGTACCCGCCGCCCCCATACCCCTCCCCGATCAAGCTCGTCGTGCTCCGACTCTTCGTCGGCGTGTCCGCGCCGTACACATCCGAGAACGGATTGCTGCTCACGCCCGTCCGCTCGTTATACCCAGGCGTCGTTGGCGTGCCCGTGCCGGCCGGGGTGTCGGGCCCGCTGCTGGCGCTGTGCGGCGGCAGCGGGAAGTTGAAGCTGACCTGGCGCCTGCCACCCGCCGCGGCCGCCGCGGGCACCTCTCCACCCAGCAGCGCGTCGTTGTCGGGCGGCAGCCCGCGGCCGGCGGTGGCGGACGCGGGCGTCTCGACGCCCAGGCTGGAGCTGCGGCTGCGGCGGCGGGCGCGGATGGACGGGGCGGCGACGGAGGAGGCGACGGAGCGGCGGTCCGCTGGAAAGACAGAGCTGGGGCGCCCGCGGAAGCTGCCCGTCTCGTAGTTGACGTCGATGTCGTCGTCGTGGTCGAGCGCCTCGACGAAGCGGCTGCGCCGCGTGCCCTGGCTGATCTTCGAGAAGCGCGACGCCGACGAGGTGGCGCGGGCGAGGGCGCTCTCCGGGATGGAGGGAGAGATGGGCGTGCCGGCGGCAGAGGAGGAGGCGGTGGGGAGGGCGGCGCTGGCGGGGGTGCTGCCTCTGCTGCTGCTGGTTGGGTCGGCGGCGGCGGTTGCGGCGGCGGAGGTGGTGTCTATGCGGTCGGGCTGGTGGGACGCCATGGTTGCGGGTGCCCGGTGTCCGGCTTGTCTGGTCGGGTGCTTCTGCTTCTGGTTTGCTTGGTCGAGCGGCGCCCCCTCAGCGGCATGGGCTTGTCCTGCTCCGTCTCGTGCCAGCGGGGACGCAGGGCGCCGGGCTCTCGTCTCTTTATTTCAAGCGGACGGCGGGCAGCGTTCGGCGACGCCGGAGCTTCCAGACACCTGTGCGTAGCTCCACTGCTCCACGTGGGAAGCTCGGCGTGCGTTGCGTGCCTGTGCTGGGGCCCCCTCAAATGGCTCCGCTCTAATCGGTGGGAGTGGTCAATGGGTCCGCGGTGCGTGTGCTGTCGTCATTGGCCGTCGTTAAAGGCGCATGGGGTTGGAGCGTGTACTCGTGCGCCGCTGGGCTGTCGCTCGACGGTTGCGCAGGTGACAGTTCTGCTGCCGACGCGTGCAACGGCAGTGAGTAGGCGGGCAGGACAAGGAAGCATGCGGCACGGCGCCTGGGAGCTTGGAGGAGAGAAATACGAGGCGATGACGAATGTCGAATTTGCGGTGATCTTTATCTCAAGTGCGTTCGCGATGCGCGTCTAGTGCGCGCTGCTAAAATGTTATTTAGAGGCGCGCCAGGGAACTAGGTGCTAGCAGCACTGCGGCCGTCGCGCCATTGAGGCAAACACACGCCGGCGGGAGGGGCAGCGGCTTCGACTTGGGATGCGGCGCAGGCGTAGGCGTAGGCGTGCTCCACGGTCCTTAATCGCGGGGCGCGTCTCGTCTTGACTCTGGCGTCTGTCGCTTCTCAGCAAGAGTCAGGCACGACGCAGGAGCCACCCCTTTTCTGGCGCTGCGCGGTGGCGGCGCGGGCCACGCAGCCCGCCTGGCGCGACGTTGCACCGCCTTACCTCTCCGCGCCTGCGCCTCACGATGCGGGCTACCTAGGCCGGAATGAGGTCATGGTAGGGGCAGCCGCGGAGAGCCAGCGCGGAGACGTGTGGCTGGAGTGCGGAGAGGCGCGAGGCTCCTGGCCCAGCGCTGCGCGCCGCTGCCGCTGCCGTCGCTGGCCAGCCGGCGCAATCTGGCCCCCGGCGAATCACCGTGCCGCGTGCCTGGCTGCGTTCGCCGCCCAGAGCCCACCCCATGTCTGGCGTCTCCCAATTTCCTGGCCTGGAGGGGAAACATGCGGCTGCGCGCAGGGGTCGACGCCTCTCGCCCTCACCACCCACCGCCCCCCGCCGCCGCCATCCGCGCTGATTGGCCTGGTGTTGGCTCTCTCCTCACGTCCGCCGCGATGCCTCATCGACCGACACGAAGCCCATCGCGTCCAGCGCCGTTTCCCTGCCCGTTGCGGCAAATGCAAAGGGGGCACCCGCTCTCAGATCACCGCGCTGTTCGACGGCCTTTATCGCCGCCGCCCTCAAGCCGCCAGCCGGCTTGGCAACGCTGGTGATCGCAGCGCGCATCACCGCCGCACGACTCTCGCGAGCCCGGAGATCGTCATCTGCATCCACCCGGACCGCGTCTGTTCTTATTGATGGCCGCCGCAAAAGGGTCAGCCGCGTACAGCGCTGGTTTAAACGGTCGCCCTCTGCCAATACTGTACTTTTCTCGCGACTCAGGCAAAACTCAAGCACGGGCCACCGCAGCGAGCGTGCCCTACTACGAAAATACAAGCTGCACGAAATAGTATGACCATGTCTCGGGCTTCTTCGCGGCGTCTTCCACATTTTGCCGCAGGAGTGTTGTTATTCCTTCCCGCTGCCTTCTTTCCTTTTGCGGCTACCTCTACACGACAGCACTCCTGTCACGGGAGGTAGAGGATACAAGCACCTATGGCATTCATGCAGCTGGCTTCTGCGCTTCATCTCCCTCTTTGTCTCGTACAAAACCTACACCGAACACCTCAGTTGTCTTCATCGCAATTACCTGTCCCGCCCTCATTTACAGCTTTCGAGCGGCGTCTGGCATCGCTCACCACAGCTCGAGGTTTTACGGCATCCTCGGAAAACTCCGCTAACAATCCGGTATGCTTGATGATGAATAGCGTCAACAGCCGGCAATGCATTGCCCGACCATATTTCAGCTTCATCGGGACAGCTGCTGGTTTCAACACGCCGTGTGGCGTGCCCTATCCCTGATTGGCAACAAGATCACGATATCCGTGGTCGGTGATGAGTGTATGATGATTGATTGATGATGGTGGATCGCGGTCCGTGGATTGCCTTTCCTGGACCGCGATCCACGCACCTACCTAATCTATCTACTCATGAATCTCGATCCATGACCCTACCATCATGTATCCCGTTCCCTGGCAATCCCAAATATCCGTGAGGAGCGATAGTTCGCGATGTTCCTAGCGATCTTTGGAAGGGAAGTTGGTAGCAATAGTGGCTTGACGTGCTGTCTCTTTATTGGTCGAGCGACGAAACCGAAACCGCGTATCAGCATAGAGCCTTCCGAGCAGCAGCTGTTGTCCACCATCATCCACACCTGATAGCAACTCTTATCACCCTACCGATCTCATCCCGGCCGTCTCTTTTGCCCTGACTTCGAATGAGAGAGTGATACTATCCAGCATGCAGCCGCAAGTCCACAGACAGAAGGACAATCGACTACCTATATCAGTACCTCCAGGTTCACCACCCCAGCACACTCAACCCACCATCCCCGTGAAGACGCCTTCAAAACTCGAAATTACCATTTATCAAACACTAAGTCTCTATCCTCAAAGCCTCGCTATGTTCCACCCGGGGGTATCATCACCTGCTGCAACACAAGTACGCCCAACAAAAAAAGAAAAAACACGAAGAACCCAAACCCTCCATCCCAACCCCGGATCCGATGCTTCCCACTCCTCCACTCTAACACTCTACTCCGCACCTCCGCCCCATCCCACTTTTGCACCGCCTCCCGCTACGCACGCCGTCGCCCGGCAGCCGGGCGCCTTGCATGCGCACCTCGCTGCGGACGATCCCGCGCGGCCCCGATCTCCCATCCGACCCTTCCACGCGGAGATAAGAGGATCGCGAAGCCTCGGCAGGGCTGGGCGGGCGACCAGCCAAGGCGGCGCCGAGCTGGGGTGCCATTCCGGCAGACAGGTGGATCGGACGACCGACTTTGCTCCAGCGCTCGTCCAGCCGCCGGTCCATCAGAGCCTCACCCGCTGGTACCGCTCCGTGACCGGGACCCAGACGGCCCAGACGACGAGGGCGACGGTCATGAACGCCAGCACGGCGAGCAGCAGCTGCAGCGCGACGACGTCGCCGTCCTGCATGGGCGCGAACGCGCCGCCGCTGACGAGCTGGCCGCTGCGGCGGTCCAGCGCCTTGCTGGTGCCCAGCACCTGCCCGCGCCCGTCCAGCGCCACCGCGCGCACGTACGGCGCGTCGCCCGCGCCCGCCACCCACAGCTGCGTCTCGAAGCCCGTCTTCGCGACCTTGTCCCCGATGTCCGTCCACCCGTCCCCCTCCTTCACGTCCCGCTCCTCCCCGTCCCCCAGCTCCCGCTCCACCGCCGCCTCCTCCGCGCCCTGCAGCTGCCACGCCGCCACCTCCGTCGCGCCGTTCCAGCTCGCGAACACGCGGCCGCGCCCCTTGCGCGCGATGTCCGGGTCGGTGCGCGGCGCGCCCACCCAGCGGCCCTTGTGCGCGCGGTAGCTCTTGACCCAGCCCCAGCCGAAGAACGCCGACGCGCCGAAGTGCGCGTCGCACAGCACCGTGCCGTCGGGCGCGAACTCGGTGTACGCGGCGCTGTGGCCCCAGCCGACGAACGCGTTGCCGCTGGGCAGCAGCTGCACCGAGCCCTGGCTGTGCGCGAGGATGCGCGCCGGGCTGACGAGCGCCGCGAGCAGCGTGGCCGTCATGTTGGCCGTGTCGAGCTGGACGATGAGGCCGCGAGAGTTGGCGGCCGTGGCGAGGTGGCGGTTGTTGTCGTAGGCGCCGTTGTCGAAGATGGTGAGGGTGTTGTTGGCGTGGTGCCGCACGTGGTGCTGCCAGGTGAAGTTGGTGGCCGCGCCGTCCGAGAGGTCGGTGAAGGAGGAATGCCGCCCGCCGAGCTTCCAGAGGACGGTGCCGGTGGGCGAGATGCAGGTGACGGTGTGCATGTAGCGCGACGAGATGTAGTAGTTGCCCGCGGCGTCCTTGTCGACGCTGTTGATGTGGAAGAAGTCCCAGGCGTCCGAGCGGCTGTTGCCGTGGCTCTTGAGCTCGTTGAAGGTCTCATTGACCGCGTAGTGCGTCGACGCGCGCCATTCGAAGATCAGACGTCCCGTCTCGATGTCGATTTCCTGGAAGAGCCCGTCATAGATCCAGCCGTCGGTGGGGCCGCCCACGGAGCTGAGGTCGGCGGGGATGATTTCGTAGATGGTCATCAATGCGGTTCCGTTTTCGGTGATCTCGAACTCGTGGAGATCACCCTCCAGTCCATTGGCGGGATTGATTGTGTACTTTACCTCGTATGAGGAGTCAAGCTTCGCAAGTTAGACACGGAATCGCAAGAACATTTTGAGAAAGCATACCATATAGTAGGATCCGCGTCCGTGGGTACCGTCGTCAGTTCCAGACCAGAAAGTAAGATAGTCCTCCCCCTTGTACTTCTGCGGTCTGAAGTCCATAGCTTCGCCATACTTCTTCTCCATGTACACGAGATTCTCCTCGTGGTCCAGGATCATTGGGCCGGGCGTGGAGACGGACCTCCCACGCGGTTCGAGGAAGACATAGCCTTGGTCGCATTGGACGCTGGACTCTAGAACATTCACGCGCGGGGAGGCAAGGTCGAACGAGGTGTACTCGCGCCACGGGTATGCGCCATACAGGCCTTGGTCGTACCAGAGCGGGTTGGACTGGCGTGAGGGAGCGGCGGCAGCCAGAAGCGGCAGAAAGGCAAGGAACGTCTGGGGCCTCATGATGAGGCAGGATGGGCGGGCAGCATCGCAGGAAGACAGGCGCGGGGCAGGGCTGGGGCAAGGGCAGGTCTTGTACAGTCGCAGGTCTGGTCGGGAAGGCTACGCGCGTGCTCGATATCGATAGCGTATGGAAGGGCCAAGTGGAGCGCAAGTGGTGACGACGCCGATGTGGGCCAAAGGGGGCGCATCAGGTCCCGGGCCATGATCGGTCCTTTGTCCACTGGGCGTGTCGACGGCTGGCTCTGCTCTCTGCCTGTCACATTGCGGGCGGGCGGGCTGCACGCCTTGGCGGAGCGCTGAGCATGTCGGCCGTTCGTGGCGCCGACCATGCTGCTGCGGCGAAGCAGGCCCAGGGTCTGCCGGGCTTCCTCTCCCGGAAGGTTTTGCGGGACGCTGAGCATTGGCGGCTTGAGGGCGGAGAATGCCTGCAAATGAGGACGTGCTGTGCTCGTTGCAGCATTGTGAGGGGTGCGGCATCAGCATTTGGGGACATCTTCGGCGATGGCGGCGGGCCTGACCAGGACGTCGCATCCCCGTGCTTAACCCCGATGCCAGGGCCCGACAGGCGTTCGGCCGGTGTCGCGGGGCCTGCGGTGGCCCAGTGAGGCTCCTGGTCGCGTGCACCCGAGACGGCTCGCGCGTGGGCGCAATCCCGGCTGCAGCACGCGGCAGAGAGCCGAGCGGTGGCGCAGACGGCGGGTATGGCCCGGGAGAACGCCATGGGTGCGGCGCGTTGCGGCACAGCGCTCGATAACACGCGGTTGGGATGGAGGTGTGGTGAGGGTAACGCCGTGGTTGCGCGGCCGAGCCGACGTCAGCAGCACCTCCCGTTTTTAGCGGCTGCTCCTGCGATAAAGTACACGCGGCGCCCGCTGTCCTCCAACTAGACATCGGGACGAACTCCTGCTCCCTCAATCTCGCCGCCGGCTTTGCTCAGGAGTCTCTTCAGGAGACCGCCGGGCGTCAATGCTGTGGGGCGGGTCTCCCGCTGCCCACTGATGTGTAACGTGGATCTGCTCAGCAACAATGCGACCATTGGAAACCGCTGAGCTCTCGTGTGGCGGCCGGCTTTGTGGCAGGCCGAGCAAAGGACACTGCCAAAATCCCCCGTGCAAGAACCGCTGATGTGGGATGATCGGCTCGTTTTTTCTTGTCCGTTCCACTGTCCGCGCGTTCTGCCGTCTGGTGTCTTGGCATTTAATTCCAGGAAACAGGAGGTGCTCCCCTCAATCATCCCCAGTCCACCTCCTTGTGCTCCTGCGATTGCTGTCTTCCAAGAAACGAAAATCGGAGTTGCATTGAGGTCTGAATAGAGTCCAGAGACGTCTCGTAATGGCAGCTACCAAGATATCCCTTCGATGGGCCGGAGACGAAGCGATCTCCAAAGGCACAGACCGATCGCAGACGATCGGTCGGCTGAAAATCCCATGCACCGCTTCTTGCAATTTGCAGTAATGCAGAAATGTCAAATGTATCATCGCCGATGTTGAAGGCTGCATCTGGAAGCAGTCAGCTCGATAAGACCTGTATTTGGCACCCTGGACGATTGCTTCGTTTTCCCCCGTGTACGTGTATAGGTCCTCGGAAGCGGGCTTCCATCCGGATTAGCGTTGCCGTGACCAGCATGATTGAGACAGACAAGCTTGCCGCCAAACCTTCATCGATGCCACAACCTTTCTCCTAAACCATCGGCAATTCAAAACTGAGTTCATGCATCCAAAAAGGCAGGTCCCTTAGATCGTCGTGCTTGATGTCACATGGGGATTTTCGTCGGTGCCCGTTTCCGATCTCTCGCGTGCGTCCCAATGCTGATAATTATATTTGTAACACGCGAACCTAACTCTCATCAATCGCAGCTTTAGCTCACTTGGGAGAGCGCCAGACTGAAGCCAACTTCAGCCAAAAGCTAGCCACTCTGTGCGGTATCTGGAGGTACTGTGTTCGATCCACAGAAGCTGCAAGAACTTCGTTTCTTACCGACCACAGTTCGGTTCATCCTCATCTTTTTGTTTTGATCTGTCCTAGGGCTTTATCGTCTTTTGGAAATGATATGAGGGCAAGCATTCTGTAAAGACCACTTCTTTCTTATCCTGTACTGTGCGTTAGATGCTTGAATGAAATTTGGCCGTATATGTGATACCCAAGCTCGATCTGGAGAGATTCGAGTACTTACTTTTAACTCAGGCTATTCATGTCCAATATCTCAAGGGCCACTGGGCCCAAGTTCTTGTGCACCGCCTCACAAACCTATGCACGTCGATCCGCCGACTCATAAGCGCTTTCTCTCAGCCTTGCCTCATCTTGCGGGAAAGCTAGCAGCTGGGCCGCTCCTATACCACATCTGCAGTGTTGCTCGTCTAAAAGATCTCAGTAATCATCTCTAGGCGGTGAAGTGCCTTTTTCTATCCTGTTGGATTACGGCCACTACGCAGGGCGTAGCTGGCGAATGCTATATTTGGAGAAAATAATCGAAGAGGGTGTAAGGTAAAAAGCTGCCTTGCAGAAGAAATTGCTAAGGGCGGGGGTGGCAGGTAACAGTAGAATGTTATCGGCCGCGAACCTAATCCCAGCACCCGGGCGGCCTCGTGCCATATTGATTTTGCGTCTTTCATGTGCACAGCCTTGCTCTCACCGACCCCACCCCTCCTCATACGTTCGACAAGCCAGTTCAAACTGCAAGAGTATAACACCATGCAATGCGACAGTTTTGATTAGCGCCGAAGGATTCAATGTTTGTCTTACATTCTGATGTAGAGCTTCAACGATCCAGCACCTTCTATGGGGGGAACCATTATTATCTTCATACGGAGGGAGATACTGCATTTAATGGTCAGTGTAGGACTGACTTACTGTATACAGAAGATAATCTTATCCCTGTGAAACACTGTTACAATTGGTTGAACCCCCAAGATCTCCAGAGACGAACACGACAAGTACCGCTGCGTACGCTGCCGTAGCTGCAAAAACCTCAACCCGCTTAGCATTCGTCAAGAGCGCAACGCTTGATGCGAAGAGGACAGTAAAACCAGCAATGATTCCGAGCCTTGCCCCAGGTTTCGTTATGAAATATAGAGTTGCGATAGCACCAATGAGCAACACTGCTGCAACAATAGTGCTGATTATTGCAACGGTCCGGACAATGACGTGGTCCGAGTAGTACGCGAACCCGGCAAACGAGCGTTTTGATTTTCGAAAATGCCCCCAGTTGTTGCGAAGGATGTTTGACAGCATATCTTTATCGGCGGGAGCCCTGAGTGCAACGAGGTCGTCTTCGTCTTCGTACGTATTCTCATCTCTACCCCTGATAATACGGAAATCCTCTCCATTCTCTCCGTAACCCTCTCCGGCCGTCCATGAGTGGAGTGCCGAAAGCATTCTCATATCCGGTCTTCCCAGTGCAGCAACCTGTGACTGGAATAACAAAGCTTCATCTGTTACTCAAATCAATCAAAGCTCCGGAACAAGTGGCAGGAGTGGCGTACGATATTCTCTTAGTTTTCTTTGAATCTTGGACTGGAGTTGCTTGACCTTCTTTTCTGGGCGGCCCCGTATCTTCAACTTGTTCTCGAACAATTCCCAACAGCGTTGGGACATCTTCTGGCTTTCGTCACTGCTCAGTTGCATTTCTCGGTCACAATTCTTTAGTTCTTCTTCTAGTTCATTCAACTGTGATTGAATGAAAAGAAGGTTTCGTGCGCTGAGCTGGCCGAATTTGCGGTAAATAAACCCTTCGCTGTCCGCGTCAAGTGCAATCCATGCTGCGTGTGCAGGATAGCCAGCTGTGGGAATACCGATTTCTCCATCGTCGGATACTCCGATATGCAAACGACGTGTCATCTCGTTGAAATTGGCAAGGGGAAAAAAGGTGCAAAGAATCATGAACGCAGACAGAGGCTGTGAAGCTCGTGCGCTCTAGGCAGCTTCTGATGGTGCGGCATTTTACAAGCAAAGCCTTACACTTCTGCCTTGTTGACGTGTGGCAAGTGCGGGGTTGCGTTGGCAGGCTCACCGGTAAACGCTGATATAGCGAATCGTATGTACAGCTACAAGAAAATTTTCAACGCCAACGTTACACAAGCAAGGCGCAGCATTGACTCCTTTCTTTAAGCGCTCGCCCAAGACCGAGTATAGGCCTACTTAAGACTACAAAGACCCGCTACTCATTCACTCTTTCCACCATAACAGCAAATCGTACATACTCATATCAAGTACGTCTCTCTACAAATGCACCTCCTATATATCTGACGCCTCCTGCAATAGTAACTCCCCCAGAAATACCCTGTAGATTTTACGACGTGCTAGCAGTTGCCTTCTTGCATGACGCAATGGATGAAAAAATGCAGATCGGATCGACCGCCACGTCTGCTGAATTGGGTGGCCACATATTTGGTCAAAATGAATGTGAGCTTGACTCGCCCTTTTACGCCACCTTTTGTCTGGCCTTGCATTTGAGATTGAAGTAATCGTGCATATAATGCGTCTATCAGTATAACTCAAAACGTGCTAATACAATTGCCGCCTACAGCGCCAAACGGAGGATATACACCACGCATGATTACCCTTTACTCTCAGGACCAACGACTTTATACGAGGTTATTACATATGAAAAGGTTCTCCTATTGGGTGAGAGAAAGGCGTAGGTTGGAGAGACTCGAAAGGACTTTTAACCTCCTTATCATGCACATAAATGTGTGTTATGTACCTGGATTTTCTTTTGGGTGTCCTCACTGTTTTCGAAACTTTGATAGGGATGAAGACCTGAGGTCACATTGGTTAAACGATGGCTGTCTAACTTTGGGCGACCCCTATTCGATTGCAAGAGCATTGGGACTCGATGGTCTACATCTTTCTCCTAAGCAAGAAGATCAAGTAACTCGTTGTATTGAGTATCTTGACAGATCTGGGAAAGAAAAGTGGAAAGAAAAGTGGAAAGCAATCGGGCGCTATCTTTCCCAAAAAGGAAAGAAAACCTCTGGTCCATATACTTTGCCCACCAACTTGAAGAGGCACGCGCCCATTCACGGTTTGGAAAACCAATGTTAGATACGGGAAGTGCCTAGCCTCGTAGAGCGCCGACAGATTTCTGCCTTCCCAGATTCAGGCTCCGGTTTCAACATCATCTCGAAGGATCTCGTATCAGAACT
The DNA here is from genome assembly GCA_021436925.1 of Neofusicoccum ribis. Lineage (NCBI taxonomy): Eukaryota > Fungi > Ascomycota > Dothideomycetes > Botryosphaeriales > Botryosphaeriaceae > Neofusicoccum > Neofusicoccum ribis. The sequence continues at coordinate 125,417 of JAJVDC010000029.1, forward strand.
AGGCTCGAGGATCAACAAGTCCGGAAGGCAGCTCCTCCGGCTGCCTCAAGGCAAGGTCTGGTCCCTGGGTACAGTCAGCCTGCCTTTCCGGTTCAAGGATGAACGCACCTGCTACCCTCTGAACTTCCATGTTATGGAAGAATGTGTTCACAGCTGCGTGTTGGGAAGCAAGTTCCTGAAGGCCACCAAAACCCTTACAAAATATCTCGCGAAGCGGGTTACAAGTCGGATGGTCGATATTGCTTCGTTATTCAGGAACAGAGTCTGCCTCCTAGGATCATCCCAAGAACGCCTGTTGGGTTCCGTCAACGGACAGGCTATTGGTGCGCTTGCAGACACTGGAGCATACGTCAATGTGATCTCCAGATCAAGTGCGGAACAGCTTGGGCTGGAAATCAAGGACGGAAAGGACTACAGAACAGAGTTACAGTTCATGGACGGCTCTGTCGCCTCCACTTCAGGTATGACTCTTGATGTGGAGTGGAAGTTTGGCACGACTGGGGAAAGTCCATCACATCGTCTCAACTTCCACGTTCTGGAAAATCTTCCTTGCGACCTTATTCTCTGTGAGAACTTTTTGTTCGAGAACGATGTATTCTCTCTCTACGAGGATTTGTTCTACGATCATGTCTCCGAAAGCAATCTTTTAGTGGAAATTGCCTTCATCGGCTTTCCCAGGAAAACTTCAAAGGAATCCCAGACTAAGGAGGGTCAGCGCGACGCAACCATCGACCAAAAAATCGACAAGCTCTTGCTAAGCAGAGGACAAAACATCGCAGGGCAAGTTGATGAGCATCCTCAAGTTCAGACTCAACCTCAAGCCCAAACGGATGGATCTCATGGCGAATCCGAAATTTCCTCCGATGCCAACGGCCAGGGACAAACACCAGATTCAAACGCAACGCAAAATGTGCCTCGCCAAAAACGTCTTCGAATTCTCCTTCTCTTCCGCAAATTCCGAAGGGCTTAGTGCTCGAGACATCCTCTGTTTTCCCAAGTGTGTAGTTCGAAATTTTCCATTTTTGAAACGAATCATGATGTAATAATTTTATCATCCTAACGAGAAATCAATTTTACTGCAAGAAACGAATTTACTAAAGTAACAATATTTTTCTTTTAGCTGGACGTAGAAATCCATGAAAACACATCAAAGATGATCATAATCTGTTTCGTCATACTGCTCTCACGTCTGGGACTTGCACCGTAGGATGGTTAAAGACCCACTGAAAAGGTTTAATTACAGCAAGACCCCCATTCATGTGTCCTTTCGTCTGATTTTACTTGATTAGAGCGAGCAAGAAACGCGCATGCCTCACTTTCCTTCCCTCAGCCTCCTTGCCCCCTCAACACTGACCTTGGCACTACCCTTATTTCTTTCCTCCAGCCCATCCTTCCCAATCAATCCTCCTCCCACCTCAGCAATCCCTTATACTTCTCCTGCAACACTCCATGCAGCCCCCTCACCCCACCACCCCTCTCCGCCGCCTTCGCCAGCTGCAACGCCCTCTCCACCCACCTCTGACAGCGCGCATCGTCGCCTGCGCAGAAGAAGTCAACACCACGATTGAACGCCGTCGACGCGAGCCAATCCGCCTCGTTCTGCGGGTAAGCATTTGCGCCCACGGGCGCTGCATCACCACTTGAAGCCCTGCGTCCAGAGGAAGTAGAAGAAGAGATGACCGACGCGATACCGACAGACGTGATGACATCCGAGGCCTGCTCGACGCACTGGAGTGGGATGGCGTCCTGGTCGACAGCGGCGGCGCCGGCTCCACCGTCGAGCGAGAGCTGGAAGAGGCATCTGATCCAGCGGGCGAGGTGGACGACGTCGGCGCCCTTTTCTCCGCCGGCTTGCCAGCTTTGGTTGACGATGCGCTGCAGGACGCCTAGAATGCGGGCGCGGTGGGTGGACGTTGACGAGCCGTTCTCGAGATTGGTGGTATCCGCCTTAGTCAGCTCGGCGTGGATGACGAGCGCGAGGTCGGCCAATGTTTCGAGATGGTGGATGTACCAGTTGCCGCCTTTATCTTTGGCTTTGCCTCCAATGTCTCCGGTATGAGTGCTGTTAGTATCTTGGACGTCGAAGCACTCATCCCAAAGGGCATCGAGGCCGTCCCAATCATTTCTCTTGAGTGCCGATTCAAGTTCGTAGCGGAGCAATTGCGCTCGTTTAGCGGCGAGATCAGCCCGAGTGGCTGCGCCGAGACTCATAGCTGAACCAGAAGTAGCGGCATCACTGCTGTGGTTTGTGGTTACAGACCCATGATAGTGTAGTGAAATAGCCTTCCTGAAAGCGATAGCATGTTTTGAAACGGTGTTGTATGCGGTCAGTGATTCCGGGACAGAGTCAGTGGAGCGGGCGAGCACAATGGCTGCAGAGGAAGCAAGATAATAGCACAAAAGCAATCGAAGGAGGAGGTCCGAGGGAGATGGGCAACCAGTCCCTCTGTCAGCCTTCGACGAAGCTGTTTGAAGAAGCCCAATGAAATTAATACATTTTTCGAGTAGACACAGAAGATGCGAAGGATGCGTAGAGCCGCAGTACTTGAGAGAGATATTGTAACTGTTTCGGGAAAACCACTCGAGCTCCGGCTCGGTGAAAATTGGATCTGTCATCTCCTGATCATGAAGGCGCCTTGCCGCCTTGGTAGCTTGAACCACTGCTCCCTCGAAGACCTTGCATAATTCTTCCATGGCATTTTCGTTGATGTTTTCTGCGCTACCAAGGTGGGGAACCAGAAGTCGGATGGTGGAACGGAGCAAGGCCGGAAGATGCACACCAACGGGCGTACCGTAATCGTACTTCTCCAGAACTTTCTGCAGTGCCAGTATTGCTTGGTGTTTGTCAACCGACTGCTGTGCTTCCATAACGCAGGCGTAAAGTAGCGTTGCATCTTTGCTTGACTGTCTGCATATGACATCCAAACACTCCGCTGCGAAATCCGGCTGTTGGTCGCGGATTGCGCTTTTGTACATCAGATATCGCGTCATCGGCGCATTCTTCGCGGAATCTGACATCTCGAAAAATACCTTGCGAGCCGTGTTGTGTTCATGTCTTGCCACGGAGCAGAGGATGATTTTCCTGGCAATCTTTGCTTTGTTTAGATCCCCGGCCTTCTGGAACAGGGGATGTAGTGCAATATTGCACCAGGATTCCGCTTCCATGTATTTCCCCTGGCTGTATGCTATCTCGGTTCTTTTCCAGAGAATAGTCTGCGCTGCGTGAGTAGCTGGAGCTTCAAAGGTGTGAGAGTCATGTAGCACCACGTCCAGAAGATCCCTTAGCAAATTCGAAGGCTGATCGTCGCCAGAATCAACATATATCCAGACCTGCGTCACAACCACTTTCTCAATCCACTGCTTGTTCGCATTGGTGAGGAGCCTTGTGTGGAGTAGTTTGTCCAGTGCTTTGCCGGCCAGCTCGGTATTCTTGCTTTTGATTTTATGAACATGGTGCATGATGGTCTTAAAAGCTGAATCCGTGAAGACCATTAACCCTATCATTCGAACGACCACGGCGTAGTACTGCTCGATATCCAGCTCCAAATCCGCGGAAAGAACATCGAGTTTCAAGAGCTGTACGACTATCTTGTGATCATGTTCCAGCTCGAGCAAATTGACAATCTTGCGAGCCTTCTGCTTTGAGTCGGGATCTCCGACGCGGAGGTATGCGCGGACCAAGAAGTTCAGGGTGGCCAATCGCAGCTCCACAGCGTCGTGGTCCAGCTCCTCCAGATTTCGTTGCTCGATGGCGGTGAAGGCCCGGTCCAGCCATTTGACCGCATCCTCATACTGTCGTTTGTCGAACAGATCCTTGCCGATCTCAAACAGCGTATCGGTCAGCATATCCGCAATGTCTGGCGCCAGCCTGCTCGACTCAAGCTCGCTCTTCAAGAACATGTGCTCCGCAAGGTCCAGCCGCGACTGTTTCCACGCCTGCGCAGCAAAGTCAGCCAAGACCCAGCCCGCACTTCCCCACCGACCACCACTCACATGCACCGTCCTCAACATCCAGTACTCCGCCCTCAGCCTCCCCACAACCTCCACCGCATCCACATCCCCGCCCCCCGCCTCTTTCAACCTCCCCTCCCACCCCGCCGCGCACTCCAGCACCCTCATCAACCCCGTCTCCTCCGCCTTCCCCGCCTCCACCCAGCACCGCGCCGCCTTGAGCGCCACCCTCATTATCCGCACGCCCTTGTCCACCTCCTCCGTACCCCCATCCTTCTCGCCCCCGGCCGCCGTGTCCAGCGCCAGCACCGCGAACCCCCTCACCAGGCACAGCGTCCTCGTGTCAACCGTCCGCTCCGCTTCCTGCTGGCGGCCCAGCCGGGTGGCGTGGTTCCAGATCTCGGTGGCGAGGCGGTCGAGCGGCTCGCGCTTGGCGACGAGGGCGGACGAGGGTGGGAGGGGGAAGGTCGCGACGAGGTGGGTGGTCAGGGCGGGTTTGAGGTCGGCGAGGGGGCGGTCGTCTGGGGTGGAGTCGGGCGGGCCGGGGTCGGAGGAGAGGCGGTGGAGGCGGTTGGAGAGGGATGTTGCGAAGGCTGTGGGGCGCGATTAGTGAGGTCTGGGGTAGGCGGGTGAGGTGGTTGTGGGAGGTGAGGATGGCGGTTGGGGACGGGAGGATTGAGATGTGGAGGTTGGAGCGTGTTTGCAGAGAGGCCAAGACCCAGAGGGGAAATGGATAACGTATGATCGCGGAGGTGCGATTGGTGAGGTAACGCGGTGATAAGACGGCTGTGAGGCACGTCGAGCGAGAGCAGTGGGGAGCGGTGAGAGGGGAGCCGCTCGTACTCATACGGGGTGAGTGCGTCATGCAGGAGGCAGGATTTGACATACCCACGAGAGCGGTGACCTTCTTCTCTTTCTCCTGGCGGAGTTTGGCGTGCGACGTCATTACGGAGTGAGTCCTGTCATGTAGGAAAAGTGGCGGGTGATTGGTGATTGAGCATGCGCGACGAGAAGAGAAGACGTGCTGGAGCCTGGTGAGAAAGCAGTGGAATCAAGTGCTTGGTCACCAAAGGAACGCGAGGGACGAGAGGTGGGCGAAAGCCAGGTTCAATGGATGATGGAAAATTAGCCGTGGCGGGAATCAAAGTGAGGTGTCGCAATGGACTGGTGTTAGTTCAAAGACGGCCGTCCGAATAACTTCTCCAAAACCAGCACTCACCACCATCATCACCAAAAGACGGATTACTGTCAAATGAGCCTGCCATTTTTCCCACTCAAAGCTACCAGCAGAAAGAACAAAACGCAACACGGGATGAAGCGTGCCAACATCGTACACACTCAAAACCAACGTGCAGAATAGAGAAAGCCAGCGAACGCGGCAAAGAAACAAGCATTTTACGCACCCACACGAGCGCACTGGAGCCGTAGCTCATACAGCAGCAAACTAAAGACGAAGCAACGCCGCATCTCCCACAATCTTGGCGAGTGCTCGAGGCTTGCAACATTCCACCCTGTCCTGCATCGACGCATCCGTCGGGACCAAGTAGGTGCGCGTTGCTGCGTGTCTCTGCATCCGTACGAATGCTTCAGCTTCCCCCGAGCTTTCTCGCTGCGTGGGATCTGGCAAATTGGAATCTCCGCCACCCAAGCCTCTCATTGTCAAGAAAACAACCATACCAGTCAACAAGGCAGAGACAGAAAACAAAGCCTTTCGTAAACGGTACAACACCACAGATACCACCCTTGTAAATCAAAACACCACTCGCTTAGCTTGCATTCCGCAACCTGTAGTTTTTTGTTCCCCTTTTTATCTACGCACTTGAGAACCATAGGAAGAGAGAAGGACAGGGACGATATCGTGAATATTTACGTGCGAAAGTCCGGTAGGAGTATCGGAATGAAAGGGTCGGAAAGGAGAGCTCCATGCTCCCTCCATGAGATTACGAGCTTGAGCCCGGGCTGTCATTCATTATAGGTAAGAAGTTCCCAATAATTAGAGACGGGCTAAACAATGTCGTCAGTGCCTCAGCAGCCTACTTCCAAAACACGAAAGCCGCTTACATGTTGTGCGCGTCCCGTCGGATCGTGAATGAGAAGCAACACCGAATCTCAGGATCCTTCGAGTCTGGTTTCGGGTTCTTGAGCGAGCAGCTTGTCAGGATGGCCTTTTGCGAGCTGTCGAACGCGATGGCGCCAAATTTCTCCCAGTAGCTGACGAGCGACTTTTCCTCCACGATTTCGTGCAGCGAAACCTTACCCTGGAAAAAGTCAGCGTATCAGAAAGCCTTTGACAGATGAGAAGACGCACGTCGCGCAGGTTCTCGATCGGCACGTGGACCAACTCTGCCATCTCCTTGTTACCGCGAAAGATCTCGCCGGTTCTCCGCCAGCAACAGGCTGGAATGGCCATGCTGGCGAACACTCGGTCGTATTCCATCATGCGTCGCTCAAACCACATCTCGACGCGGACGAGCTCGATGTCTGTCAACGTGTGCACGCGCTCCCTAAACTTGGGCCTGAATCTGTCCATGCACCGAAGGATCTTTTGTCGCGATATGACCTGGAAGTTGCGCTCCATGTACTGGTACAGTCGTGCGTAACCTTTGATGTAATTAAAGGGTTTGAGCATGCCAGCGTCGAACTTGGCCTTCAGCAACTTGTTCATGCGCTCTTCTGGCGTGTCGTTTCCTGCTGGGTCAGCGGCCGTCATGTAATAGGCTTCACGCGCCTTATCGAGGGGGAACCCGCTCGTAGGCCGGGAGATGGCGTTCCCCGCCGCAGCTTGGGACGGAGGCAGGAGTGAGTTGTTCTGGTGGTTCCCCGGCATAAAGGAGCCCGGGCCATTGAACGTGTTCATCGTGTTAGTAAGGGCCTGGTCGGGGAAGAGACTGTTCATCTCCTCGCCGTTGTAGAGAGCGCCGTCGTCCATGAGGCTGTTGCTGAACAAGTCGTTCAGCAGGTTGTACTCGTTGGATGCTTCGGAGGCGTTGAACATGTAGGATGGGTGGAAGGCGTGCATGTCCTGAAAGCTATTGGAGGCGCCCAAGTTCCAGTCATTGTAATTCAGGACTTTTGCGATTAGCTTCGTGTTAGCAGGGCCGTTGTCCGGACTGAAAGGGGGCAGAGCAGGGCGGGTCGTATCACGAACATGACTGAGAGTTACCGGCGAGGTTCGAAGCGTGTGGCGCGGAGACGGGGGCGGGCTGGGCGATGGGGCCCGGGGCGGCGTTGGAAAGGGCGTGAGGTAATGGAGGCGGCGCAAGGGCCCCGAGGGCTGCATCTTGCGAGCTGTGACGCTGATCGAGCGGGCCGGAGGGGGCGTCGGAGACCTGTGTGGGGTCCAGCTTCGCCGCCTGGTCCTCATCGGCGGGCTGCGCGCTGCCCGGCGGATCAGTCTTCTGGCGCTTGGCGGGCTCGCGCGGTTCATCGTGGCAGAGATGGCCAATATTGCGCTTGATACATCTGGTACATGGCCGCTCCTAATAGCAGGCAAGCAGCAAGGGCGCCTTGTCAGCGCGTGCGCCCGCAGCCCAAGACAGGCGGGCGAGACTTACGAGATCGCATGTCATGTGCTGTGGGCGGCGAGATAGGCGCAATGGTCAGCATGTCGTGTACCGGTCTTGTACGCCAGTTGCGTGGGCGGGCGGGAATGAGGCGGCTCACCGAACGTCTGCAATAGATGCAAGCTGTCGCTGCCAGTTAGCCCAGGTCGCCCAATGCTGCCGGAGACAGAAGCGCGCACCATGATTGACCTTCCGCCGCTTCTTGGGCGGGCTCGCGCTCTTGCTGTTGCTGCTGCTGCCGGCGCCATCCTTGGCGTCACTACCGGCCCTCTTGTCGGGATTCTTCTGCGTCGCTGCCGGCGTCGGCTCGTGCGGCTGCTGGTGCTGCTGCTTCTGCTGCTGTTCCGGCTTCGGGGCCTTGGAGGCATTGGCGTCGTCGCCTTTCTGCTCGGGATCCTTCGACGTCGTCATAACCGGGGGCGCAGCTCCATTAGATTCCTCTGCGGCGGTTCCTTGTGTAGCCTCAACCATCGAATGGGGTTATGTCGCTCGGGACGGAGGGGACTGCGGATCGGAACGGCGCATGGGCAGGCGCATTCGCGTCGTCTTCGTCGGGTGGGCGCGTCAGTAATAGCGGAGGCATGGAGAGCGCGCGCTCGCGGACATTTGATCAGGGCGCGCAGCCTGGGGCGACACGGGCGGGCAGGCAGCGGGGCGCTGGTCGACTGCTGGCGCTGCTGGAGCTTGCTGCCGCTGCTTACTTGAAGGTCGAAGTTCGCACGCGACTTGGGTGGCCCGGCAGCCCAGCACCAGCAGGCCCCCGCGCTCCCAGGGCGATCCCCGACCCGGCAGCCCTGCGCACAGCCGAGGCCGTCGCCGCCAACACCCACGCTCGTCCGGCCACTGCCAGCGCCGCCATTTCGCGACGCAGCCGTCAGCAGCCCCGTGTCTGCCTTCAGCCTCAGGCCCGTTCCGCTAGGCCAGCCCGCCGTTGCGTCCCGTCCAGCGCCGCCTGCATCGTACACTGCGTTGCAGCCCGCCAGCCCGCTCGTATTCGCGCCCAGCTCTCTGACGCACGCCTTTTTTCTTCCTCTCGCGTGGTGCTCCTCTGCCCGGCCGTTTCCGGAAACGCGCTGGGCTCCTCACGCTGCTCCAACTGAGGGGTTGCGGGAAAACCAGGAAGCGGATGACAGGAGCAAAGGGCGACGGCGACGATTACAGACCCGCAGCCGGCCAGGCGCTGGCGACTCCGCACCAGCAACTGCTCATATCCATGTCTGCAAGGAAACGAGCACTTTGCAAACGGGCGTTGCGCCGGCTACCCGATGCGGCAGTCGCGCGCAATATACAGGACGCACGCTGTCAATAGCGATACATGTACGTGCCGTAGGACGCTGACGCTGCTTTTCCCGGTGGCATGTGCATGCAGTGTCCAGCAAAAAGCGGAGAGGGGGCAGATCCCGGGCGCCGAACCCTTGGGTCGGTCGATATTGGATCTGCCGTTGCTTCTTCTAAGACCCGCATCGTATGCTCGCCATGTGAGACTGCAGGACTTCCTAAAATATCGTCGTCCGGGTCCGGGGCGGGATGTACATGGCGAAGCGCTCCCAATTAACCCCGCGATGGTGTCCGCTCCAGATACCGACAAGTTGTCGATCAGACATGAAGCCCTGAAGATTGATGAAGCAAGGGGGGAGGTTTGGGAGCAAAGCTTATCATGTCGCCTGCATCCGAGCACGAAGCAATAGTACCGACAGCAACCGTTACGCCGTACCGTTCTGCTGTCACGGGCTCGACTAGCCTCTAACAAGCTAGTATCCCAAGACCGCATTGAAGCGGTGGGACTGTACCCTTGCAGAAAAAGCAATGCGGGCAGATATTGTTCTGGAATGTCTTGAGCGGCGGTGTAAACGTCGGTTGGCGCGAAGGAGACACAACGTCTGATAGGACAACCAGTCTCGACCATTGGCAGTTAGACATCCGTTCGAATGGGGTTGACATTCAATCTCGCAAGTGTGCTTATAGTTGAACCAGTGGAAAGAGCAGTTCCTTGGCCGACTTCATACTTCTCAATTGCAATTGCTCCCAAAAACCAGTCCTCCCATAAGCCCATACACCGTACCATAAAATCTGACAACCAGGGTATCATACTGAGCCGTAATCTCACCACATCCAACTCTCTAGCCCCAAGCCCATCACTATGTCACCATCCCCCTCAACACCCCACCCAACGCAGCTCTCACCTCATTCATCGCCTCATCCAGTCCCTCAACCTGCTCCCTATTCGCGCGCATCGAGTCCAGGTGTCCTTGTAGCTGTTCGAGCACCGGAGCCAGCTGCTCGTCCGCCTCCAAGTCCTCCTCCGCCACAACCTCATCTACTTCCGACGGTGCAGAAGCCGCCGCCAACCTGATCCCCTCAACTCCATCCTCCATCTCCTCTTCTTCTCGCTTCCTCGCCGCCATCCTCCACCGCTTCACCACCGGATGCGCGCCCCTCCTCTCTCTCTCCCTCGCCCTCCTCTCCGCCCCCTTCGCCCTCTCCTCCAGCACCTCCAATGCCTCCCTCTCCGCCTCCAGCACTTCCTCCTCCCCCACCACCGCCTCCCTCAACAACTTGACCGCATACACCTGCGGCGTCAGCTCCGCCTCTAGCGCCCTATTCCTCTCCACCACCCTCTCCAGATCGAACACGCCCTCCAACCCCACGCCCCCTCCCCTCATCGGCGGGAACGGGATCCTCGGAACCTGCTTCTCCAGCTTCCTCAGCACCGACGCCAGCGTGACCTCCGCCTCCGCGCGGCGCTTATCGTACGCCTCCCCGACCACGCCCGGCGACCGACCCGCCCTACCCGCCGCCTCGACGACCGGCCGCTTCGCCGCCACGAACAGCGCGCGCGCCGAGTGCTGCACGGCCGGCGGCGCCGGGCGCCACTTGGTGGTGATGACGCTCTGCGAGATGTGCCGGGTGCGCGGCTTCAGGTGCGCGAACTTCTTGCGGGGAGGCTGCGCCGTCGAGCCGTCGAGCTCGGCGTCGGTCGCACTGCGCTTGCTAGCCTTCTTCTTCGCCTTGCTCGTGCCCTCCCCCTCGGCGGCCGCGTCGTCGTTCCCACCTCTGCCCTTGTTGCCCCGTGCCTTGCCCTTGCCTTTCCCTCCCGTCGCCGATGAGCTGGCTGCAGCGGTGGTTCTCACGGTCGACGGCAGCTCTTGCAGCTCATCCTCGTCATCGTCGTCGTCCTCCTCCTCCGCAACGTTACGGGAAGTGCGCTTCGCGGGTCTGCCTGCCTTCTTCGCGCGTTGTGCCGACGACGTCGCTGGTGGGTTCGACTTGACGGAGAGGGCGGAGCGGTTCGGTGTGTTGGTCGTGGAGGTGGCGGCGGTGGGGCTTGACTTGCGCGGACGGCCGCGTCGTTTGGGAGGAGGAGCTTCGTCGGTGGACTTTCGGGGGCGGCCGCGTTGTTTGGGCGGCATGCTGGGATTTGTCGGAGATTTTTGCGTGCTTGTCGATATGTTTATTGGGTTGGTACGTAGGTAGCTCGTGTGTCGTGAAAAACAGGTAGGAGAGCGAGGTTACTCTCCAGGGACGAGACGCGTCGCGTGTTTGTGGACTTTGCTCTTTGCGGGCGATTGGCGTTTGGTATGGCGGATTCGAGAAAGCTACGACTTGTCTGGCATGCAACCGCGGTGTTCAATATTGGTAGCAACGCTGAATGGTGAGGTGCGGTAAGTGCTTGTTTGTGGTTGTTGACGGAAATCGTGCAAGCTGCGAGCCGCCGTCGCGTCTGAGGTCATCCGTGGGCGACGCGCTGGCCGTAATTCGTTGCCGCTCTGGTCCCGATGTCGCGCACGGATTGGCAAACAACACATTCAATTCGGGCGATGGAAAAGCAAAAGGCAACGGATAGTTGTATCGTACAGTGTATCTTTTAGGGGTGTCTATCTAAGGACTTCTAGGTCTAGGTAGCTCATTCTAAGCATGCAGCAAATTTTTGCCGCCGTCTTCAAGGAACCTCCCTTCTCGAGCTGCTTGTGTGCCAAAAATGCGTTCTCCCATCTACAATTAATGAGGGCAGAGTATTTCGAACGCCCACGGCTTATGCGCCGTCCAACTGAGCCTCGAGCTCATCACCCACACCTTCGCCAGCAGATTCGTGGCTCCGCATCCGTTCGAGCTGGTGGGACACGTAGTTTGCGACTTGCTCGTCGATCTGCCTCTTCTTCTCAAGCGCCTCCTCATCGAAGTAGCCAACCGAGTTGACTCTCTTGAAAGGCCTGGCAGGTTTATCATCCTCTTCATCCTCCACAGCTTGACCGTTGGCCTTCGGACTCTTCGGAGTTTCGACGTCGACCCAGTCGCTGCGCATGCCAATGGACCGGCTAGTCGAAGATCTGCGGAAGCTAGGCTTGCGGACCTTGTACTTGGTGAAGACATCGTCAAAGTAGTGAGCAGCCGTTGTAGATGGGGTTTTGGGTGTCTGAGGAAGGCGGCAGCGAATACTAGATCTTGTTAGCACGTTTGTTCATAGCATTGCTTCAAGGATAACTTACCCAGTGTCGTGGATCATCTTGGCAATTAAACCAGTCCAACCACACTGATGGCTTGCACCAAGACCTCTGCCGGTATCTCCATCGAAGAATTCGTGGAACCACATGTAGTCTTTCCAGTTCGGATCGTAGTCGAGCATCTCGTTGCCGGCATTGATAGCACGGCGTCCATCATCTCCACGTGCGAAAAGGTGCTGCAAGCGATGCTGAACCTCTTCCGCAACATGACCCAGATGCATTTCGTCGCCGGAACCAGTTGGGCACTCGACCTTGAGGGTGTTGCCGTAGAACATGTAGAATCTCAGAAGAGACTCAACGAGCAAGAAGTTTACGGCAATCCAGATCGGGCCTCTCCAGTTGCTGTTGCCTCCAAACAAGCCACTGTCCGAATCGCCAGGGATGTAGCTGACTTGGAAGCGCTGCCCATTAACGTCCATCGAGTAAGGGTGTTCTCTGTGGTACTTGGACAGAGACCGAATGCCATGGTCCGCAAAGAACTCATCTTCGTCGAGCATCCTCTTCAGGATCTTCTTCAAACGGTCCTCGCTGACAAGAGAAAGCAAAAGTCTGTCACCCTTGCCACGGCGGCTCATGCTGGCAATGTTTCGGTCAGCCATCTCAGGACGGTTCTCAATAAACCACTCGACACGCTTTTTAAACGAGGGGAACTTGTCAATGACCTCGGGTTCAAGCGTCAAAGTGGCATAAAGCGGAATCAGGCCGACCAGAGAGCGAACGGGCATTTGTTGGCTCCAGGGACCGCCCCAAGAGATGGCGTCGTAGTAGAAGCCATCCTCGTCGTTCCACAGTGACTTCTCCTCGCCACCGGAGCGGTACTGCATTGCATCACTGATGAGGATGAAGTGCTCGAAGAACTTGGATGCAATATCCTCGTAGATGCGGCGATGCTTTGCAAGCTCCAAAGCAATGTTGAGCATGCACAGGCAGTAGAAAGCCATCCATCCGGTACTGTCGGCTTGCTCCAGGACACCGCCAGTGGGAAGAGGATCGGAGCGGTTGAAGAGGCCAATGTTATCCAGACCCAGGAAACCACCCTCAAAAACGTTCTTGCCGTCAAAGTCCTTGCGGTTCACCCACCAAGTGAAGTTAAGCAGCAACTTCTGGAAAACGCGCTCGAGAAAGTCCAAATCTTCGCGACCGTACATTTTTCGTTCAATCTTGAACGTCCTGAAGGTAGCCCAAGCATGGACAGGAGGATTGACGTCACCAAAATTCCACTCGTAGGCAGGAAGTTGGCCATTGGGATGCATGTACCACTCGCGGGTGAATAGATCGAGCTGCTTCTTCGCAAAGTCGGGATCAATCATCGCCAACGGAATGCAGTGAAAAGCGCTGTCCCAAGCGGCAAAGAACGGATACTCCCACGAGTCAGGCATTGAGAGGATGTCGTCCAAGTACATGTGTTTCCAGTGCTTGTTGCGAATTTCTTTCCTGCTCGGCGGAGGAGGGGGCAGGCCAGGGTCTCCGTTCGCCCACTGGTCCCAGACGAAGTGGTAGTACTGCTTGCACCAAAGCATACCAGAGAAAGCCTGGCGCTGGATGTTGCGGAGATCTTCGGCCATGGGCAACGGGTTGATGCGATAGTAGAACTCATCAGCCTCGATTCTCCGCTGCTCAATGATGTCGTCGAAAATCTCCTCGTCGAGGTAGCCATCGTTTCTCCGTGAAAGTCTGAAACGGACAACGGCACATTCTCCAGGTGGGACTCCTTCACCTTCATCGAAAGCGAACCACGCAGCCGCTTTCGTACCGGTATTTTCAGGGTTGACGGCGGCCTCGATGTCATCGCAAATGCGCTCGTGGAACGCGTCCTTGACGTACTTCGTTGAATTCTCTACTCCCCAAAGCTTCTTGTTGTTTGTGTCGTTGTCGGTGAATAGGAGCTTCGGTTGGACATCCTCACCGCTCTCGCCATAGCCTGGAGATGGGGACAACTGGAAGTACCTCTCGCCCAGCTTATGATGCGTGGAGCGAGCAGTGGTCTCGCCTATCTTCCGAATGTTCGGCTTCTTGTCCGCATCACGACCCCATGCCCAAGTGTTTCTGAAGAACACGTGGGGCACAATGTGTAGAGGTGCCGCTTCGGTGCCTCGGTTGTAAGCAGTGACACGGAAGAGAAGCTCTTCCTCGTCATCAGCCTCCTTTGCCGTCTCAATAAAAATGTCCCAGTATCCGTCGTCATCGAAGACACCAGTGTCAACAATGTTATACTCGCGGTCGAGCTTGCCGCGTCTCGCGTTCTCCTTGATGAGGTCGTCGTAGGGGAATCGGCGCTGAGGGTACTTGTACAGGAATTTCATGTAAGAGTGCTGTGAAGATGGTTAGCTTTGTGTGATCTTCTAGAAAGTGTTCAGATATCTTACAGTTGGCACGTTGTCCAGGTGGAAATGCGCCTCTTTGATGGATTCGCCGTGGTTGCCCTGAGGATTCGAGAGACCGAACAGACGCTCCTTGAGGAAATCGCTGCGCAAGTCAGTAGATGTACAGCCATTCTGCAGATTGCCACGTACTCCTTCTCGTTCCAAAAGGCAAAGGTGACGTTCTGAAGGCCGTGGGTGTCGGAAACACCGGCGATGCCGTCTTCACCCCAACGGTAGGCGCGAGAGCGGGACATATCGTGGGAGAAGTCTGCATCCTGTTATCAGCAGAAGTCAATTGGGGTGAAACAAGCTGTACTCACGGCTCCATGCATCTCCATCATTGCTGTGAGCTTTGGGTTAGCAACTCGTTCTCAATGGCGCCGGGCGTCTGAACTCACGAGTAATCCTCGCGAACTACCCTGTGTTAGCTGAAGCCCCAAAGCGTCTGCTGCTCAATGGCTGCTTACCTGTAGCCCACTGCCTCTCGGCAACGTAAGGGCCCCATTTCTTCCAGTAGCGCTCACGCTTGCGGTCTTCTTTCAGCCGCTTCTCCTCCTCGCAGAGGTACTCCTGGTTGTCGACGAGGACCATGGTGGCGGGGCAAATGTATGCAGGCAACCGAAGCTATGAGTACAAAGGCGGGCGGGGTGAAAGCGGAGGGCGGTGAAGCGGTGGCGGGCAAACAAGGAGCTCAATGAAGGTGGCACTGCCCTGGTGCGCAATGCAAGCAAGCTATGGACAAGAGTGAAAGAAGTCTATGGGAAGAATGCTGCCAGAGCGGAAGGATGCTCAATGAGGTGCTGCTGGGTGCAAGAAGGAGTTTGAAGAAGGTTGGTCAGACGCGGCGGGCGCGCGAAGTTTTGTGCGCGCTGTTGCATGCAGGAACGGTAGTGGGAAAGCGGACTAGCATGGCGGCAGCTTCCTTATCGCGAGCCAGGCCAGCGCCAGCCGGCAGACGCGCGCCCGTGCAACTGCCCGGCGCGGGGAGACGGCGGCCGCGAGCAAGCATGTGCGACTGTGCGGTCAGCGTCCCGAAGACGCGTCGCTGGCCTGTCGCCGCACACCTGTAGCGCGCCCGCCTAGGCCGGCCAACAAGACCTGGCGGAATCGTTGAGCGGTGGACGTGCATGCATGGCGATTGTCAATCTTGGTGAACGCGGTTGATCAGCAAAGCGTCCGAGCTCCCGGAGCACCAGCCGCCACTGCATCATTGCCTCCGCCCCTCCACCCGCGGGTGCCGCAGACTGCCCGCTGCACGTCGCCCCAGAGCGCGCACTCGCTCTCCAGACCCACTATCCACCAAAAATTCCCCGCCCTGCTGTGTTGTTCGTGCGGGACCCGTACACGCTGCGGCCGCGCCGAGACGATCCAGAACTCTGTTGTCTGGCTTCTTTCATAAAGGGCAGCACTCCCAACCCGCCTACTGACTTACCGTTTGCGCTGGACCTGAACTGGCGGAGTTTGTTGTCAACCTGAGTCGCGTGGTGTTTTGACTGCGCAGCTAACGGCGTCGTTGTTGTCCGCAAGCTGGATTTTTAAAATTGCATCTCCAAGTTTTGCGGCGTGCTATCGGGCAGGGGTAACGATGAGGTGCTTCTGGAGTTCCGGTGAAGAAAATCTAGACTCCATTGAGCTCGCTCGCTTTTGCGTCGAGGCATATGACACAGCCGATGCCGTCCTTCCTGCATCTCTGCACGTGGAGACGCATTCTCCAGTGTTCCCGACAATTCCGCATCTGCTAACTTAACGCGAGACTAGCCTTCGAGCAGCGAATCGCACCAGAGAGATTGATCACGGCGCATGGCAAGTTCTGATAAACGCTGGACCTGGTCCGACTGCATTGTCACCAAGTCCCCTTCCGATAAAATAAGTATACAACCAAGAAGCAGAGTCGCAAAGAAGCAGGAGAAGACCAGCACCTGTTGACCGACCACGAGAACCATGTCCTATAGTATACATACGCCGATTGCCGATGACCCACCATGCGCATGCGCCGGGAACGCCCAGATAGGGTCCTGCCAATATGCCCAGTCGAAGTGTTGAGAAAGTGTTGAAAGAAAAACTCGTCACCGCTTCTCAGTCGCTCTTCAGCATGCTCTCAACCAAGTCTCCCAGAGGTCCCCAGTAGTCCCTGCTTCCCTGGTTCAGCTGGTGTTCGTCGACGAACAGGACATAGTGCTTGAAGCTGGTGTTGAGATGCGGCTCAAGACCGAGGGCGATGATGACTGGATAGTGGTGGCAGTAAATGTGCGCGTAGACGCGGTAGAGGCGCTTGAAGAGCTGGCGGATGAGGGCGGGGAATTGCTTGGGGAACGCAACGCCGATACGCGATGGGAACATGGTCTCGTTATCGATGTTGGACTGAACCCAAGCCATCAAGTGCTCGATGTACTCCGGGGCGGGCATCTTGGTCGGCTTCTTGTAGTTCTCCGAATCTTGCCAGAGATACTCGAACCTGCAAGTCGTCAGCAGGATCAGGACAAAAATGCAGAGAACGCATAAACATACTCATCCGTAGCCTTCATCTCAGGGCAGGTCTGCGGCGAGCAGAATTCTGTTATCGAGCCGTAGATGAGGTTGATCTGGTTGTAGAAATCGACAACTACCAGGTGCACGGCGGTTAGTCTGGCCCGTATCTGTACCTATTTATACTCATCCACAGACTCGAAGATATGCGTACCATTGACCGCCAGCCATTCGCCCAGGTCCTCGCCCTCCGGCAGCTGCACCGCCTTTCGCAGACTGCCGCTACCCAGGGTTGCCTCAGCGAACTGCTTTAGCTGCCATGAACTCGTACCACGCTTGCCCTCCTTGGCACGGAATGCCGCTGTGCCGCCATTGTTGCCACGACCGACCCTGTTGTTGCTACTGCCAAGAAAGAGCGCGTTAGCATTGTTGTTCCCAATCTTATTTCCTGCGCGAGCTCTTGGACGCTCTGGGGAGCGCTGGTTGGAGCTTTTGAGAATGCCACGACGAGGCGTGGCCTCTTGTGAGCGCATGGGGATACGGGATTGCATGTCCGGAGCTGCGGCTGACTGTGGGATCCGGTCGAGTCGCATTTTGGTTGTCGCGGGCGGCGGGGGCTCCAGAAGGGATTGAAGGTTACTGCGCAGAGCCTCCCGAAACGCCTTCTGTAGCGGACTGGTGTAAACACCGCCCGGGAACGCGGGCGGGGTATATCCCAGATGCGCCCGATGCCAATATGCGTCGTCCCAGCAGCCAGCGTCGCGGCGTACCGGTACGCTGCTATCGCGACCCCCAAATGCGCAGTCGAGCGGATCGGTATGTATGCAAGGCTCCGGAGCGGTCGGAGGGAGTGTGAATACAGGAGGAAGGGGCTGCGGGTCGGAGGGAAACGAGGGGAACGGGCTGTGGTGGAACAAGGACTGCGACGGGAAGGGGGCGTCAACGAACATTGTGGTGATGAAGGAAGTCATCTTGCTGCGCACGACGGGCGCGCTGGAAGATTTATGCAGGTCGGCGAGGAGCGGATACTGTGGGCTGGGATTGCGTTAGCATTCCAAAGGTTACCATAGCTAGGACCCAGGGCAGCGAGAATGGAGAGGAGGTTGCTATACCAGTGAGAGCGCGCAGGGCAGGTCGCGAGGAGAATAAGCAAGGCGCGAACCGGAGGGGCGGTGCAAGTGACGGAAGGAGTACAGCAGTTGTGGAGCCTAGGGTGCTGGAAAGACGTTGAAGTTGTATGGCTTCAGCTGGACCAGCGCTGGCATTGGGCGTAAACAACGCTAGTGCGGGCGGTGAAGGCCGCTGGCGCAGCGCATCGCGGGGCGCAACCCGGGCACCGATCCTCTAGCGGACTCTAGCGGATCGCCCTATGCTATCGAAAACCCCTCATCAGCATGTGCAAGCTCAACTGAAACTCAGCTGCCGTGTTTCGCCCGACCTATCCACCTCCACATCGTCGCAATTGGTCTGCGAGCCTGTACGTGGCCTGCTTGCGAAGTACTGCAGCAGGCTCTCGCATGGGCCGTTCAAGTATTCCTCCGGACGCAAATTTGCATTGGAGTGTCAATTCCATGCAGATGGCGGCTTCAACTGCGCACCAACGCATGTGCGTGTTGCACTGCTATTTGAACTGACTACCCACGATATAGTATCTCCATGGTCTAGGCAGCCCTTTACGGTGTCTTTCACCACACGCATTTGCACACGCATATACGGTACGAGTTTTGCTCATGTAGCCATTGCAGATAAGGTATTTGGCCTCTTCCATTATACTTCATCACACATGAAATCCAACAAAACCCTCTCCGCACCGCAACCATGTCATGGTTGCTGTCATGTCGGACAGGGGGTATCAAATCGTCGAAAAGGAAAGTTAGCTAAACATATGCCAACCGCATCAAATGAGATCCTCCGCAGCCATCGCCTGACATCTACTTTTCCACCGGTCTTGTTAGACTTTCATCATACACAACCGCTCAATATGATAGGTCATCTAAACGCCATCGCGGGTCGCCACTGGATTGCTTTTGGACCGCTCGTCACCGGCTAGATCCTCAACGTCGCCCGCAGCGTGGACGTCTTCGACCTGATAGAGGATTTCGGGCTGGACATTCTGTCTGAGGATGTAGCGTTGGAAAAAGTACGGGATTTGGCGGGCACCGTAAGCTGCGTGCTTGCTCGTGGGGACGCTGAACACTTGGTCAAGTTCCTCGAGCGTCTTGCCTTTGGTCTCGGGCATGAAGAACAGCACGAGGAAGAAGCCGACCACGTTCCACGCGGCATACCAGCCGAAAGCACCTTGGGGGGTGAAGGCTGCCTGGAGTGATGGCCAAGTGATCGAAAGAACGAAGTTGAAGAACCATGTCGTAGCTGTCGCAAGCGACATTCCGTACGCACGCACGTACAGTGGGTAAGCCTCAGCCGAATAGGTGAACGGTACGGGGCCTTCACCGGGCGAGTACACGATGCCGAACAAGTAGATCCCCAAAGCGATGAGACCGACGCGAACCTTCAGGGATGATTCGGGGATGAAGAAGCACATTCCCGTGAAGAGCAAGAAAATCGCCATGAGCGGGAAAGTGGTCAACAAAAGGTTGCGACGGCCGAATGTATCGATAGTGTAGATGGCGGGGATGGCAAACAAGAAGTTGATGATGCCGAAGCCCAGGGAGGCTGCGAGCGCGGACTTGGCGCTAAAGCCGCTGTCTCGGAAAATTGATGAGGAGTAGTACGCGATAACGTTCACTCCACAAAACTGCCCAGGTCATTAGATGTCGGTCAGTACGGTAATCGATCTGGGTCACTCACCTGCTGCATGAACATGACGATCTCTGAAGCAATCATGGCGCGGCGGTTACGGGGAACGGTGAAGATCTCCTTGACCTTGCTCTGGCCAATCTTCATGCCCTCTTCCGCCTTCAG
Source organism: Neofusicoccum ribis (assembly GCA_021436925.1). Taxonomy (NCBI): domain Eukaryota; kingdom Fungi; phylum Ascomycota; class Dothideomycetes; order Botryosphaeriales; family Botryosphaeriaceae; genus Neofusicoccum; species Neofusicoccum ribis. The sequence goes on from JAJVDC010000029.1 coordinate 145,184, forward strand.
GAGCTCGGCCATGTAGAACAAGTCACGGGCAGCCTGGAGCTTGTTGTAGCGCAGCTGGCACATGGCATGGTACGCTGCGGCATGGCGACCCTTGCTGAGGTACCAACGGGGCGATTCTGGGCATAGGAATACAAAGGCGCAAACGACAACAGCCGGGAGCATGGCAGAAGCCATCATCAGCCGCCAATTTAACCCTGTAGCGGCAGAAGTGTCGGGGACACTATACAGGGCGAGGTCGGCAACATAACCCAGCATGATACCGAAAGCAGTCCACTACAGCGTGGTTAGCCTTGATTCTTTGGATTACTCGGAAAATTGCAGGAAAACCCACCATCTGCCACTGCATCACCAGAGCGCCACGAATGGCGGGAGGGGTACATTCAGCAGCGTAGATCGGGACGGTTGCCGATTTGGGGCCAATACCGAATCCAAGGGCGAAACGAGCGATGAACATATGCCACCAGGTGTTGACGAAGCCCTGCCAGAAACAAGCAATGGCGGAGAACAGGCAAGTAATGAAGATGGTGCCGCGACGACCAAACCAGTGGTTGTAAGGAACAGTCAGCCAGCATCCGATGAAAGCACAGCAGAGGTACGGTCCAGAGTTGACCAATCCGGTCAGCCAGGTCGAGCGTGAGTCGCCATTATCAATTCCGAATTGCGGTGTGTAGAAAAGCTGTGCTCCATTGACGACCGTCTCGTCTGCAAAAGTCAGCTGAAGTGCGGCTTGAGAAAGTTCTCAGGGGCCACATACCCATTCCCTGGACAGCGGCGCAAACAGAACAGCAAACAATGACGATGTACAGGGTTTTCGGTTGGGACCACTTGTTCGTAAACTCCCTGTATAGAGTCGATATTTCTTCCTCGCTCAGCGTGTCGGTGCCGAGTCGGTCGTAGCACAATGGGTCCTGGGCCAGCATCGCACCAATCTCGAAGGCACGAACATCCTCGGGCTCGGCCAGCGCATGTTCCAGCGCGTAGTCTCGGCCCATCTTTTCCAGCTGGGGGCGACTGTAGCCAGCCAGAGGGTTCGCGAGTTTGGCATTGGCATTGCGGCGTGCCCGGTCTGCGGCAGAAATGTGACTGCTGACAACCGAAGCGTTGCGAGGCGCCGTGCTGTGGCTGCGCTCGGCGTCCTCTTTGAAGGCAGGTTCGCCTTCCGAAGAGAGCTTGTCTCCGGAAGACATGCTGGGCGACCTTGGCGGATGAGATTCTCAGGTAAGAGGAGCTGTTGGCCAGGTCAGAGGATAAGTGGGGATAGGCTGGAAAAGATTGCCATACGGGAATGTGAAATCGGCCCTCTATTTGGTATGCGCAGGACACTGGTGTCATGAGCATTTGTTTCACCGGCAGGTTCCATACGTGACGGGAGCAGCTTACAATTCTGCTGCCGCAGGGAGCACGGTCCACGACAGATCAGGCTGACTTGGTGCTCAGGGCGAGAGCGGGCACAGGAGGGCGAGCGAACTGTCGCTTGTTTGGGGACAAACAAAGAGCAGCAGCCAGACTCGGAACACGGTGCCGGAGGAGTGCGCAGAAGGCAGCGACAAGAACCGCGCCGCGGGGAAGCGTGGCATTAAGAATCTCAAGCAATGCATGGCAAGCAGCAGGCTCAGCACACGGCTTACGCTCGGCAGGCGCCGCTGACGGGCCAAGCCCTGAGCGTGGAGAGCGCGCAGCAGAAATCCCCAGGCCGTCGCCATGTCCATGTAGCCAGGGTTCGCGCTGTCTCCCCGCGACCGGCTTAGCGCCAATTCTCCGCAAACGACGCAGTGATCGGCCGCGCTTTGTCCCGTTGCAGGCGCCAACGGTGGCTGCCATTCGCACTTGCCGGCTCCTCCAACGCCCGCCTCAGCCATCGCGACCTCGACCTCCTCCGCGCCACCCCAATCTCGATGGCCATGGCTCCTGCCCGCCAGCGTCCGCCCAGCGCCCAGCCATGACATCAGCCGGGCGCTTTGCCGAGCCCTCCGATGCCCTGCTCGTCGGCTGACTCCCGCCGCCCAGGCGGCACACAGCGCGAATCCTTCAGGCGCGAGCGGGCATCGCCAAGGCAGACTGCGCGGTGGGGCTGTAGGAAGGCCTCTGCTGCTTCGCGAGAACGCCGGGCCAATCCCGCGCGGGCGAGCATCGCTGCTGATCGGCGTGCTCTCCGGTGTTTGGTTTGCCTGCTGCCCACGGGGCTCTCCAGGTCTGCCTTTTCCCCAATCCCCAGCAGGCGGCCAAGTCCGCTTCTCCACATTCGAGTCAGCGCTCGGCGGGCCCGTGGAACATCGAGTCCAATGCCTGCTGCGTATCTCACGGAGCCCTTTCCTGCGCTTCCGTCTCGCCTGGCCCGCGCCGGTGAGCATGCTACGGACGAATGGGGCTGCTCCAGGCTGTTGGCTGCCGGCGCTGCGCACCTTCTACTGCACAGGATGCGAATGCAGCCTCGTGGCAGCCGGTCGCACAGGTCGCGCGAAACACGCGGCATTCCAGAGCTTGAGGTTGCAGGGACAACGATCGGCCGTTATGGCGCTGCGGCGTGGCTTACCTTGGCAGTCAGCCGAGACGCCTCTTATGTCATGAGCAGGGCTGTCCTCGCGACAGTGTGACAGCCGCCCAGACGGCGCCGGGGGAGAGCTGCCTCGATTGGAGACTCTGTTCGCGATACATGCGGTTTCCGCAGCTTCGCAGTCGGTCGTCGTAGGGCCGAAGAGAACGCTCGAAGTCCTGGTAGGCGGTCAGACGCTCGGTAGTGCACCCACAGTAGGCCGAGCACAAAACCGGGCCTTGGGCTCGCGCGGAGGGGAGGGACCCCAGCCCGCCCACACCCACACGCCCACTGAACAGAGCGAGGCGGGGGAGGTGCGCTGCGGAGAGCACAGAACATGGAGAACAGCCATCCCGGGCAGCCGGTCTCGCAGTGCCACAGCATCCTCCGCATGTATTTCCGTTTTGCTGCTGCTCTCCGTCGCCATTGTGCTCGTACTGAGCTGCTACACCGCACGTCGGCTTGGCTGTGCCGCGTTGCGCGTTCTCTGCGCGCATTCGCCTCCTCCGCTCCCGCCCTGCCGCCTGCGACATTGCGTGAGATTTGCAGGCCCGGCTGCACCTTTTTGTTGGCGGCCGGGATGTCGACCACCCAATCATGGCCAGCTGCCGCCACCTCTCCTATCCGACGGTGCCATCTGAGCGGCCGCGCACCAGTCTCCTGGAATACCATCAGTGTCAGGGTCTGCCTTTGCTGCCTGAACCACAGCACCTGCAGCGGAGGCACGCAGGCCGTCGCAAGGTTGCACTGCTCAGCCGCATCCAACCGCTGCCTCATACTCCGTGCGCTGTGGCCTTCCTAGCAGGTGACCGAAGGCTCCAAACGTCGTGCGGAGTCTGCCACTGTCAGCAAATACGCTGCCTCGCTTGGGCTGGCGCGGCCATGTACCTGTGATCGGGCCTCCCGTACTCAGTTACATGTACACTAATCTATGGCGATGATGCAACGAGAGTCAAGACTTTTGATCCAAGTATACCAAGACGAAACGCTCGGGCCCAGCGCCCTCAGCACCTCTTGTCTGAACCGCAGCCCAGCGCTGCTTGAGTCAATACGCGTATGTTCTGCGGATCGATCGACCGCGAGTGCCGCCACTCGAGCGCCACCGTTGAGCGACAAGACTTTGCCATGCGCAGTGTCCTTGGCGACGCCCGCCCTCACGTCAGGATGAGGAGCACTGTGAAGACCGGTCATTGATCGCAGCGTTCGAGGCTGGCGGGGTAAATTCTTCTTGCTCTCGTTCGAATTTGCCAACAATGGCTCATCGCAACCGGATCTCGGTTTCGCGATCTCGGTCGAGCAAACAATGGAACGCGCGCTAGGCGGGTGCAGTGCCAGATCTGAAGCAACCCCGACGGCGAACTACACGTACCATCCGGGTTCTCCGGCAGTGGTCATGCATTCTCAACACGGGAATCGCTGCCGCTCGAACAGTCTCGTTCGCTGCACGTGAACCACCAACAACTCCGCAGCCGCCAAGCACAATGCCACGCTAAACCCCGAGCAACCGTTTAAACGCAAATGCAGGGATGGATGAGAAGAACAAGCACGGAGCTGACGCCTTACCCGCCCTTTGGAACATGGCCGATCATCTACCGACGCGGACATAAGTTCACGATGCTACGCAGAGCAGAAGTCTGGAGTAGGCCGGAGGTCTTTCAATCCCATGGTTGATGAGGCACCATGGACATCCGATCCCCATCCTCCCCCAGCTTCTCCGCATCCATGCCACATCCGTTCCTGAAACAACATGTTTCTGACGGGAATTTCCTGGGATCATCGCTCTTCCGAACCTATTGCAGCGACCGTATAAGCGTGCGCATGACCCCCGGGCGGGTACCTGGGTTGACGGCTGTCCCACCGACAGTCTGGAACGCTTCTGGAAGCTCGTTCTTTGGCATCGTGAAGGCCTGACGTGACGACATGCTGCAGGCTTGGCTCTCGCGAGTAATGTGATGCTGCAGACGGACTGCCTGACGGCTGCCCTTCCGAACCACGCCTTATCCGCTACCTTCCGAGACACGACTCTATTTACTACGGGATACTACACTTGGGCATACCGCAGTGGGTACCAGAGCGGATATTCCACTTTCGACACTGTTAGACACAAGAGAATATTGTGGAAGGAAGGTCAAAGCGGACCCCGTGAGGGCCGGATACGAGTGTTGTTTACCGTGAGCTTTCCTCACGTTCCATCACACGGGATTGTTGATCATCCGGATTCCCGTCAGTTTCTACAAGAATTCGACTTTTAAGGCTTGCGGAGTCTACCGGCGCTTGCAACGTAGATGCATTCTTCTCTTCATCTTAATTTCGCAGGAACGAAGAGATGAGAAGTATATGCGGCAAACCCGGCCAATATTTATGGTCGATTGAAATAGCAATATAGGAGTTAAGTGTTTTAGTGTGAAATTTGAGGACTTGAGCGGGTAGAAATGAAGCTCTTCGAACTTGCCTCTACTGAACGCTTTAAAACCCATGTGCAAGTTAGGCTAAGTGGGGGTAAGTCGCACAAAGTGACAACGAATCCCCGACCTTATTTTCTCATCTTTAGTTTTCTCTCCTGTACGGACAAGAAGCGAATACAAAACCGACAATGTGAGACTTGGAGGATGTCGCGGCTTGATACTTTTGTTATTTCGACGATATCAGAGGGTGTCGATTGTACATGCAGGTCAGAAAGCGGCGCCACAGCGACTGCACGCCTATCGTTTCTTTACGCAGAATCTCAATCTCCGAGATAAGCTTGGCCCAGCACCAGTTCCGAGATGTTGAGCACCATCAAAAATGCGGATCAAAAGCACAGAGCGAGGGATTTGAGTGGACGAGCATCTAGCCAATCAGAGGAAGCCGAATTTCGGAGCAGTGGAAGTAATCACGTGTCGGATGCTGAGAAATCGGGGCGATCGAAGGGCTCGGACGTCATCTTCGACATTTCCCGAAACACCTTCACGACGTCTTCACCACGACAACATTCTCCGTCAACAGTCCTACATCCATTTCAACTTTCCGCGACACAATCCTATAGCTGCTGCACCGACAATGACTAACATCGCCGTGCCGAGGACGGCCATCCGCGTCCTGTCCAGAGCCAGACCGTCGGTGAACTCGCAGACCGTACAAAGGCTTGCCACTACCAGACCTGCTCAAAGATGTCTTCACCAGACATCATCGCCTGCTTCAATCGCGACTGTCCGACACAGGCCCAACCCCTCCTCACTATCCGCCCGTAATGCGACACGATTCGGAGCCGTTGAGAGCCGGCGGACAATGTTCATCCAGACCGAGAACACGCCCAACCCGGATGTAAGTTTTCCATTTCTTCGATCATTTCCTGGTATTGTTCCACGCGCCAAGCAAGCATTGAACACCGAGGTTTCCCTCGACGCCCACAGGCGCAGCGTCACTAACCGCCACCCAGGCCCTCAAATTCAACCCCAACACGCGCGTCCTCCCCGAAGACTTCCCCTCCACATTCCTCGAGTACATGAACCCGCGCTCCACGCTCGCGCCGCCGTACCCATCGCCGCTCGCAGCCAAGCTCCTCAACGTCGACGGCATAACGTCCGTCTTCTTCGGCGCCGACTACATCACCGTCACCAAGGACAGCTCGTGCCCGTGGGCGCACATCAAGCCGGAGATATTCAGCTTGATCAGCGAGTACGTCGCGTCGGGCCAGCCCATGGTCAACGTGTCGCACGGCCAGGCCGGGGAGGGCCAGGAGAGCGCCGAGGACAGCTTGGCCTACAACGAGGACGACGATGAGGTCGTTGGCATGATCAAGGAGCTGCTGGAGACGCGTATTCGTCCGGCCATTCAGGAGGACGGTGGTGATATCGAGTATCGTGGGTTCCATGACGGTATCGTCATGCTGAAGCTCAGGGGCGCATGCCGGACATGCGACTCTTCAACCGTGACGCTGAAGAACGGCATTGAAAGTATGCTTACACATTATTTGGCTCCAGATGTGACGGGTGTTGAGCATGTTCTGGATGCGGAGGAAGAGATTTCCTTGAAGGAGTTCGCGAAGTTCGAAGAGAAGTTAAGGCACCAAAAGAGTGTGTAAGCTATTGTGTATACTCATCCAAAAAAGAAGAAAAAATTCAAGAGAGTTTCGAGCCAGGCGTTTCAGTGGACATAAGAGATCAACGTATGCTCTGTACGGATATGTGCTCGAATTGTGAACAGAACTAAACTCGAAGTCTTTGCCCAATATTGTCAGCATCCTTCTTTCCAGCGACAAGACCACTCGCATACCGGCAAACCTACGCACTATGTTAGCGGCCCGTATTCCTTGATATTTTTGCTTGAACGAGCTAACGAGTGCTGTAGAGGTTCAAGGTGTCGAGCGAGTGTTGAATGAGGAAGAGGAGGTCATGAACGAGCTCGCAAGATACGAGGAGACGCTACGACAGCAGAAGGGTCCAGAGTGTACTACATCGACTGTCGAATAAAATCCGCTGATGGGCAGTCGAAGGATTCGTCCGCATGGAAAGGGACAGAAGGCATACGCCAGACCCATCCGGATGGATTCCTCAACTCCCCACGTGAATGACAGCACCCCACGCCAGACGACGGTCGATTTCTGCAACAGCTCGCGTATCAGCCACGTGGTGGAGCATATGGGGCGAACAAATTGGCAAAGAGCCCGAGGTCATGGGACGGATTTGCGGATCCATTGCGGATGCACAGGGTCCAGTGACGTCAAACGCTGGACGGTCATAGGAAGCCTGGACTTTGTCTCGGAGACACTACGGCGGTGCAACGGAGCATCCTTACCAGGTGCGCGGTATCGCAGAGCGAAGATCACGACGACGAGCGCTTAGCATTTAAGCATACGCTGAAATCCGGACGCTTAATAAGAGAAACAGCCCGCATGTCATCTCTGTCGTGGACTCCTCTGGCGGCTATCTGTACCGGTAACTGTTTTATCGAGCCGAGACGCACGCTTGGCTGCCCCTCAGTACATGGGCCCAGGGCCCCAGCCACCCTTTTCGAGATGTTGGAATCGCGATTGCTGCCGGGCTGCTCACATGCCACAGCAAAGAAGCACGCGTGCTGACGGAGGGGCGTGCGATGGCGACGTCTATCACAGCCCAGCGAGGAGCTCAGCTCCGGATACAGTCGCGGCGGTCGTGGCGCGTACCTGCCCCCCCACTGGCGCCGCGGGATGAGGTGAGCGCGCGCGGAGAGGTCTCCGCCGGGGTGCAGAAAGAATAAAATACCAACAATAGGCGATCCGTGATACGTATGCCCGATTCGCAGCTTACGATGGGCCGAATTGGTACGGTCATCTGCGTGGGCTCGGGGCGGGGGAAATATCGGTGAAGCTGCAGCTACTGCATTAGCGGTACACGGCACTGCGCCCTCTGCCTCCGCGTGCCGGCGCTGCACACCAGCCCAACCACCGCGCCGAGGGCGCCTGCTGCTAAACTCTATTGCCGGCGCGACTGCCCAGGCTCGCCCTGCAAATTCCAGCTGGCCGTGGGTCTGGTCGCGCTCCATCTGCGTCATTGCGTAAGTCACACTCGCCCGCCCGGCGCATTGCCACGTCCCTGATCATCTCCCGCGCCCTCCCCAGCGACACCAAGCCTCCTCTCTCGCTCGACCGTGTCCTTCTTTGCTCGCGCTCTCCCCGTCACTCTCTGCGGCTTGCGGCGACTTTGTTCTCATGGGGCTGTTTTTAGAAAAGTACTTCCTTTAACCGTTGATACCCCACCTGCCGATCTGATCACCAAAGCTCCACTCCACGGCGCGCATGATTTGCGGCAAGGAATGCTACGCGACCACGACCTTAACGACCACACACGAAATCACGACCGGAACAACGAGGGCAATTGGGCAGTCATGTGTTGGGACATCCACGATACAGCATCCTTACCAGCATATCGGGGGGTCCCATAGAAACAGCTTAAACAATCAATCAACGTCTGCGAACACCAATGGACTGTATCAGAAAGCCGCTCCAAGCCCTGCGCCACGACAAAAGTGAAACGCCCGCAGAGCAGGAAGTCCCCCTCCCGCCCGAAGAAGACCAACAACATCACCACCGTCACCACAACCTCCCCAACGGTGACATCAGCGGAAATCACCAACGCAACCATCCCAACCTCCGTCACCCTACCCATCGCTACGACGTCCCCAAGCGTCATCACATCCACACCACCGACACCGAGCTTCAAACCGACTTCGATCTCACCGACGAAGACGAACCGCCGCCACCTCCTCCATACTACAACACCAAGAAACACAACCAATACCCGCACCAACACCGGCCGCGCAACAACAACCCACCACCCTCCAAACCCAACCGCTACAACACCAACCGCATCAAACGAACCCCCTCCCTCGACGCCTACATCTTCGCCTACGGCTCCGAGAAAGAGCTCGCCGACGACCTCTACCCTATCCCGCTGGACGTCGACCTCTCGCCCTCGGAGCCGCAATTCCCCCTCCCCACGCCCCGCGGGCCGCCGGCCATGGGCACCCACGACCCCACGCACCACCACCACCCGCACTCCCACCACCACCACCGCCACCGCCACTACGACGACTACGACGACTACGATGACTACGAAGACGGCGACTACTACCCCCGCGGCCGCGACCCCCGCCCCCGCGAGAATACCAACACCAAGCCGCCATGGGTCCACCCCAGACCCGCTGCACCGCAGCCGCGGCCGCCACCACCACCCGCACCCGCGTCCGAGTCGACGGCCGCGAGCATCCGGTCCGATCGCCGGCGGGTGCAGGCGAACGACGCGCGGCCGCGCAAGCGCGACAGCAAGCGCGACAGCGGAGGCACGGGCGGGGGCGGGTCGAGCGCGACGGCGACGAGCGATTTCGCGTACGCGAATGGGGATGGAGGGGGAGGAGGGGGCGGTAAGAGGGGCGGGAGGAGGCGGCGGGACGAGGAGGAAGCGGACGAGGGGTGGCCGCTGCCGCTGCCGCCGGCGGGGAGGAGGGAGAAGGGCGGCGGGGGCAAGGTTTCGATCAACGACGAGGACTACGACTACGGCGGGCAGTGGGACGGCGATGACGGCGGCGGGGACCGGGACCGGGACCGGGATCGCGGCGACGTGGACGGGTCGCCGCCGCCGGCACCTCCGCCCATCTTCGTCAACGGCACGGAGCTGAGCCTGAGGAGCAAGGAGAACCTGCGCGACGCCGACGCCGACGACGCGTACCTCAAGCCCGACGCGGGCGGCGGCAGGGGCAGATACCCGCTGTGGAGCCCCGGGTGGGAGGTCAGCTCGATCCACACGTTCAGCGGGGGCGAGGGCGACGTCGACGCGGACGGCTTCGTCGGCGGCCGCGGCGGCTTCTTCGACCACGCGCGCGCCCGCCGCCGCAACGAGCGCGCCAGCCAGCACAACCACAACCACCCCTACGGCTTCGAGCGCGCGGGCGGCTGGCGCGGCGGCGGCGAGCCCGAGCTCTTCGACACCGGCAGGAACGCCGGCGAGTGGGAGCGCGGCGACTGGTCGCCCAGCCCGTACGCGTCGCCCACCGTCTCCGACGACGACGAGGACGACAGCTACAGGCGCGAGGCCGGCCGCTCGCCTCACCCCAACGCGCGCAGGGACCGCGTCAAGAAGAAGAAGATGCACCACCACGACAGGCATCGCGGCCGCAAGCCGGAGCGCTCGCCAGAGCCCATCTCGCCGAGGACGCCGGCGCCGCCGGCCCCGCCGACGAGTGGGTCTGGCGGCGGGTTGAGTCGGATGGGCATGCCGCGGACGCCGTCGCAGATGGCGGGGTGTGCGTTGGGGGCGACGGCGGTGGCGGGGTTGTGCTGTGCGGGCGTGAAGAAGGTGGTGAGTGAGGTGATCAAGTCGGAGGTGGAGAAGCGGGTGGAGGAGAGGATGTGGGAGGAGCGCATGGAGAGGAGAAGGAAGAAGGCGAGGAAGAGGGAGGAGAAAGAGAGGAGGTGGAGGGAGAGGGATAGGATGGAAAGGGAGCGTGTGACGAGAGGGCCGGGCTTGGGGTCGGGCTTAAGGAGGAGAGTGAGGAGCGGTGGATTGGGGCTGGATGGGGTGGGCGAGCGAGAGTGGTTGTTCAAAGAAGATCGAGCTGGGGATGGGTGGGCTGATGAGAGTGATGGGGATTTGGGTTACGAGAGTTCCGGCGGGATGCATCCAGGGTTGAGGCCAAGAAAAGGGTGGAAGCCGAGCTGGAGTCGAAGTCGTACGAGAGAGGACATTCCATTACGGCCGACACCACGAAGAGGGCCGGATGGAGTGAGAGTAGAGCCGGGGATGCCAAGAGGAAGCCGTGATAAAGGGAAGGGCGTGGACGGTGGTGGATGGCGGAGGAGCGGAGTTCCTGGGCGCCGTCTACTTTCCGACCACGATACGTCCGAACTTGCGAGTTTTAGTACTTTTCCGGCATCATCGATGCCAGCTCATGCCCATGTACGATAATGGATGGAGACTGTATGACGGGACGTAATGCGGTTGACGGTCCGGTACGACCTCCAACGTAGGACCTGTGACAATTTGGTCTCTTGACGGCAGCACTATTCTTCGGTATGAATTGATAGACGATTGGAAACGTAGCTATTACCTTTTATCTTCGCAGGACTTTTCTATTAGCGTGGTCAAGGTCGTACCAGGGTAAAACAGGCGCAGGACAAACTGCATGTCTTTTTACCTCTGTATATTGAATGCAAACATGGCCTCAGATCTCCTGTCACGAGATAAGCTCGGGAAGTATTGCCGCGAGTTCCCGCACGGTCAGCTGAGGCATTCGTCCGGATGCTAGTGTGCAAATCGTCCGGATGAATGCTTCAGTTGCCCATGACCCATGCATAACTGGGGTCGAATCAATCATGTCGAGATGCTGGACTCCGTGCTAATCGTCGACTCAAGCGCTCACGTACAACTCGTGAGATGGTCATATCCTAATTGATCTTCAGCAATCGCTAATGAAGGTCTTGATAGAGATACCTCATGGAACAACGCCAGTGCATTCATTCTTTTACAAGATTGGATATTTTACAGATCTAAGGAGGGGTAGTCGCGGATATCCTTTCGGCAGTTTCCTCAAGAGGTAGCTTCTTACGCGGCCGCTTCAGATCCTCCGCCGTGACGCCGTTGCCGACCTTTGTGAGGCCCATGACTGGAGGGTCACCTTTCCTGACAAACTCGTACTGGCCTGTGAAATAATCAGCAGCACATCCAATTGACTGGACCCAGACAGGCAACCTACCAGGCAGCTTGTTGCCAGCCAACCTAAATGCATCCCTCACGACCTGCTCGTGCACCTCGCCCTTCAATTCGAACAAGATCTTGCTGACCGCAACTCTGCTGGCCCAGTGGTCGAAGCTACCCTTTCCCTTACCCATACGCGACTCGTTGCCCGAGGTGTAGACGCCGATGTTGGCCGAGATGCGCATGTACAGGCGGAACTTCGTGCCACGCAGGCGCTTGCGGATGGTGTCCTCGGCGATCTTGAGCTGCTTGGCCGAGATGCGGCGGTCGTGGTCCTTGAGGCGGATGCCGTAGTCGCCCCAGACGATGGTGGTGCCGCGCACCGAGCCGCCCGTCGGCACGCGCGGCCGTCCCTTGCGGTCCTTCTTGTTGTGGCCGGACCGCGGGAGCAGCCAGTCTAGCCGCGGGCTGGTGGTGCTGAAGGGGCGCGCCGCGAGGGCTGCGCCGAGGATTGCGGACGGCGGGCGCGCTGCGGCGGTGGAGCGGACGTGGTGGAGGACTGCGAGGGTTGGGCGTCAGCGAGGGCAGAGGCGGCGGGGGCGGAGAGCAGTACGGCATTGGGGTCTCGCGGGGGCTTGGGCGAGGCCTCGCCGCAGCTGGGCCCCAAAGCTAGGGCATAGTCTGGGGGGAGGCATGGCGGACGGTCCCGTGGAGGCGCGGAGGTGTCGAGCGAGCTGCGGCTTCATGATTTCCAGGGCGCTCGGGCCACCAAGCCGGCGGCGCGCGGAGAAACGTCTCGGAGCTGGCGCGCCTGGCCGGAAGTGCCTGGCGCAAGACGCGTGCGACATCATCGATCCACGCGTAGACGTGCCGCCCGCCGCCTGCCTGTCTCGCCAGCGACTGTGACCGCTCCACGCCATCGCCCCGCGACGCCCTGTAATCCATGAATTGAGCGCGTGATATCCCAGTCGCAGATATGCCCGCTGATATCAGGTCTTTTTTTGGCGGCAAGCCGGCCGCGGCGCCTGCGAAGCCGAAGGAGGAGGTGCGTTGATGTGCTCTTTCCTAACTATTCAAGCTCGATTAGATTCGCCTCTCCATTCAACTCTCTCGCAACTCTGCCGTATCTCCAATCTCCATAAGTCTCGTTTCCTCGAAGCTTGACCATAGTCAGCCTGGGTCAAGTTCGACACAATGCCTCCGAAAGCTTACACCGGTCGCTCACAGGCAAAGCCCGCCAAAAAGAGAGGACGACCGGCGCGCAAGGTCGTGGAGGACTCTGACGATGAGGAAGAACCGTGAGTCAGGCAACGCTCCCGTCTTGACGATGCTGACATGTGCGCAGCCCGAAGAAGGCAACGCCCAAGAAGGCCGCTCCGAAGAAACAGACGTGAGAGCTGGTGATTCCGGTACCCAACGCCATACTGACGTGCCGTAGCAAACGCGAACCGACTCCCGAAGGTGAGGAGACTACTGCTTCTGCCTTCTTCGGAAGCTCGAAGCCCGCTCGATCCGCTCCAAGCAAGACCCCAAAGCCCGCCGTGAAGACCGAAACGCCCAAGTCGTCCCCATCCAAAGCAAAGGCCAATGGCAAGGCTGCTGCCACCCCTACGCGGACATCTGCTCGCAAGACGAAGCCTGCTACATACGTCGAGGTGAAGGACGAGGATGAGGATTTCTTCGACGATGATGAGGACGGAGACGACATATTCACGGCCGCCTTCAAGAAGAAGGGCAAGCAAGCGGATGATTACGTGGAGAGCTCCGAAGATGAGCCTGTAACCTTGCCGCAGAGGCAGGCAAGCGGCAAGGGTCAGAAAAAACTCAAGGAAGAGGACGACTTTGAAGCGGAAGAAGACGTAGACATGAAGGATGCCGACCCTGAGGATGACTTTGTGGTTCCGGACGATGACGAAGAGATCGTTACCAGCAAGAAGAAGAAGCCAGCTGTGAAGGCGGGAAGGAAACGTAAATCAGCCGAGACAGATGACGAGCTCGAAGAGGAACCACCCAAGAAGCCTCGCGGTCGCCCAGCATCAACCAAGGCATCCCCAGCCAAGAAGCGCGCGAAGAAGGATGAGCCCGAGAGCGCCGCGATGCAGGATATCCTCGCTAGTATTCCGACCGTGCGCCCGCCCTCGCCACCCTCCAAGAGTGATGGGGAAGGCAAGAAGTTCAACTTCAAGGCAACCCACGCGAATTCAGGACCTGCCCCCGAGGCAGGCGCCGTGGAGATCCCGGAAGGAAAACCAAACTGCCTTGCAGGAATGACATTCGTCTTCACCGGATTACTTCAATACTTAGACCGTGAAGCAGGACAGCAGTTGGTCAAGCGTTATGGCGGTAAAGTTACGGGTGCACCGAGTAGCAAAACGAGTTTCGTGGTTCTTGGAAATGATGCTGGCCCCAGCAAGCTAGCGAAGATCAAGCAATTCAAGCTTAACACTATCAACGAAGAGGGTCTATTCGCTCTCATCAAGAAAATGCCAGCGAATGGCGGAGACAGCAAGGCTGCTGCAGCGTACGAAGAGAAACAAGCCGCTGAAGCTAAGAAGATTAAGGAGATGGCTGAAGAGATGGACAAGGAAGAGCGTCGGACAGGAGGTGCTGGCGGTGCCGGGGGTGGCAAAGCTGCTCCAGCCAGCGCAGCAAGTTCGCAAGCCCCTGGATTACAAGCAACCAGCTCTCAACCGGCCCAAGATAGCCGACTGTGGACAGTCAAGTATGCGCCTTCTCAACTGACGCAGATTTGTGGCAACAAGGGCCAGGTGGAGAAGCTCCAACGATGGCTGCGCAATTTTCCCAAGAGCCAGAAGAAGGGCTTTAAGCTCGGTGGCCCTGATGGAAGTGGCCTTTTCAGAGCAGTGATGATCCACGGTCCTCCAGGAATCGGCAAAACTACCGCAGCGCATCTCGTCGCCAAGCTTGAGGGATACGACATCGTTGAGACCAACGCCAGTGATACTCGAAGCAAGAAGGGCGTCAATGAGGGCCTTCAGGGTGTGCTCGAAACAACATCGCTACACGGATACTTCGCTGGTGATGGAAAGAAGGTCGAGGAGTCAAAGAAAAAGCTGGTGCTCATCATGGATGAGGTCGACGGCATGTCTGCTGGTGATCGAGGTGGAGTTGGAGCGCTTGCCGCTGTCTGCAAGAAGACTCAGATTCCGATGATTCTAATCTGCAATGACCGCCGTCTCCCAAAGATGAAGCCATTCGACTACGTCACGTTCGACATTCCGTTCAGACGGCCAACCATAGATCAAATCAGGTCAAGAATCATGACAATTGCTTATCGAGAGGGTCTCAAGATGCCCAAGAACGTCATCGACGCTTTGATCGAGGGAACCAGCGCAGATATCCGGCAAGTCGTCAACATGGTGTCAACGGCGAAGCTGGATGAAGAAGCCATGGATTTCGACAAGAGCAAGTCGATGTCCAAGGCTTGGGAGAAGCACATCATCCTGAAGCCATGGGATATTGTCAGCAAGATTCTGCAAGGGCACATGTTCTCAGAAAGTAGCAAGCACACGCTCAACGACAAGACGGAGCTCTACTTCAACGACCACGAGCTTAGCTACCTCATGCTTCAGGAGAACTACCTTGGCACAAATCCGATGCGGGCTGCCAACTGCCAGGGCAAGGACCGGAACTTGAAGTTGCTAGAGCTTGCTGACAACGCCGCGGAAAGCATTAGTGACGGAGATCTCGTTGACAGGATGATCCACGGCTCACAACAGCAATGGAGTCTGATGCCTACTCACGCTATCTTCAGCTTTGTTAGGCCTGCTAGCTTTGTTGCTGGTAGCATGGCTGGCTTCAAGACGAACTTTCCCCAGTGGCTGGGCAAGAACAGTTCACAAGGCAAACTCACGCGTATGGTCAAGGAGATTCAAGGACACATGCGCCTGCGGACTTCTGGAGACCGCCACGAGATTCGTCAACAATATGTCCCCATCCTTTGGCAGGAGCTTGTCAAGAAGTTGGAGCAGGAAGGCAAGGAGGCTGTTCCCGAGGTCATCGACCTCATGGACAGCTACTTCCTCACCAAGGACGACTTCGATGCAATCCTAGAGCTGGGTGTCGGCCCAATGGACATGGAAAAGATCAAGATCGAGTCGCAAACCAAGGCAACGTTCACCAGGATGTAAGTAAAACCAGCAACACCCCTTGAGAGATGAACACGCGCTGAAACCCAGTCTTCCGCAGGTACAACCAGGCATCCCACCCCATCCCCTTCATGAAAGCCTCGTCGGTCGTCGCGCCCAAGGCAGCCAAGAAGGAGAAGCCGGATCTCGAAGAAGCCATCGAGGAGTCCGACGAGGGCGAGGTCGCGGACGAGCCGGATGCGACCAAGAAGGATGACGACGAAGAGGGAGATATCACAAAGGACAAGTACATCAAGCAGCCGAAGAAGAAGGCCGCTCCCAAGAAGAAGGCGGCAAAGAAGGCTGCTGCGGATGATGATGACGATGAGCCCAAGCCGAAGGCGGCGAAGGGCAAGGGAAAGGCGAAGAAGTGAGGGGCGGCGCATGGCATAAAGATACGAAAACACAAAGTAGGAATTTGAGTTGCATGATTTCCATCATTGATAAATGCTTTAAAACGCCTTTCTTGAAGCGAGAGAACCGTCATCTTCGAGGTGTTGAAGCATCTATCCGGATGCGGAAGTACACGAGCAGTTACGACAAGGTTATCCGGCTGTATGGTCCGATCCTGCATGCTTTTGCGATCGTTTAGCAAAGCCCGAAAGCGCGAGGTCGAAGTCGAGTTAGTTGATTGTAGTTCACCTGCCAGGTTCAAGTCGGGCGTAGAGTCTGGAAGGAGAAGTAGGGTTTACAGCAGAATCAATCAGTAGCTGTATTATTTGAACGACGCGTGGGCAGTTGAAGAACTCATACGGGCGCAGATGTACAGCGGAAGAAAGGACAAATCCGTCAAGACGAAGGCTGCAACTACGCATGGGTGACTGATCACGAACGAGAGCAAGGTAGAGCTATGTTAGAGTTGTTCTTCGTTACCTTTCTTCACTGTCCAGCATACCTGGTGCACTCCGCATCAACTCAGCGCCCGGCATTTCATAGGTGAAGATGTCATTATACTATTCACCATTCGCGGCTCCCCTTGGCAATCAATCCGCTTTTGTATATTAACACCGCGAAGCCCGACAGAGAAGAAACCCGTGAAATCACGTTTACCACATCACGCGCAACGCCCGTAGCATCATGAAGCGTCAGCCTACGTCCCCGTCTCCGTCTCGACACCCGGCTTCCTGCCCTCCATCCTGCCCGTGACCCTGTTCTTCAAGCGCCGGAGCCCAATGATGCCCTCGTCCTTGGCAAACTTCGCGTTGCGTGCCGGCTTCCACTGCATGAGGCCGCGCTGCTTCCTGGCCTCTGTGCGCTTGTTCTGGCGGTTCGTGTCCTTGCTGCTGGACGTGCTGCCGTTGCTGTCCTGAGTGCCGGCGCTGGTCGACGTCGTGGCCGTGGTCGTCGTGTTGGCCGTCTCGGCTGACGTCGACTTGCGGCCGTCAGTGGTGCTGCCGTTCATCGTGTCCGCGTCCTGGATTCCCAGGTCGTCCGAGGAGTTGGAGTCGTCGTTGTCAAAGTCCGACTCGTGGTCCTCGTCTGACGAGGGGTGGTGCGGGTCGTGCAGCGGGGCGTCGCGGCCGGGCTCGCGACGCTTGCGGCCCGAGGCGTCCATGTAGGCCTTCGGGTCGTCGCCGAAGGCGCCGGACCAGTCGTTGCCGTCCCTGGTGAGCCACTTCTGCTTCTCCTCCTCGGGTGCGTCTTGCAGGATGTCGCGTCCGGAAGTGAGAGATGCTTCGTGAAGTTGTTGAATGCGGTCGGGCAGCTCCTTGTCGACACGTCGTTGACGCACGCCCTCAGCCATGCACGCCTCCCATGTCTCGTACGTCTCTCGCGAATCATTGTCCATGATGAAGGCCTCGTGACTCTCGTCTGTCCCGGCCTTGAAGCGGGCGCTGAACTGAAGGCGACCCACCTCCTGAAGGTCATCGAGGCCGACCTCGCCCTTGCAGTTATCTTCGGTGATGTAGTTTTGGGTAAGACGGGCCGGGCTAGAGCAGGTCCAGATAGGGATATTGACAGGCGTTTCCTCGTTGTCGATGAAGTGGTGCAGCCAAATGACTGCGTAGGCGTTGGCCTTGCGCTTGCCGCTGAGATGGAACTCGAAGACGATGGGCGATCGGTACCTGTACTTGACAGGAAGACGCACGTCGTTCTTGCCCTCCTTCTTAGCCAGGTCCCAGTACATACCATCGCCCTCGTCCAACGGGTGGGCCTCCGTACGGGGAATCTTCGCAGTTGATCCGCCAGTGCGCAGGCGAAGTTTGGCATGATGATTATAGTTGACCGCAAGGATACGCTCAGAGGTGAATTCGAAGGTGCCGACATCCCATCCAAGAAGGTTCGGTGGTAGGCGGGTTTCGATACTTCGCCAAAGCAAGGAGATACGAATGCGACCAAAGCCGATACCACCGTCAAGTGGATACCAGCGGGTGACCTGAGAACTAGTCTCGAGGATGTCTGAAATCTTCAGAGGGACGATACCAAGAATCGGGTCATGTTCCCTGTTGCGCGAGTCTCGAACAGCGACAGTAACGATTCCGGACCGCCAATCGCGCATGAAACGTTCTGTACCAGCATTGAAAATAGGCTGGCTGCTGACAGCCTTGGCACGCGTACGGTATACCAACTCGTCGTTGTATAGGATAGTGCAGTAGCTGGTTGGGAGATTCTTGCCTTCCTGCTCCGTCGTCTCCCCGTACGGCTTGGCTGGCTCGAATTCTCGGCCATTCCGGCTTCCAGCGGTTCCCTTGACGTTTTCGAGTTCCAAGTTGACGATCTGGTGGACGATGATACTGCAGACGCCGCTAGGCCAGAGAGGGTCCGGGGGTGTGTGCTGGACTGCATCATCTTCGTTGGTGTTGGTAACACCCTTCTCGTCCTGCAACTCCGGATGGTCTTTGAGCTCATCTGGAAGAGCCTTGTTCTTGCCATCAGTGCGGAGTTCGGGCCTGTACTTGGGCTTGCCGAAGTAGCCAACTTCCCAGTGGAGCTCTCCCGGCATGGTACTATCCGCATCCATACCAGCGAGCTTGCTGACCTGAGGATACATCTTTCCTGGATGTTGAATCATCTTTTGCATAGAGAGCTCAACCTTGCCGACGATATCGTCTGCACTGTGGCGATCAGAGTCCCAAAGCTCCACGCTCAAGTTCTCATCAGCCTTGATGAGTTCCGGCGTAACGAGAAGTCTAGCCATTGTTAGCTTCATAAAGACGCAGCCCAGAAAATACAGGTCACTTACGCAGTAGTCTCCTCCCAAATCGGGTTCAAGTCATCCGTTATAACGCGCGTGCAGTACATAGGCTTGCCATACTTAGAGAAGGAGAGAGTGATGTAAGGGTCACTACCACCGTGCTTGCTGCCACGCTTATCCTGCTTGCTGAGACCAACAGCCCTATGGATGCGGATCCACAAAACGCCGAGGGCCTGGACGTCCTTCTGGATGTCATCACCCTGGAGAATGGCGCGCATGTCGATGCTCATCGACTTAGGCGCAACGTACATGCTAGCAGCCGCGCTGATGGCATAGTTGACGAAGTTGGAAATCAAGGGAAGGTTCAGGATGTTGACACCTTTCTCGATCATCGGGATACAGCCGGCCTGGACTTGAGGGACCCCCATTAGGGTAAATGTGAGGGTCTTCAGGAAGGGAGGCTCCGGGGTCAAGTTCATCCTCAAGCGAATAGTTCCAACGAGGCCCTGAAGTTCCACGAAAATGGGAAGGGGAACTCCGAAAAGGCCCTTGATACCTAGATAGAAGACAAGCTGCATGTGCATATTCCGAGCCTTGTCCGACGCACGCTTTCCAGAGGGCTTGGCGTGGTAAGCAAAGGAACATTCGAGGTTGTAGAAGTCACCGCCTTCCTCATCAGCGGCAGCCTCTTGCGGGTCCTTGGTCTTCTTATTCTCCTCATGAATAGCATCCTTCATCTCCTTCATGTGCGTGTCCGGAAGAGCGCGCAGGCTCAGAATACGGAGGGGGTTGCTGCCCTGGTTGATCTCTGCGACGCGGACATTCTCAATAACTCCGGGCACCGAGGCTTGCATGACGTCTTCAAGCGTGTCGGCGATACCTTGGAACATGTCGGGGTTGATCAAACCCCAGACAATGCCGAGGAAAGTATTCATCCACTCAACAGACTCGGGCAGCAGGTTTGCAGTGGCCTGGTGGGAAGTCAGTACAGATGCCATCACTGAAGTTTGATGGCACTCACCGTCTGTCCACGGGTCTGCTCGCTGTCCCATTCGACCTCTCTGCCGCTGCGGACAACTTCCTTCATCCATAGCCACACACCGGAGGCTACGCAAAAGCCCAAGGGAATCAGACCGAACAAACGGCCGCCGAATATCCTGCCAATGACAATTATGGCGGCAAATATGCCACCGCACAAGCCCATGGTGCGCTTCTCCATGGCTTCAAAGTAGGGCTCATAGCTAACCGAGGGCGTTGGGTGGAACAGGATGTTTGTCTTCTCCCCGTGGATAGGCACGTCGGAAGTGGTGCCCTCCTCGACAGGGTCCGGGGGTGCGGTGACATCCTGGTTGTATTTGTATTCGGGATTGGACTGCGAGGCGTCCGTCTTGATTGGCTGTGTGCATGGGTCAGCGCCGAGGCGGGAAAGCAGGAAACGAACACCAGGGAACATACCGTATCCTTGCCCAGGTTTGCGTTTGGTACCGAAAGCTGCCAATTGTTAGAACTGGTGTACTGAGACTTGTGGGGGGAGGTGGGGGACGTGCCTTCGGGTTGTCGACAGAGTCTATGACTTCCTTCTTGACGTCCTCGATGACCACCTGGCGGCCGGTAGTGGGATCGGTGACTTCCTTCTGGGTTCCTTTGATACCCAGGGGATGCTGCTTGTGAGCGGTGACGCCTGAGTCAGAGCCGTCACCAGGCTGCTGTTGGCGGTTCTTCGCCTGCTCCTCGAGCTGCTTGTCGCGCTCCTTCTTGTCCTTGTCGAGGTTCTCAATAAACTTCTTGACAGTGGGGACGGGATTGGCGCCCGAGTAGTGGCCGCCGGGCATGTGCTGCTGCTGGTCGGCCATGGTTGCGGCAGCGTGGTGGAAGCGGGGGGAGGAGGGAAGAAAGGGAATCCCTTTGCACAGCAGTGGAAGAGCGCCAGCGGGGCCAATGCGTGCGTGGCGGGGTTATATGAGAGAACGGGAGCAGCGATTTGCGAGGGAATCCGGCTTTGACGCAAGCAAGGCACGCTTGTGGAGGGCGATCCTTGAGCTGTGGGCGGGAAGCCACAGACAGTGACATCATGTGGCTGCCAGACGCGCGCGCCCACGTCAATTGCGCGCGGAGGCCAAGGCGCGTGCGTTGCACCGCAGCTGCATCGAGCCCGTCCACCCCGAAACAGGCCGCCGCGGCGCCAGATGAGGCTTTGCTGCGCGCGCTGTGGCGGTCGTGCCCCGGCTGGAGCGTGGCAGCAGCAGCGGCGGCGGCGCATCCCGGCATTGGGGTCCCGCCATCGATCACCACCCAGGATGCCCAGGCCCCGCCCCGCCCCCCGGCCTGAGCGACATCCAGATCGCCGCTACGCCCCGCTGACGACCACCACTGTGACCAGAACACGCCCAGCGAGTCAAGTCGGACGTGCCCACGTAGATCCTACCCCGCCAAGCTATGTCCGACAACCAGTTCACCCTCTTCACCAACGGCAGCTACTGCCTCGGCGGCGAGCTGGTCGACGACCACCTCGTCATCTCCGAAGAGACCGGCCGCATCCTCAAGCGCACAGGCTACATCGGTGGCGAGATTGTCGATCTCGAGGGCCACATCGTGGCCCCCGGCTTTCTCGAGTTGCACACCAACGGCGTCAACGGCTTCCATTTTACCCATTTTGAGGACGAGCTGCAGTATGACCAGAAGCTGAAAGAGACGGCCGACTTTTATGTCACCCAGGGCGTGACCGGCTTCTGGGCAACAATTCCCACCGTTTCTCCCGAGACCTTCCAAAAGGTAAGATATTAATTTTAGTCTTATGAGTGATTTAGCTACATTTCATATTTTATTTTACTTTTAACAACCGGCCTATTACATAGGTGGGGCCACCTGGTTGAATTAATTCCTCATGTAACGTTAAAAGCAACCTATAGTTATCGTCGGCTGACCGATGATTCTATACTCTGATGTACTGTTATTGCTCTTCTGTAATTCTAATCAGATATTATCATTTCTCAATTGGATGACTTTTTTAAGTTTCTTTGTCTGGAAAACGGTCCATTTATCACGTGTGGAGGAAGCAAAAAGCCTACTGTGTCTTTCAAATTCAATTCATCAACGCACTGCTTCACATCTAACATCCTACAGATCCTCCCCTCCCTCCGCCCGCGCAGCTTCTCACCCACCAGCGCCACCCTCCACGGCGCCCACGTCGAAGGCCCGTACCTATCCCCCAACAAGGCCGGCGCGCACAACGCCTCCCTCTTCCACCCGCCTACGACCTCTCCCTCAACCATTTACGGCCCCGCCCTGAACGACCAAATAATCAAACTCGCCACCGTCTGCCCCACCCTCCCCTCCATCACCCCCCTCATCCGCACCCTCACCACCACCCACTCCACCCGCGTCTCCCTCGGCCACACCCCATCCACCTACGCCACCGGCCTCGCCGCCCTCACCGCCGGCGCCACCTGCCTCACCCACACCCTCAACGCCATGTCACCCCTCACCTCGCGCGCGCCAGGCCTCGCAGGCCTGATCTCCCTGCCGGCCACCTCCACCGCCCCACCACCCCCCTACTACACCCTCATCGCCGACGGCCACCACCTGCACCCGGCCACGCTCTCGCTCCTCCACCGCGCCAACCCCACCCGCGCGATCCTCATCACCGACAGCGTCGAGCTAGCCGGCCCCGCCGTGCCGCCCGGCTCGTACCCGGGGCACGCGCAGATCGGCCAGCGCCAGCGCAAGATCGCGGTCGACGCGGCGACGGGCGCGCCGTACGCGAGCGGCCCGAAAGCCGTCGTCGACGGCGACGAGCAGACGCTGGTCGGCGGCTGCGGGTCGCTGGCGCAGGGCGTGCGCAACCTGATGGCGTGGAGCGGGTGCGGGCTGCCGCAGGCGGTGCGCGCGGCGACGGAGAACGTCGCGGCCATGATGGGCGTGGACGGGCCGGGCGCGCTGGACGGCGGCGGCGTCGGCGTGTTGAGGGAGGGGTGCAGGGCCGACCTGGCGGTGCTGACCGAGGAGGGGGAGGTGGTGCAGACGTGGGTTGCGGGGAGGATGGTTTGGGAGAGGGAGGGCGGGTTGTGAGTGAGCGTGGGGTTTCGTCGGCGTGGAGTTGGCTGGCGTCTTCGCCGTTGAAGCGATTTTGTCCGGACGGAAGGCTTTCAGCTCCCCGTGATGATGGCGATGTGTTGCGACATGTCTCGGACCGATCACGACTTGTTCTTTTCTTTTCCCCTTTCGTCCATACTAGAAACCGTAGTCGCTCCTTTCGAACCCGCGGACATAGACCAGCTGTCGTTTAGGATTTTTTTGCCCTTCCAACTTGAAAGAAGCCCCAGACGTATCTGTATAAATGCTTCAACTGGCCATGAAGGTATGCACCTGCTGTAATACTTCCCGATCCAATCCGAGCCGTCTTTTCGGTAGGACCGCCCGAGCTTGAACTATGCTTAGCCGCAGGGAGCTGAAGCATCCGTCTGGACGCAAAAACCGTCGAGAACATATACCATAGCTATCCGGACGAACGCTTCAAGCCCCCCACGGAGTTTCATTGATTCCTCACCGGTAGCGAACTCCTCTCAACACCCGCATGCACCAAACACCACACCACCACCACCAATCAAGAAGACACAACAAGCTCAAGAATGCAACCTTTTTTCTTCTTACTTTCTTTCTTTCGGGATGCCGTAATGATCGTCGTGCAACTATTTTGATCTAAAAAAACAGTAATGTGTGTGTTGTGCAGTTGTGTTCGGATGCTAAACTATCCCCAGCCGGTTTCGCTCACCCAATCAGGAAAAAGAAAACCCCACCACCATCCTTTCCATTGAACCACCGGAGCCGCCAGAAAAATTGCCATAATGAGCCGTCCTTCCTATCCTATCCCACCACCTTAACCAAGGCTTCCAAAGTCATATGAAGGCGTGAGAGAGAAGAGGGGAAGGGAAAGCCCAATGGCGCAGTGATAGGGGAGAAAAATAACACACAATTCGCTCCAAAAACAAGCTGTAAAAAAAAGAGAACACCTGTGCTGTGCAGAAATGTGATATGGTCGGAAGTGCAGGTGTAGTCCATCGCAAAGGGCAGTGATGGATACCAAGCCTCTAACAAAAGCAAACCCAACCCCGGTACTCCTT
The DNA here is from genome assembly GCA_021436925.1 of Neofusicoccum ribis. NCBI lineage: Eukaryota > Fungi > Ascomycota > Dothideomycetes > Botryosphaeriales > Botryosphaeriaceae > Neofusicoccum > Neofusicoccum ribis. The sequence goes on from JAJVDC010000029.1 coordinate 169,270, forward strand.
GATTAATCCCGCTGCTGCAATGATTTGTGATTGTGTACAGAGAATTTGCATCTTGGGGAAAAGGTCGATGGTCGTCGTCAGGGGATATTAGAACGAAAAAAAAAGGGAAATGCTCTGATTCGGCAAGCCGTGAAGAGTTGGCCATTGTGTGATTTAGGATTGAGAGAAGGTCGTCTAGGAAATTGCATGTGACCAGTATCCTCCAAGTTGCTGGCTGAACTTCCGTGTTGGCGAACGCTGCACGGATTGATGGGTCTGAGTCTCTGAAGGTTGTTCCAGTTACGCAGTGTCGTCACACATGACGTCCAGAGATGAGCGCGGCGCCCGAACGTGGTCATATCCTGCACCATCGAATTGCTTGCATTCCTGAAGACCTGAGAGTTTTCCAGGGAAGTTGATGCGCGAATAGCGGCCGTCAGTACAGCCAGGCCGAATGCGACTGCTAACCTGGGAGTATTTGGTTTTGAGTCTCCTAAGAGTTGAGCATGTTCTGGACACTCAACCATTTTTGCCGAAGTGTTTCGTGATCAGCGTTGATCTGTAGGCACCATCGAACTAAGTCAGTGATCTAACTTCTCTTGCCAACAAACGTAAAAAGGGGGGTAAGGATGAACTGACCTGAGCCCACTGTAGCTTCGTTTCCACGAGTTCCTTCTCGGCTTCCGCGAGTTGCTCCTCAAGAGCCCGGTTGGCAGTCTGAACCTCACTGTTGCGGCGCATGGCACGGTTGAGGTGCTCATTCATGCGCTCCTCAACCTCAGCACCTTGCTGGTCAACCAGCTTCCGCAACTCTTCGACTTGGCCCTTCATGCTCTCGTTCTCGTCCATCAACCTCTCATTCTCGACCTTGGTGCGTACGAGTTCGGAGGCAAGGGCGACGTGCTCGGTGTCGGACTTCTCGGTGCGCTCCTCAAGGGTCCGCACCTTGGCTGTCAAGTTGTGGACAGTAGCCTTGAGACCTTCCAGCTCTGATTCCCTTGCCTGCTCAATTCGTTGCTTCTCCTTCCATTCAGCAGTGTATGCCTGGAGCATCTCGGGTGTGATCTTGACAGAACAGGCGTCCTGGACAAGTTTATCGGCGCGGTAGATTTCCTTGTCAACACCACCGGTGCTACCGAAAAATCCAGACTCCAGAAGCGAGGACTGAGTGGGGGCCTTATCAATGTAAACGTCGAATAGGCGCTCCTTGAGGAAAGTGGTAAGTTGCGACATGTCTTTCATCCCGAGAAGCGTCTCGGCATTCTTCTGCATCAGGACGATGCCAAACTTGAGTATCGCACCTTCCAGGCCCTCGCTGAGGATCAGATCGTAGATGCGTAGAACAAGCTGAAGAGGGAAGCGGTAGGCGAATAAAGTCAGGAACCACTGGGTGGCATAAAGCTGGGGAGAGACGCCACGACGGTGCAGATGGCAGTAAAGCGCGGGCTCAAACTCTTCGAGAAGACGCTCGAATTGGTACAGGTGCAGGTGGAGACCTGGCATGTCCTGAATGAACATCTCTCGAAGGCCGTACTTGTTCATCAAGCGTACAAGCAAGCAGAACGCCTCCTCCTCGGGCATCTAGGCCAATGTCAGTACTGCCATAATTTTCGTCAGACTTGTTGCAAACTTACGTTAAAAAGCAAAGGCATTGCAATGAAGTTAACGCCCTGCGGGTATCCGACTTCGGCATCGAACAGCGCGTAGGCCTTGCAAAGGTTGAAAAGCCCGTCTTGCAGACCAGCGGCCATCAGATATTTCGAGTAACTGGTCCTGGACCCCAAATCACGCTTGATCTGCTTCTCAAGCTTCTGAATAGCCGCTGCATCCTCCTTCTGCCTCTTCTTCCTCGCTTCGAGAATCTTTGCGGATGCCTCAGGGTCGTGAGAGCCATTTTGAGTTGGTGAACCCATGCCATTTGTTCCGTTTGCGGTTCCTCCAGTTGTTGTTGTCGCAGGGGTCGAGTAGTCCGAGTGAGCGGAAGATGCAGATGAGGTAACAGACTCCTTCTTCTTATGAACATCCCCGTTACTGTCGTTGCGGGGGAGTTGAGGCAAATTCGAAAGTACCTTTTCCTTATCCGTACCCCGAGCCACCAACTCCTTGTAGACACTCTCCAGCTCCTCGTTCTTGCTCTGCGCGAGCACCTGCCAGACAACACCTCTAATGGGCTGAGGAATGCCGCTGGCAATCGCAGCATTCAGCTCCTCGGCACTTGTTCTAGCCACGGCCGCTGGGCCTTCGTAAACCACAGACTGCCACAAGTCCCAATCTACAGGCGGCGCGTCCTCGAGACCCGGGCCGACTGCTGTGCCGACAGCGGTGCCGGGCGCAAGATTAGGGTTGAATGTCGGCTGTGTAGTGGTGCCGGGGCTGGAGGCAACACGCGACATGGGCGGGGCCTGATCATCCTTCTCGCCCGGGACACTGACGCTCAAAGACCTACCGGCAGCTGCACTGCCGTTGATGGGAACAAGGTCGACCTCGCCCTCTTCATCAATGGCAATGCCAGCCTCTTCCCGCATACGAGCAAACTTGAAGCGGTCCTTGAGGCTGTTGCGACTAGATCTCGCGCTGCCAGTTCCATTGCTGCCCTCATGGTGATCCATGTCGTGGTTGCTGCCTATTGTTGCGAGAGATGCGTTCGTGCCTCGTCGGCTTGTTTCCTTGGAGGCTGGGGGAGACGTCTTTTTGTCGTTGCTTCCTCTCGAAAGCCATGCGAAAGGACTTGTCAGGGAGCGCTTCGGAGGTGGTGGAGGAGCGACGAGCTCTTGCTTGACGGGCGGGTCGGGCGGCGGTGGGAATTGAACAGAGGGGATCTGCCCCGAGAAGGCCTGCATTGAGCCGTTGGAATCGCGATCGACGGGCTTAGGTGGCAGTGATGCAAGAGTCGAGTTGCGCGAGTGATTTGCGGACTTCTTGCCCTCTGTAGGATTAAGTTAGTGAGACATTTCGTGACATGGGGCGATCTTTCCTAGGGCCCTTGCGACTGCCACTACAGCAAGCTGTTGCCGCACATAGTGCCCCAGGCTCTTGCAACAGGCACAAGGCCCATCCCAGAACCCCAGCATGCCTGCAACAACACCGGCAAGAGTTAGAGAACGTGCTGCTTACCTTCGTCGAGATTTACATCATCCAGCGACTCGTTCGACAGCACGCTGGTCGAGGTCAGGAGCGGCGACTTGTTCGGGCTGATGTCTTCCTCTTTATCGCCGGGTTTGTCGTCCACTTTGTTGTCGTCGCGTGCGGACTCTTGGCTGTGGCTCTCCAGGTGCGCGATAGGCACAGGGGGCATCTGCGGCACCGCCGAGTCCCTCTGGTTGCTCAACGTGGTTCTCGAGTCTGACGAAGAACGGCGGCCGGTGAGCGAGCGTTCGCCGGACTGTGAGCGGGCCATGCTTGCGGCGTCCTCGAAAGTGTCCTGGGCAAAGGAGTTGGCATCAGCAACAAGCCCCTCCTCCCTTGCGTCTCCCACGCGAGCACCTACATTATCGTGGTCAGAGCTCCCGGTCTGGGGCCGTGATCTGTCTTCCTCCATATCTGGCAGCGGGCGAGTGTGTGCGGGCAAGGTGGGCGGCGGACGAGCCCCGGTCAGATATGCGTGTTGCCGACGGCTGTTGTCGAGTACGAGGAGGGCGGTCGGGGCCGCAGGCTGGGAGGCGGAGGGCGGTCAATTGGCGGGCGATGCACGGGAGGCGGATCGTGGTTGGTCGTGGCAGGAAGGTGGTTGTTGGGAAGGACGGGACAGCGGCGAAGGCTGGTGTTGTCAATGTTGATGTCCCAAGTCCGAAGCGAACGCGCAGCTTGTTTAACCCACGAAGATCCACCGCGGCCGCCGAACGGGAAGGGGAAAGCCACTCGAGGAGCCACGGCAGCGCGGCGATCAGCGCCAAAGCGCGCGCTTTTCCAGCCTCCGCAGATCTTATCGCCCTGACTCCTAAGGAGAGGGGGCAACTGGCACAGGAGCAGCGTCTGGATTTTTTTTTTCCGCGCGTCCTTGCAGCACCTGCTCCCCGAAGGCGTGGGCGCTGCACATGTAATGTGGGCTGGGCTGAACCGGCTTGTGGGCGCCGTTATGCCACGGCCGCTTCCCTGCCGCTGCTGCGATGGCGCGACCCTTAACTTGAAACGCGCACATGTGGGGAGACCCTGGGTGCCTGGCCCGCGTGCCAAGCCAATGACACTGTCACCAGAGCTTATCGCCAGCGTGACGCGCGCATCAAGGCTTTCTTTGTGCTCATTGTTGCTTTTGCTCAACGGCGGTGGGGTGCGTCGCGGCGCAGTTACCTGGCGCGCTTCGCAACGCCGTCGTCCCTAGTTGCCTGCCTTTCCCAGCCGTACCATGTTTCGAAACCTGAAGAATGCTCATGCATGTATTTTTAGCATGCCCGCCGGCCGACTAGACGGACCTGACCGGCATGTGCCCAAGCCGATTGCAAATGTTTCACTCAGCCACATGCATCCCTCACTGGCTGATCCGCCACATCTAGGTTCAAAAACGAGACAGATGACCTGCTTGGTCCAGCTAACGTGGTCGATCCGTAAAACGGTTCCAGGGGAAAGTTGGGGCATTCATCCGGACCACAGTGTCCTGTCTAGAACAGGAAAGCTCGTCCGGATGAATGCCTCAACTGCACATGTGAAAAGTACATCTTGTAGTCTTGTCGCCACATTGTCAAGGCAATCGAAATCTCGCACAGGCATCCACTCTCGTCTTGTCGTGCGAATTCGTGTTCCGCTAGGCAAGGGATGGTCACACGTGGGAGGCTCAAGCATCCGTTTGGATAGGTGTTGTGGCAGTACTCGAACAAGTATCGAATTTGCTCTACTTTTCTCTAGCTATCTAGCACGAAGCGGCGCGAGACCCGTCCCTTTGTTCCGAGGTTCAGACTGCGAATGTATCAGCTTCTGGAATCTGCAAAGGCGGGAAGTCACGAGGCAGGGTAAACTTACATCTCAGATCCCAGCCAATCTGCGGGCCGAGCTTGGGCAACTCCTCCGCGACGCTCTGGACGTCCTTGTCACCTCTGCCGCTGAGGCAGATGACGACGTCCTGGTCTTTGTTCATGGTCTTGGCTAGCTCGATCGCTCCATAGACGGCGTGCGAGGTCTCGAGAGCCGGGATAATACCCTCCAGCTGGGAAATCAGCCGGAAGCCAATGAAGGCCTCAGCATCAGTAGCCGCAATGAACTTGGCCCTCTCAGAGTCCTTCCAGGACGAGAGTTCCGGCCCAACACCTGGATAATCGAGACCAGCGGACACAGAGTGGGTGTCGCTGATCTGGCCGTGCTTATCCTGCAGAATGTACGTGCGGACACCGTGCAGGACACCCTTTGTGCCTCCGGTGAGAGTGGCACTGTGCCTGGTGGTATCAATACCATCTCCACCGGCTTCGACTCCCAGAAGCTTGACACTGGGGTCGTTGGCAAACGGATAGAACATGCCAACGGCGTTGCTACCGCCACCAACGCAAGCAACGACTGCGTCGGGGAGCTTTCCACGCTTTGCTTGCATCTGCTCCTTGGTCTCGTTTCCAATCACCGACTGGAACGTGCGGACAATGGTAGGGAACGGGTGGGGTCCAATCGCAGAACCGATGATGTAGTGCGTGGTGGAAAGGTTGACGACCCAGGAGCGCAGAGCCTCATTGACTGCGTCACGCAGAGTGCGCGAGCCGGCTTCGACGGCAACAACTGAGGCACCAAGGAGCTTGATGCGGAAGACGTTAAGGGCCTGACGCCTGACATCCTCTGCTCCCATGTAGATGGTACACTTCATGCCGAACTTGGCGCAGACGGTTGCTGTTGCAACACCGTGCTGGCCAGCACCAGTCTCAGCAATGATCTCAGTCTTACCAAGCCTGCGCGCCAGCAAGATTTGTCCGAGTGCGTTGTTGATCTTGTGACTTCCAGTGTGATTGAGATCCTCTCGCTTGAGCCAGATGTTGGCACCTCCAGCATGCTCGGTCAAGCGCTCGGCTAGATGCAGCTGACCTGGCCGGCCCATGTAGGGGTAGTAGGTCCTATATTCCTCCCAGAACTTTGGGTCGTTCTTGGCTTCGTTGAAGCCCTTTTCCAACTCGGACAAACAGTCCATGAGCGATTCAGGGACATACTGACCACCAAACTCGCCGAAGCGTGCCGGAAGAGCATCGGGGTTAGCGCTGCCATCAACGTTGAGAGCCTCGATCTGATCGGCAAGACCGGGTCCGTCGGGGACATCGCTGTCTTTGATGACCTTGTCAACCTGGACACCTTCAGGCTCCCTTGCCTCGCCGAGCGCCTCGACGATGCCAACCTCGCGGGTAGTGCCATTTTGACCAGGGGCGCGACCAGTGATGGAGCTGCAGTATTCCTGGACCTTCTTCGCACCTTCGCCTGCAGCAGCAGATCCCAGAACGTTGATGATCTGGCTACCAATGACGACACCCTCGGAGAGCTTTCCGACGCTCTCGAAGTGATCCCTTGTACTAACACCAAAGCCAACGGCGGCAGGAACGTTTCCAGAGTATTTGTGTACGCGGTTTAGGAGCTCGGGAAGCGCGGCGTTCAAAGTTCCGGTGGCACCGGTAACGCCCATGCGGGAGACAACGTAGATGAAGGAGTCGGCGATTTTGCAGAGGACACGCATGCGGGCATCCGAGGTGGCGGGGGCGATGAGAGGAATGTAAGAGAGCCTGGTTCAGAATACAGTCAGCGCAAATCGCCAAAGGATACTGAGGACTTCACGAACCCGTAGCTGGAGCAGAAGTTGCGGAAGCGGACGGCTTCCTCAGGAGGAAGGTCGACGATAATGAAGCCGTTCACACCAGCCTCCTTCGCGTCCTGGAGCATCTTCTCCTCGCCGTAGCTGAGCAGCGGGTTGTAGTAGCCCATGAGCATGACAGGAGCACGTAGGCCACGTGCCCTGGCGTCCCGCACCATCTGGAGGACCTGGACGGTGTTGACTCCATGCTTCAAGGCAATCTATATTCCTTCATCAGTCACTGCGCTACATTCGGAGGCGCTCGTAGGGTCTGCGTGGCGGCGTACGGTATTGGCCTTCTGGATAGTCGGACCATCAGCGATGGGATCGGTGAAGGGCATTCCGAGTTCAATGACATCTGTGCGGTTGTTAGCTCAATGTTCGCGGCGCAAAGTGCTGCCCATCACTTACCAGCGCCGCCGGCTTCCATAGCCAGCAGGACATCGGGGGTCTCCTGCGGCGTGGGGTAACCGGCTGTCACGTAAGTGACAAGAGCAGGCTGCGGAACAGTCAGATCATGGCGTTCAGCGAGTGAACGGCGTGGAGGCGCACCCTCTGCTCCTTCTTGCATTGTTGGAAAGTCTTGCGGATGTGGTCGGCCATGATGGGTGGATTTCTGCCTCAATTGGCGCGTGGATAGATGTGTGAGGTCGTGAGGAATATGCGATCCGGGGAAGCGCAAAGATATAGTGGCTCGAGGGAAGGTGGGTGCCAGTGGGGTCACGGCGTCATGAGTCAACTCGTTAATGAATTTCTCGGACGCCGGCGTTGGAGGGGCGAACAAAGCCGAAAGCGGGCGGTATGCCGATCCCGCCGACCTGCATATCGCCCGGAGATCCAGCCAAGTCCATCCCCATTATCTAATGTCGGCTAACAATTGGTAGCCGGTCTCGACGCTGCGGCAGCATCAAGGAATTTTTCCGTGGGCTCTCCTACGGTCGGCATGCTTAGAATGTGAAGACTGTGCATGCGAAGGTTGACGTGTGTATTCAAATGGACCCGGCGTATCCCGCGATTCACTTTAGCGGCTGCATGAGAGATCAATCATGAGTACAGTTCTCTTACGACTTCTAGTCGGGCTCGCTCAATTGGGTAATGCATGGTCGTAGCCCTGTCTGTGACTCCTGCAGGATCTGTCTCATGCGAGCGTGGTTCGAACAATTCGGCGCAAAATCGCCTATGTAGTTTTGACTCATACCAGCATGCATATCATTTCGTAGTTGATTAGTCTACAACGGATGCCCTCCATGGGCAATCTACCAGACCCATAACCGTGTCGCTAACCCGAAAGCAGAGTGCTGATATGCACAAACGCCAGGCGCATAACCCCTTACAAGTTGGTCAGGTAGTCCTCGACCTCCTGCGGGCTGAGCTTCCGGAACCTAGGGCCCTTAGCACCCTCAACACCCTCATATCCAAGCAGACGATCCTCCGGAGGTCCGACGATACCTATTCATGGTTAGACCAATTGTATGAGCATGGATATTCCAGCACGTACCAATCTCCACGGTGTCACCGTTCATCTCTCCCTCTATGGTCTCCTTCAACGTAAGCAAAGCAATGTGAATCGCATCTTCCAACTCCAGACCCTCGGTGTAGCGCTTCTCCAAGAACGTCTTGGCGCTCGTCGCACTCTTGCCGATGGCAGTGGCCTTCCACGGGAAATAACTGCCGCTGGGGTCGACCTGGTACAGGCTGGGACCACCCTTCAAGATACCTCCAGTCTTGCCAGCCACCTTCTTCTTCTCTTCCTCAGTGGCTCCCGCGTTGTCCTCCTTTTCGGGCTCGATTCCCTCATCCCAGCCTGCGATCAGCAAGCTAACACCGTACGGCCGCACACCACCGGACTGAGTGGCCTCCTGCATAACGCGGGCAACATCCTGCACCAATATCCTCGTGGGAGGGTACTCGTTGTAGATGCGCTTGTAGCCAGTGTGAGAGACCTTGCGTGCCTTATCGACGAGGATGCGGTAGTCCGGGCCCATGCCCGAGTAGACCATGCCGATGTCAGGCGTTATGAGGCTGATTTTCGACGAAGACTGGGCGTCGATGAGCGGGGAGGACGACTTCTTCTCGGTGGCGAGGACGATGCCGTTTGTCGCTAAGTTATGTGTCAGCGGGATCCGCTCTGTTCAACTAATGTCGATGGATAACTGTACCCTTAATGCCTAGCGACGTGACACCTTGGTTGACGGCATTGAGAGCGTACTCTGGGGCCGAGGTCAGTAACTGCGATGTTTCGACTTGTTATCTCGACCGGGAAAAGGAAGCTAACCAATCTGCACCAGCTTTCCGCTAAAGGGTCTGTTAGCACGGGTTGCAGCCTGGACTCTGGGTGCTGTATTTACCTGGGCGAGAACGTGGTGAGCGAGAACGAGTACCGGTCAGCCATGCTGGGCTTGCTGAGACGATCGGAAGACGAAGATGAAGAAGGTAAAGAAGGACGGAGCACCGACTGTGAACGGTGTGGAGGGGATGCGGGGGGATGAGAGGCGGCGATGTGAAGCTGGTGTTGGAGCTCGGAGCTGTAGGCAAGCTCGCATTACGCGGTTGGTCGCTCGCGCCGCCGCACATGCCAAGAGAGCATCACGTGCGCGCGGACGTTCGGCAAGCGCTGGCGCAACAAAATCGAAGAGGCCACGACGGGCTTTTTCTTCTGTTGACTTCTCTGCCTCCTTCCAAGACGCCGCGCGCTCATATAAGGGTCTCGGCCGCCCACTATGAGCACAGCGATGCAGCTGCGCCAAGCTCGTCGCTCCTCACTCGCATCACCATTGTCATTATTACTGAACACTTAACATTCTTGTCTCACAGGCACCAACCAAAGTCTCGCTACAGAACGCAACCCTGCGCCCGCTCAAATTCAACTTTCGCAGCACGCGCCTTCCTACGCCCATTACCGGGCGTTCTTTAGGGTTCTTTTGACGAGCTTGCCGTCCTCCGGTCCTGAGAAACATGGCTTCAAGTGGTTTCCAGGCAGCCCCAGGCTGGGGTTGGCCAGAGGAAATCCCGCAACCAGCCGGAGGCTCCGCCAACGCAGAACCGACCGGTGATTCCCAAGCCCGGCAGCGCCCTAACTCCACCAATCCATCTAGTATGCCAGGATGGTACGAACCTGAAGAAGATGTGCCTCGACCAGAAGCAAACGCTCAACCTGCCGGAGCAGGGAACAGGCAACACAAACCAAGGCGCTCTTACGGACCCCGAACCTGCCGAATCTGCCTTGAAACGGTTCTTCCTACCTTCCATGAGCCCTCCGAAAGTCTGCCAGCCATGTTTCAATCTGAGCCCAATGTGACCTACGAGTCTGAGGAGGGTCGGCTCATTAGTCCATGCAAATGCAAGGGCTCTTCACGCTACGTGCACGAAGGATGTCTCCAGTCGTGGCGTCATGCCGATCCGTCCTACGGCAGACGGAACTACTGGCAATGCCCCACTTGCGGCTTCCGCTACCGTCTTGAACGCATGGCATGGGGTCGCTTCATTAGCAGTATCGCCGCTCAGATCTTCCTGACCATTGGAATTTTCCTTGTGGCCATCTTCATGCTGGGCTTCGTTGCCGACCCCATTATCAATCTCTACCTCGATCCGGTTGGTACCGTCATTCCACTTGGAGGAGACCCCTATGACTATGACTACCGAGCCTACGAGGAAGAAGATGAAGAGGGATGGTTCTTCCATTTTCTGAAAGGCTTCGCATCTCTTGGCCTACTGGGCGCCCTAAAATTCCTCTTCTCCAGTCCCATTAGGATCTTCCGGCTCGGCGGATCAGGGCTTGGTGGACAAGGGCGGGGCAATACCGGCCGCGATAGACTTGCAAATATCAGCTGGGTCGTTGTCGCGGTCGGTATTGCTACCTTCGTTTATGTAAGTCCTCAAAGTTGGAAATTGGTCCAATCAGTACTGATTATATCTAGGGAGTTTGGAAAGCTGTTCGCGCATGGTCCCGACGAACGCTTGAAAAAGCTGGCGAGCGTGTCATGGATGTGCACGGTGACGATGACGATCAAGATGATATTCCTGAAGCGTCAACCAACAACCAAGATGCTCCGCAAACAGAGCAGCCCAGTTGATTCGCCTACACCACCTACACAACGTCGAGATCTCTAGGAGTCAGAACCGCCCACCTTTGAGTTGACACGTCACTCTCCTCTAGCTTTGCTGGAGATGAGTCCCAATGTCGTGCCGATCGAGTCTGTGTGCGAAAAGCAAAAAGCCTATCGAGTTTTCGCCCAATCCTTTGACGTCTTGTCTTGGTTTTGGGTTCTCGAAAGGTATCCTCACTCCTCCGCTTCCAATCCCGTTCTTTCCCACATAGGGGGATTGCTTGAGGTCAAGTGGCACATATCATCCACTGAAAGCGTTCATTTAATGTATTATCACGTCAATTTCTATCGTTACATCATGTTTTGCTCGTGTGTGAACATGCTTTGTTTTGGTTTCCTACACGTGATTGCCTAGATGCGCACTTTGTTTGTGGAACGGCCGTTGACATAGTTTTCCTTTTTTGACCGTGTCCATCACATCTTCCCCCCTCGGCTATTCTTCGCCTTCTCTCATCGCAGTTCCCGCCCGCCAACTTCCCAGAGCGCCAAATTACCGTTTGCTCTCTCGGCTATAGGTTTTGCCTTCACTTCGCTTGCCTTCTCTGGTAGAGCTCCCCGTCCGTCCAGTCGTGCTGACGGGCAGCTCACCTTCATTTGCGCTAAGAACGCCAAGCCCAAACTCCCTCGCACTCTTTTCTCTTCCCCCATCGGCTTTTCTTCCTTTATCACACCTTCCTCCCCTCGTCACAACACCTGCACACCTAAGAACACCGAAGATCTCGTTTTCAGCAGGTCGCCCAACATCATGGATCTTCCTTCGCCTCGTCGTATGGCATCTTCCGTCTACTCCCGATCAGACAATCAACCAACGTCGTCGACAAGTGGGGACCGCGAGACGCCGCCTACAACCTTGGAGCCAAACGAGCTTGCAACCCGCTCGGCTCATGGCGTCTTTGTAGAGGCGCAGACTGAAATTGCGGGAATGATGGAAGATCTGGGTCACCATGAGGAAGACAGATCGGACTTCTCCGCTGCCGTTGGTGATGCCTCGGAGGACCCTCACTCACCCGCAAAGAAGGGCCGTAAGGGACAGCGTGACTTTAGCGAGCGCGCGCTGCTCGCCCTTCGGTCGCAAGATGCTACGAAGGAACTTGTGTCTGCCATCAGCCGCGTGTGCTGGATTGATAATCTACAAGATCGCCTGGTAGACGTCGCTATGAACATTCACAGCGACTTGCGAGGCTGCTTCCACAATCCCCCCATGACGCACGAGACTGCTCGTCGCGTCCAGGAGGTCTCGTACGCCATCACAGAAATCCTCTACAGCTGGATTGAGCACATGGAACCGCTTCAGAACGCTATCGACTCAATTGATGTTGTTCGTGACACTCCGAACCTCATAGAGATCCACAAGGACGCACACGGTGACGAGATAAAGAAGTTCAAGACGATGTTGATGTACGTAACTCCTCCAGTCCCCCTTCAGAGAGGCCATTGATGCTGCATATAGGCCCATTCCAACTGAACTTGGAGCCCAGTGCAACTCCAGGATCATCCAACTCATGAACAAGCTCTACAACGACGAGGTGCGAGTTCCTGTCGAGCTCTCACTAGAGGACCAGCACCTGGGAACTGCGGAGATGACGGTGAGAAGCTATCTCTCTCAGCTGACTATGCTGTTTGCTGAGGTCGGAAACGCTGCTGAAAAGCTCCGTTTCACGACTGTCATGACCTGGAATCACTGGAACAGGATACGAGAGCACATTGCTGAGCAGGCTGCACTCGCTAACACACCTACCCGTAGCCTGGGAGCACTCAGAACCCGCGCGAAAGTCGCTGTCTCCCGTATCTTCCACGAAGGACTAAGCCGCTCACTTACTAAGAGGAGCGCTGCTAACATCCCTCGCAATCACGAGGGTCACCTTCAAATCTCGGCGCCCGTCACGCGTCTGCGGGCTCTTCCGCCTACCGCCCGCGATACAACCTTTGACGCCTATCTAACTCACCCGCTCGACAATCCTAGCCACCCACTCGACGCTGAGCCAAGCCCGGAGGTATCCACTCACAGCTCCTCTGAGGAGGGTTGTATCAGACAGAACAGCGCGCCTGGCCCGTCCAACCCTTGCGGAAGTGTACGCCGTCGTGTAGCTGCCAACACGGGCCCTCTCACTTTCGAAGACATCGACACGCCCTTCGCTGATTTTGACACAATGCCGGCTCACCAACAGCAAATGGAGCACGATGGCAGGCACTATTATCACAATGACTACGAGTCGGAAGCTCCCCAAACCACCTATAGTGATGACAGTGCCGGTGCAACGTCAAACACCCGGCGCCACTCTCAACCTGTTGAAGACGACCGCCCTTACTACCACGCTGGTGTGCAAGGCTTCCTCGGTGTGACGTATGGCGACGTAGATATCCTCGACCCCTCCGAAGAGCCGCCCGCCACACCCCCGACCCAATCCTCAAACGAGACCATCGACGGCGAGGCCTACTACGGCATGCTGAAGCACTTCTACGAGATGAACCCGGAGAAGCCAAACCGAGACGAGGACCCGGAGCTCTTCGCGCTGTGGTACCGCGCCATGGCGCTGCGCAGCCTCGAGGGCGGCCCGCCGGCCGACCCACCCGAGTTCGGCGAGCACCGGCGCCTGGAGACGCTCGACCGCGTGTACCAGAACACGCCGCGCAGCCGCGAGCAGTACGAGCGCGACATGACCGAGTTCGAGGACATGCGCAGGCGCCTCCAAGGCGGCCCGCCCAAGCCGCGCCCGCCGCAGCCGAGGACGGAAGGACGCGAGGCTCCGTCGCCTGCGATGCTGCGGCAGCAGAGGGAGCACCAGCAGCTGGTGGACCGCGAGAAGAACGCGCTGAGGCGCAGCATGAGTGTGGGCGGCCGCTCGGCGGCCGGATCGGCGCTGTCGAGGAGCGCGTCGGCGGCGGGTGGTCCGGCCAGGAGGGGCAGCAGCCGCCTGGCGGGAATTGAGATTGGTGCGTCGGCGATGGAGAGGAACGGTCACCTGTCGGCGCAGAGCACGAGCATCTCGGAGGGATCTTGGTATGACGAGGACTACGAAGAACCCGGTCCGGACAGACAGTTGCTCTGACGTGTTGGCTAGGAGGACTGCGCGGTCGTGGGGATGATCGGAATCAGTCTTGTGAGTGTATTCCTTTCCTGCCCATAGGTGGCGAGAAGACGATCCTACTGAGGTGCGAGACAGGTCTTCATCGATAGCGTAGCAACGGCTCGGGTTGCGCTTACGGAACGATCATCGAAACGGCTGCTTACTGGACTGCCGGATGCTTTTCTTTCGGCTGACGATACTACGGTCTATGATAAGCTTTTAGAGCTTCTTTTACTCTGCTTTACACAACCGGCTGCCCGTTGCTTTCGGCTTCCGAACTTTGCTGCAATGCTTTACATCAACCGGGCCACCGGTTGCTTACTTTCCTTCTGTTTCAATACGGCTTTACGATTACTTAAGGGTTGAAGTGGTTGCTTGCACTTCAACGCTGCTTCTCTTTCTTCACCATTTGCTCCTAGTCTTCTACACTACCTGGGAATGACGAGCGGCCATTGGCCATGGCTCATTTCGTTGCGGATAGCACATACTGGGTTGGGAACATCAGCAGGCAAGGCTATAACGAAAGATTACTAGATAGCATTCTGTTGGGTTGTCTTGGTCTAAGTGGGAGTTGGTCTGGGTTTAGCTCAACAGGTGCACATGCAGTTCTTAATAAAATTCATTCATCTAATTGCTTTGCTTTGCTTTTATTTCTTTTGAAAGACGCTGATTGTGCGACCCTAGGTGAATAATATAACAGTGATGTGTTTTAGGGCATACGTCGAAGTGCGGCAGCCCGGCGACGGATGCGCAAATCTTTTCTGCCAGAATGCTCCACCGACCTGTGTACTCTGCTGGCCCATTTTCCTGTTTCACAGTACAAGATAAGGTCTTGCCAACCACTTTTTGGCCAAATGTGGTCACAGCAGCACGTACGCCGTGCTTGGGGCTGAAGTGACCATCCGGACAGGTTTGACGTGCTCGCTTCCGCACTTCCACGTCCGGACAAATACTTCAACTTCCCACGGCCAGTATCTCGAATCCCGCACGAAGCTGTCATGCCCGTGCTGTCCTCGCGTGCCATTTACGCCTTTATCATGGTCCACCTCCGCTCCTTCATCCCGGCCCCACACTCCCACCCCCCTCCATCTCCAACCCTCTAATCCTCTCCTCCCTCGCCTTCAACTCTCCCGTCAACCTCTCCCTCTCCTCGATCCACTCCCTCTTCTCCCTCTTCCTCTCATTCAACTCCTCCGCCTGCGCGTATATCTTATCCCTCAACACGACTATCTGGCGCTGGAACACCAAGCGGTCCTCAGCGCGCTCGCAGTTCCGCGCCGCCTCGGCCATCAGGTTTGTCACGCCCCACTCGTCGCCGCCCGGCCTTGCGCCACCGCCGACCTCCCCCGCGGACGCGAACGACAAGGGCGAGGCGAACATGCTGGGGACGGAGGGCGAGGGCGCGGACGGCCGGCGCGAGTTGGTGGCGGTCGCCATGCGGAGCCGCTCCAGCTCCATGGCCAGCCGGTGCTGGTGCGTGCGCGCGGTGGCCAGGGCGGCTTCGAGGTCGGCGACGCGGCGGATGGCGGTGGCGTGGTCGAGGGAGGTGGTGGAGGAGAGGGATGCGGAGCGCGGGGTGCTGGTGGTTGAGGATGACGTCGATGCGGATCTTGTTGGGGTGATGGTGGTTGATGGTTGGGCGGAGGGCTTGGCTTGGGAGATTGGCTCGAGGCCGGCGTATTCGCGGGGGTGGGCAGCTTGGTGGTCATCTTTCATGATGGCGGCGGCGCGTGCTTGGGCGGCGAAGGAGAGGTGGGTGAGGGATAATAGGTTTGAGGCCGGGTGGCTGGCGTAGCGGGTGTGTTTGGTGAGGCGGCCGTGGTGGGAGGGCGCGTATGTGGAGAAGGCCGAGGCGGAGGATGAGAGGAACGGCCGGGTCAATGTGCTCTTATTACTACTAATGGTGCCGCTGGTGCTGCCGCGAGACGACGGCGGTTCGCCTGATGGAAAGCTTGCTAGTCAGAACGCGGGATCACCTGGACACTGAAGCATGACAATCGGAGACGGTGGAGGGTTGGCAGCGGAGACGGAGCAGTCGTCGGGCGTCAAGACTGAGTTTAAACGGAATGGGCCGAAAGCCAAGATGCGTGGATGCGTGCGTGGATGCGTGCGTGGATGGGTATCTCGGAGGGAAATGAGGGGTCGGGACGGTTCGAAAGATAAGGTGCAGGCATGCTCATGCGAGACAGCTCGCATCATCGACGGACCCCGGGCTCGCATCATCGCATCATCGCAGCGGACGTACCTGGCTTGGGGCGCTGCTCGTGGCTCAGCATGGCGGCGGGCGGCGGGAAAACTGCTGGTGCTCGGACGCGGCGGGGGACGCAACGGTGTCAACGTCGGCGCGTCGCCTTTTGCTTGGGCATGTGTGGGACGAAGGCCGGCGGCGCGGCTGTCTTCATGTAGTCGGCGGGGAGGCGCTGGCCGGGCGCGTTGGGGCGCATGCTAAATTCCAGGGCAGTGCCTGGCTGCCGAATCCGACCTCAGGCGGACCCTGATGACGTACCGGCTGCGGGGATCATCCACGACTCAGCAGCGGCCAGTGCGCCGCCAGGCACCAGGCGCCGCGCCCGCTGCGACTCCAACTGCTCGCTACTGGGGCGGTGAGCGGCCGAATGCTGCTGCCTGACTGCCGTCCACGATATATTCAGGCGCTGTGCTGCACCTCGTCTGGTGATGCCCGGTCCGACGCGCTGCGTGCCGTCTCTCGCGTTCCAACCGGCCCTCCGTTCGCAGCTCGCGTGGGGCAGATCCAGCACTGGCTCCAGCATTGGCCCCCTCGCCTCGCCCTCGCCATCCACCCTTGCACCATCGCGCAATCATGAGCTCCAAGAAGCTGTTCTCGCTGCCTTTCCGCACGTCCAATCAGTCCGCGCCATCGCCACCGCCGGCGTCAGCGTCAGCGTCAGCCTCAGCAGCTGCCAGGCCGGATGACAAGCTGTCCAAGGCTGCTAGCACGACAACAAACAAGCCGAGCACGCCGGCGAAAGTGAACAGTGCTTCACCACCCACCACCCCGGATCGGCTGATCGTGGGCGTCGATTTCGGCACTACCTATTCTGGGTACGTATTGTGTTTCTTGCCGTGCGCTGGCCACCAAGACATGGCCAACAACCGCCTAGCGACCGCACTGCAAAGCTGATCGCCTGACCAGCGTAGCCGCCTGCTACAGCGGCACCCCCGACGACATTGACATTATCAAATCGTGAGTCTCCACCACTTCGCCCATGCGCTTCGGCGCAACCCGGAGATTTGGGTTCGCCTCGGAGCACACGTCGTCGACGCCAGCAAACAACGCCTTTGTCTCACCACGCGTTTAAGATGGCCTGGCGGCAACGGCATTACCTCCGACAAAGTCCCAACCGAAATCGGATACGAGCTGCCTGCGACAGCACCGCCGACGTCATCGTCAACGACCAGCTCCAACCAAGGTAGAAGCGACGCCAGCGACACCGAAGGCGCCGAGAAGCCTCAGGCAAAGATCAAATGGGGGTTCCAGCTGGGGCCCTCGGACCCGCGTCTTCGCTGCATCAAGCTGTTCCTCGACCGAGGACAGAAACTGCCGCATTTCGTATCGCCGCTCGACACGGCCGTCCAGCTGCGCAAGTATGACAAGACTGTCATGGACGCCGTTGCCGACTATCTGACCCAGATACGCACCCACACCATTGAGACACTGACGCGCCGTCATGGCGAGGCTTTCATGGCTTCTACTCCCACGCAGTTTGTGCTCACCGTGCCCGCCGTCTGGAGCGATGCCGCAAAGGACGCGACACTCAAGGCGGCGGAGCGAGCGGGTATGGGAAGTAGAGAAAGTGGTGGCCTCAAGCTGATATCTGAGCCCGAGGCTGCGGCTGTGTATACGCTGAAGGCGATCCAGCCGAATCACCTGAGTGTCGGCGATAACTTTATTGTTTGTGATGCAGGTACGTTCCGAGTGCAGATGCGTGGTGAGATCGCAGAGTATTGGTGCAACGTCTTGGTCCCTGTCTATCCCAGATCGGCCGCCTGCTGTCACATGTGTCGCACACTGGTTCATTGATTGACAGGCGGGGGTAAGACATTCGACTGACTACAGAGGGGCGTTGCAGCCGACAGCTAACGCGAAAATGCTCTCAAAATTTATTACTGCGTAGGGACTTGAAGCATTCATCCGGACATGCAAGTATCTTGATAATCACACCAAAGCCATCCGGATGATACTTCAACTCCTCAAAGTCAGGTGTAGTGAAGGGCTGAGACAGTACTGTCAAAAAGTTGCATTTTCTTCCCGTTAGCCGTCGGCTGCGGCGCCCCTCTGTACTGACTGAGGTGAAATCATCATGACGGGACCTTTGCACGTACATTCAAGAGAAGTTTGAGTATTCTCTCGGTGCAAAAATCCAATCGAGCAGATGGCAGTCCATCTGCATGAATTCTTCCACTTCCCAGAGTAGTCTCCTTTTCTGGTCTGTTCAATCAATAACTGACATATTTCAAAGGTGGCGGTACTGTTGACCTTATCGCATACAAGATCACTCAGCTCTCTCCACTACTTGTCGAAGAATCCGCCATCGGTACAGGCGGCCTATGTGGATCCGCCTTCCTCAACTACCGTTTCGAAGACCACGTTAAGGCGCGCTTGGGCGACGAACGCTACACCGAGATGCGCACGAAGAAGCAGAAGACGTGGAACATGGGCCTTCGCTACTTCGAGGAGTTCGTCAAGCGCAACTTCAACCCGGACGCACACGTCGAGATCAACGTGCCCTTCCCGGGCCTCCCGGACGACGAAGAGGCAGGCCTGGACTGCGGCTTCATGACCATGACCGCCGCGCAAGTCCAAGAGATCTTCGACCCGGTGGTGCAAGACGTCATCGCTCTGGTCGACGGGCAGGTCACGAGCCTGCGGGCGCGCGGCGAGAGGGTGTCGGGCGTGGTGCTGGTCGGCGGCTTCGGACAGAGCGACCACCTGTACCTGCGCATGAAGGCGCACTTCAACGCCGCCGCGCCGCCACCGCCTTACGAGGAACGCCCCACGCACGCGGTCGCCGTCGCGGGCACGCAGGCCAACCAAGCGGTCCAGGTCATGCACCCGATGTACGCGTGGACCGCCGTCGTGCGCGGCGCGGTGCTGCGCGGCCTCGAGGGCAGCATGGTCGTCAGCCGCCGCAGCCGCTGCCACTACGGCACCAGCTACGCGACCGTCTTCGACGAGGCCAAGCACAGCGTCGCCGAGCGCTACTGGAGTCCCCTCTGGGAGCGCTGGATGGTCAGCGACCGCATGCAGTGGCACATCCGCAAGGACGAGCAGCTGTCGGACAGCGCCCCCGTCTCGTTCCACTACACCCGCAACTTCCGCCCCGGCCAGAGCCTGGTCGTCGAGGATGACCTGATCGCGTGCGACTGGGACGAGGCGCCCGAGTCGTATAAGAAGGGGTTGGTGAGCGTGTGCACGCTGACGACGGATTTGAGCCGCGTGCCGAGGAGTTTGTTTACGAGGTTGACGACGAGTAAGGGCGTGGAGTTTGATAATTTGGATTTTAGCCTCGATATGCGGGTCGAGAGCGCGGGGTTGGTGTTTGAGCTGTGCGTGGATGGGGTGGGGTATGGGAGGGTGGAGGCGAGGTTTCATTGAGTGTGTGATGGGGGGTGTAATGCGTGGAATTTGGGAGGGAAAGGTAACTAAAAAAGGCCGTAATAATGCTGGTCGACATCATTGTATTACAAAAAAGGAAATAATTAGGAATTGCGAGCTAATTATTCTACGTACGGGGTGCTGAATACCTACACCCAGGGCCGCACGAACCCTACCAGAATGTCAGAAGCCTTTCGTAGCAGGCATATCTATGAATACACCAGACGAACAAGTGCTTTTCAGTACGCCTCTAAGCTCACAGAATTCCCTACGAAACCATAGTATTGTCCTCAAAAAAAAGGCCTCGTTATTTAATTTTGCTACGCATGTGTCGTCGGAGCCACTATGGGGAGCCTGACGAGGCTGTCGGCAAGGCTGAGCGCGCTAAACGGACCGCAACTCGCCGGTGGGGCGTGTATCATGCGGCCACTCCCGAAAAGGAGCAAAGTCTTGTGCCGCATTAGCCGAACCTGTGGCTATGCAAATACCGCTGCTGCCTGTGCACTATGACCAATTCGTCCTTAAATAATTATGTCCGCCTGTCTATTTCGCAACACCAATCACTCTCAGCGCCCCCAAGATGCCATCAGGAAGGACTCTTCGCAAACGGCGACGCCTCAACAGCAAAGATCTCCAAGAACTTCGACAAAACGACTATCAGTACTCGCAACATTCAGTGGTCACTCCACACACGGATCCCGAAACGAGCCTCCAACCGACCTCCGACACTGAGCTCTGCAACCTATGCGCGAAGCTTGACCTTTGGCGTTTCTTCGTACAGGAGACCGTAGAGAAAGATTTGGGTCTTCTTCAGGGATACTCTGATTCAAAATGTCCGTTTTGCAACCTGATCAGCGCGTCATTGAAGTTTTCTTGGGGAGAACAGATGTCGGTGTCCTTCAAACCAACGTCAGGCAAGATGCCCAAGCTCTTGCTCACAAGCAAGAGTCCATGGTCTTTCATGAAAAATAATCGTCGTGTCAATCCCCAATATCGAATTCTGCTGGCCATTGATCAGGAACCTCCTGGATTCGATCGAGGAAGGGTGCGCATGAAAACACTTGACTCGCCAAACCGATACATTTTTGGAGAGCTGGAGCATCTTGTAACGTCTAATGCCGCCTTGAAAACCTGCGGGAACAGTAGCAAGGTGCCAGTACTGCAGCGAAGGGGCATTGGCAAAACGCTTGACCTGGACCTGCCAAGAAAATGGCTTGCGAAGTGTGAAAGCCACGGACATCCAGATCCAAAAGATCACCTGTTCCGCGGAGAGAATGGATTCCGACTGATTGACGTGGTGGAAAAGTGCTTGGTGGAAATGAGGGAGCCCTGCGAATATGTTGCGTTGTCATACGTCTGGGGAAACATTGCTGATTCGGTACGCACAACAAAACAAACCATTATCGACTTCAAATTACCACAAAGCTTGTCAGCGGAATTCGTTTCCAAGAAAAGTTTAAGACACATTCCACGGACAATTTTGGACGCCATGACAGTAGTCCGCCAACTGAGTCTTCGATATCTCTGGGTGGATTCACTCTGCATTGTGCAGGATGATCCCGACGAAAAGCAACGCTTGATCCATGGCATGAACTCCGTATACCAGAATGCCAAGATGACAATTATTGCGGCGGCCGGTACAGATTCCGACGCAGGGCTTCCAGGGATAAGCCTGAGGAAGGATCAACCTTGCGATCGGGTGTCAACCTTAAATATTGATGGAACAACTCTCCAAGTCGCTATTGCAAGACCGTCTTTGGTCACACAAGTCCGCAATAGTTACTGGAACACACGCGGTTGGACATACCAAGAGCAATATCTCTCCGAGCGCTGCCTTTCTTTCACTCCAACGGAGGTCTTCTTTAGCTGCCGAGAAAAACAATGGCGAGAAGGATACGATCTAGAGAGTTTGGAATCACTATCTCGGACTGTTCGAATATGGAATGGACCACCTTGTTGGAAAATGAGCATCAAACAAGATAAAGAACCATCACCGTACCGACACCTTGATCGCACACCGACGATCAACGACTACTCCGAAACCGTGCAGGAGTACAGTAGAAGGGAATTAAGTTACTCGAATGATATACTCAATGCATTCGAGGGCATTTACAGCCTCTTCACTGCTGACCAGCCAGAAGCCTTTATGTTGCCCATCGGAGTCACTCAAGCAGTCCCACCAAATTTCCTTCCGGAGGGTCTTTTCTGGAGAACACTCGATGGCTCAACGCAAAGCAACTCAGGGGACTTTACTGAGTCTCTCAAACTCTCGACCTGGTCATGGATATCTCAAATTAGTCCTGTTGAGTTTCCACATCTTAACAACACATCTTGGGGATCGCTTTGGAGAAATGTCGTTAGCACTTGGTATCTTGGTCTCTCTGATCAGCGGTTTCAAACCATTGAAACGCGAAGACAATTTGATGATCCTGTGAGTGGCAGCTCTCCGTTCTATCTGGATTCGAAAGAAACCCTAAGCGGTATACCGGATGGCCTGGATCCTGTGGAAGGAGAGCTGGCTTTCTGGGCCCCATACTCAAGCAGTGGTTTTTTCGAGTCATCATTGGCACCGAAAGACAACAAAAGATGGAATGAAAAAGAAAATGTTGAATTTTTGGTCCTCGGTGAGGCTCCTGGGGCACTTGATATTCTAGTGGTACAAACAACCAATGGGATCTCGATGAGGTTGGATTTCCACATCACCCCGACACCTCGATACGGCCTTCCTCGCGAAGCGGCGCTGAAGAAATATGGCTGGAAATGGAAGCTTTTCAGGTTACGGTGAAGTTGTGTACGACGTTTGGTGTGTACGTAATTGTACAGAATAATCGAGATGCTTCAGAACTTGTATATTGATGATAAATTCTAGTCTTATGGTGACCATGCAATATTGCTGAAGCGCCCTTTGAACCTGCCAAGACAAGCATTATGTTGAACGGCGCGAGAAAGTAGACACCGCTGCCTTCTTTATTCATGCTACTTGGGCTTATTATATACGCGTGCATAACGGGACTCGGAAATATACCTATCCGTGCGCATAAAGGGGAAGTGTTACATGTAGTTGCAGGTGCGTTGCATGACAGTAAGACAGGTAGTGCTGGTACATGGATAAAACAGTAAGGAGACGTGTGTTTGAGAGGCAAATGTGGTTGACAGATTCGTTCTTTGCCGTTTTCCCTTTCCTTTCCGGGCTCTTTTTCCTGGTCAGCGCCTCTCTGTCGGTACCCCTCCCACCCATCAATTCTCTTTCTCTAGACGACTACTACTACAACGAGCCAACACCCCACACGACAAAACCTGCATATCCTTCCTTTCGACCCTCACGCCAGCCAAGTTGTTCCAGCATCCGCAAAAGCAGCGCACGCAGCCTCCACTCCGCTCCCCCGCAGAACCTCATCGCGGCGCTCTTTCACAGCCCAAGCCAGCTCCCCGTCGCACCTTTTTCCCGCTCTCTACCGCCCCGAGACCGGCCTCGCATTCCAACACTGCCCTCCATGCATCCTCCACGATCACCAGCCACGCGTGGCTCCTCCCGTCCAGTCATCACGCGGCGCTTCGACGCGCTCCTCGAACAACTGCTCGTCGCGACGGCCAGCGAGAAGCGAGAAGGGGGTGCGGGCAGTCTGAGGCGCAGAAAGGCAAGGAGGGGGTGCCGCGGCGCCAGTAGGAGGTTAGGGCAGAGTGGGATATGTGGGGGCTTGGAAGGGGAGGGGATGATGGTTGGGGTGGAGAACATGTTTTGCGTGGGGGTGGTGTGTTGGATTGGTGGGATCGGACATCGGGCTTTGAAAGAAGGGTGGTCCGGTGGCTTCTGGGGTTCTCCGGCGATGGGAGGTGGCGGTGGTCGATGGATTGCGCGGACGGGCGTGGGATGGCAATGGCATGAGAAAGGTAACTTCCGGAGTGTCAGATGCTGGAGAGATGGTGAGCCAAACAGATGGTTAGGCAGATCGCCTCTGCAGCAGCTGAGGGAATTCGCTCTCTACTTTCTCAGAGAAAATGACGATTTGGATTCGAGCTTCTTCCACCTTTGGCAGATATGTCCATGTTGAAGGTCCTTCCTGATCAACATGCGCCAAATATAGTCCACCTTCCGTCATAGAAGGAAGAATATCCATAGTGGCAGGCGGACGCAAATGTCAGGGCAGTTCTTGGTAGACTCTTGATGTCGCGCAGCACTCCGTATAATTCCATAATAAATGAATCTAGATGCTCATAATTGGTCCGACGAAGATTGATACGGCTATTTTCCTGCCCAATATTTGTTAAGGAATTGCTTCGCTGTCATTGGTTTGACATGTGGCAATAGCTCATTCAACTTTGGCTTGGGCAGGTCAAACCACCCTTCCGCTGCATTCAATTCATATCCGCAAATGCTAGCGTCAATAAATTCTTTCGGAAAAACAGCGTATCTTTGAATATTTGCCGGTAGTTCGGTCACCTGACCCGCTTTGAGTTTCTCAACCGGATCATAATGAATCTCGAATTTTCGTCCTGGGAATTTTTAGCCAGTAGCCACAAGCGCTGAAAGCTTGGCTTTGTCAGACCTCGTGCTTTCTCAGCGAGCTTCACCATCTCGTTGAAAGTCAGCTTGTCACCCGCCATGAAGCTTTCCACTGGCCATTGAGGGAGGTCCAGAGCAGCAGCCACGAATTTCCCAACGTCTGCTGAGTAGGTGAAGGTGACAGGTACGCTTCCGTCGCCAGGGAGCGCAGCAACCGCGTTCTCCACGTCAATCCCAACCGCCATCATCGGAAGATAGGTTGGCGCGTGAGGATGGCCGTAGTAGTCCATGAAGGTGCCTATGATGAAGCGCGTGAACTCGAGCGAGGTCTGCTTGAGCTTCTCAATGATCCTGTTTTTGTTCACGCTGTAGCTCAACGGATAGCTCCTACTGCGTGTATTAGTGCCTGTACGTGGAAGGTGGATTTTAGGTAGTACTCTTGCGCGGCTTTCATATTGTCAGTTCCAAACTCACTTGGGATGAACCACTTGACGGTGTCGGACTGGACAGCTGCGTTGATGAGCCTGAACTGGACTTCGAGATGCTCGTCTGCGTACACTCCAGCTGTGGAGACGATCGTGCCGATCTCGTTCTATCTGAGCACTTGCGCGATGCTCGAAGGCGAGGAGTAGTCCACGGCAAAAACAGATACATCAGGCTGGTAGGCGAAGACGTCTGTTGCCTATAGACAAGGTAAAGACTTATCGCGGAGTTGCTGGAATAAACTTACGTTTCTGGTAATATTCGTGTGAAATACGAAAAGAGACCAGATTGGTGGTGATTTTAGTAAGTTTATCTTCTCGCTGTGCCTTTGGTAGTAATTTTCATCTCGTAGACTGATTGTCAATCTTTCAAATCCCGGAACATCGGCTAAAAGATGTCAGCTCGATCTAACAGCTCTAAAATTCAAAGACAACTTTCCTTGAATAGGAACATGACCGATGTTCATCGCAGGACATGGAAAAGGTGGCAAGCATCAAGGCGTGCTACGTTGATTGGTTAGGCAGGCTAAGTACCATAAGACAAAGCCGGAAAGATTGGTCCGCACCGCCGTCCGGCTTCCAGACGTCTGTAGCATGCAACATGGTCCGAAATGTCTTTACCACGTACCAGCCGAGCACATTATAAGGTTTAGCGGACGGCTATGACAATCAGCAATACCCGAAGGCGCAAGAGGAAACGTCTGTGTATTTAACGGACATGTTCGCCACCAGTAGCTTCAGGATTTCGACCTCCTTCGTCGATATCAACCGAGAAGCATCCAGTCCAGCCTCACCTATCCCCGCCCACCCCCAATAAAACCCCAGCACGGCCATCACAGAACCACAGTTCCCACAAAACGTCTACCAAAAGCACGAAGAGAAACGCCAAACCCGCCTCCGCTCCGACCGCGCCACCCAAAACGTCCCCCTCCACACCACCGGCCTCCACCCCGCGCTCTCCGACCCGTGGGCGCACCACTCGGCGCTCAACGCCCAGCCGCCCGGCCTGCCCGCCGGCTCGACCAGCGGCACCCTCATCGTGGGAGCCGGCCACGGCGGGCTGCTCTTCGCGGTGCGCCTGCGCTCGGCCGGGGCGGCGGTGTCCGGCATGCGGCTTGTCGACGCGGCGGGCGGCCACGGTTCAAACTCTACATCACGAGCGTTCCGGACAGCTAGGCTCTCGTCGACGACGCGTGGGCGAAGCTGGCGGCGCACAGGGGACTGCTGGGCGGATCGAGGCTCCGGTGAGAGTGCGGCTGCGTGCCCTGGGCTTCGAGGGCGAGGGCGCGCGTGGAGGCGACAGGCAGACGGCGGAGAAGCCCGAGGCGTGGTGCGACGTCTGGTGCAAGCGGCCGACCTTGCACGACGGATTCCTGCAGGCCTTCAACCGGCGCAACGTCACGCTGGTGGACGCGGACGGGCGCGGGCTGGACGGCGTCTCCGAGAAGGGTGGCCTCTTTGACGGCGTGGAGTACCCGGTCGACGTGCTCGTCTTTGTGACTGGATATCGCTCTGGTCTTTCTTTGACACCCGGCTCGTGTGCTGGTGTTGAGCTCGTCGGGCGCGACGGCGTGAACCTCGATGACAGGTGGGATAGCAATGGTTCGCTGGCCCTTCACGGAGTGTAGACAAATGGCTTTCCCAACTGCTTCTTCTTTACGCCGTTTCAGACTGGACTGGCGCCAACATTGTGTACGTCTTGGATGTTCTCGCACGCCATGTGGCATACATTCTTACCACCGCTCGAGAGCTGGCTGGTTCCGATAAGTTTGTTGTTCAGCCCTCGAAGGAGGCAGAGGAGGAGTGGGCGGATGAAGTCGTCAAGCGGGCGCTCTGGTCCTCGGGCATGGCCGGGTGTACATCAAGCTATCTGAACGGCGAGAGAGAAGCCTCAAAAGAGAAGACTCCAGAGAAAATGCTTAAAACTGCAAGGGAGGCTACATGGGGCGAGGGAATAGCAAGCTACATCAAGCGTCTTGAAAGTTGGAGAGAGGATGGAACTATGAAAAGCTCGGAGATCATATTTTGAAGTCTGGAGGAGAGATACTTCACGAGAGACACTGGATTGTCGTCTCCAGAGGGATTCTTTTGTGTTCTTTAGATGTAAAATAGATGCAGTTTGACCCCATTCTAAAGGCGCGGTGTTCAAAACTCCAAACCCCCGGGGTCAGGACGAACGACCCCGCATCGATAGTGCGCTGCATGAACGCCCCTCCATCACTTCACCCGAAACAAAACACATTCACATGCATCTCCGCACCGGCCCCCGACTTCCTCACACGGCATAGCTCTCTTAACGGAGCTGGACTATTGTTTGGCATGTGCATGCAGAATACATTTGTGGCGAAAAATTCAGCCTCGGCCAAAACAATTCCAAAACAGGCCGATTATATACACAAAATATAGTTTGTCCAACATTCTCTTTGGATATGACGTCGAGAAGAGGATACGCACATCACAACCGCCGAAATTTTGTCCGCCGCGACATCAAGTCACGCCGAAGAAAATGACAAGGAGCCGTACATCATGTCGTTATTTCGCCCGCTACTTTTCTCCCCCTCGCGCACGCATGGAATTTTGCGTTTAGTTGCCCAGAGTGAAGATCTTCGAGGCGCAGCAGACCCTGTGTGGTAAAGGAGCGAGGTCAGCCGGCTTGTTCTCTCGGCGCACGAGGGCGGAAAGACGTAGAACTCACAGGTAATCGACACCGCTCAGCGAGCTGCAGCTGCCCTCGTCGGAGCCACCGCCGCTGCCGCCCGGCGAGCCGGCTCCACCGGTCGATCCGGCGGCGGCCGTGACGGTCGTGGTCATCATCACAGTAACCTGGCTAGGGCAGGAGCCTCCAGGAGCGCTAACGCCGCCAGTACCGGGAGGAGAGGCGACAGTAGAGAGAGTAGAGGGTGTGTCTGCGACAGAGATGGACGGGTTAGAGCCATAGCCTCCTGCTGCGGGTGTAGTGCTGCCAGCCAGGCCAGAGCCGGGGCCAGACCCAGACCCAGCTCCGGACCCAGATGATTTGGTGATGGTGGACGTGACGGTGGTCTCGGGGGGGCATACTGCTGAGGAGGAGAAGGGAGTGGACCCGCCCGCGCCGCCCGAAGGAGTCGGGGTCGAGCCGCCGCCAGCGCTACGCGACGTGATCGTCGACGTGACGGTGACTTCGGACGGGCAGGCCGAGCCTGAGCCTCCTCCCGAGCCGGACCCGCCTGCCGTGATGGTTGAAGTTACAGTCACCTCAGACGGACAGGCGGTTCCCGACCCAGGACCAGACCCACCCCCAGCTCCAGACGATGCAGTTATGGTGGAGGTGACGGTGATTTCAGAGGGGCACGGAGCTGAGCCGCTTGCGCTCGGACCAGAACCGCCGCCGCCTGATGATTCCGTGATGGTTGATGTCACAGTAGTCTCAGACGGGCAAGCGGTTCCTGGCCCAGAGCCCGAGCCGGATCCAGACTGCGTGATTGTGGAAGTGATGGTGGTTTCAGGGGGACATGACCCAGAAGGGCTGGCTCCGCCACCGGAACCAGAACCCGACTGCGTGATGGTGGAAGTGATAGTGGTCTCGGGGCACGAGGCGGTGGGTGCTGCTCCTGAACCAGAAGCGCCGCCCGACGACGTGATTGTGGAGGTGACGTTTACAACAGAAGGGCAGGCAGAGGGGGAGGAGGGGGCAGGGGGAGGTGCATAGCCACCTACAGAAGAAGTTTGGGCTGCGGAGCTGGAGCTGGGGCTAGACGTACTGGTGGCTGCAGGAGATGACCCAGACGGCGACGCTGCAGGAGTGCTGCCAGCGGCCGAGCTAGCTGGCGTGCTGGCAGGCGAAGACGCTCCAGTGGTGGGGCCAGCGCCGCCTGATGCTGCGGTCGCAACGCATGAGCAGATCTGCTGAGCACCAGAAGAGGCCTGGAGGGCGGTCTCGACGTTGTTGCTGCATGCGCTCAGGACGCACTGGGTGAGGGCCGAGTTGGTGGCGAGGGCCGCTGACGACGAGCAGGCGCAAGCAAAATCGGTCTCGACGGTGCAACCGATGGAGGACTTGGCGGCGAGAAGGCAGGACTGCGCGCAGGACGGGACAAGCGACTGGGCGGAGCTGACGCAGCCGGCTTGAGCGGAGACGGTGGTGATGGTGGCCAGGAGGCTACCGAGAATGGTAAAGGTCTTCATGGCGGGTACGTGATGGATTGAATGGAGACCAGTTGCCAAACCACAGAGGAAACAATTGAACGGCAGTCAGAGAGGTCGGCCGATGGTTCGAAACGAGAGCAGTTACATCGCTTCCTATTATATGTTCTCTAACCAATTCGCGCCTCGGCGAGGCACATGCCACCGAAGAGCTCGTATCCCCGCAGACATTCCTCTTGCCTTCATGCTGTAAGTGGTAGGGGTGCGGGCGATCAGGAATCCAGGCGGGAGATGGACGCAGGTCGAAGCGGGAAATGAGGACGTCACAGGAAACATGGTGCGGGGAGCGACGTCTGCGACCGAAACGGCGCATGCCAGAGCAAGTAGCAGGAAATTGTGGTGAGCAGTGAGGGCGTGGGAGGGCAAGGCTAAGCTGTCCCCGCATTAGCTCGGCCGCTGCCGTGAGATCGGCGCCCACATGAGGAGGATGCGGGGAAGCTTAAAGTTTGCTGCCAGGAACCAGGCACGGACCACAGCGGTGGCTATACTCTTCCAAGTTTAGCAGATGTGACATTTGGCATGGGAAAGCTGCGGAGCCTCGGTGGATTGTGAACGCCAGTTTCACGTGGCGGTGGAAACAGGAGACGACAGGCCGAGAACGGGAGAAGTGCGACCTGCCGGCCCTCGGTGCTTTTCTTGCACCAACCCTGAATGGCACCTCCCCTGCTCTTCACCAACTGTTTCCTTGACCAATTGGACCGCGTGGATGAAGGAGGTGCTGGCACGATGCCGTTTCCAGCTGATGGGACGGTATTGATGGCGCGTTCAGGCCAGGAACTACTTCCGCGAAGGGAAAAAAGGCGGATGTGGGGAAAAGGCACACAGCACGATAGTATGACGATAGCCCGCCTTGCAGCCATGCGCTTGGGCGAATTGATTACATGGGCATCCCTCGAGTAGCCGGCCTAGGTTCCTGACCAGTGCGGCTAGTGGAGAGGCACAATATACTTGCGGGTACATGTGACGGGCGGAGAGCACATGCGAGAGATCCAACGGCCATGGTCGACATCCCGTTATACGATGCATAAGCAGATGGGGCTGTCCTCAATTGCAAATGGTGGGCTACACGATCCCTGGTGGCGTTGATTCCTCGAAGCTGGTTGTTCGCAGGTCGTCGCACCACTGGAAGAAGGTTTCGACGGTGCTCGTGGAGAGATGGGCGAGCCGAAATTACGAGCGCCGTCTGGTGTGCACCGATCCGTTGCGGCGGATCCCTGGCACGCGCGTGCGGGGAAGAGTTGCAATTGCGCGACTTGAGGTGTGCAGCTCGACAGGACTGTGGTGCAGCGCTGAAAAGTAGATGGGCCGCCCGATTGCTCGAGCCACCTGACGAGGTCGTCGAAGGGCGTCACAGCAATGACGAAACGGCGTGTGCGGTCAAGGTGAGCAGCAAGCCCGATGCCTGGCTGCCTCAGGCTGGGCCCTCGGTCGGCGGCATGTGAAGCGAGCCTCGGTCGCCTTTTCCATCAAAACATGACGGACGGCGGACGGCAGACGCAGCTCGATGATCGCAGCAGAAGCAGGAATGCTCACGAACAGGCCTCCATCTCGACCGCGAAAGAATAGCAGCTGGCGTGGTCGGCCACCCGCTGAGGATCAAAGGAAACGCACGAACAAGAAGCCGCCGAGCGGGTTGGCCCAGGCTGCCGCGAATCCGGCGCCGATGAGCGGTCGCATTGCGCAACAGAGAAAGTTATGAGACAGACGCGAGACAGAAAGAGTGATGGAAAGAGGGAAGATGCGGCTCAAGAGGGGCGATGAGAGTTGAGAGTTCAGAGTTGAGTTGCGAGTTGAGAATCATCGGAACGCGCAGCCGACGCCGGGCACGTGGGCGGTGGCAGAAAAGGCGCGATTGGCGTCATGACGATGCCGCAGCCACCACCACCACTCCACCAGCTCGCCATTGCCCCGGTCTCTCGCGTCGTGCGCCTTTCTCGCCGGAGTCCGACATCTGCACGCCCTCCCTGCAGCTGACATTGCTTAGGAACCACCTCCCGACGAGTGGACGGCTGCCTATCCTCGTAGTCCCGCCTCGCGAGCCATCGGCAAGAGATCCCGATCACCGAGTACCGGCGCGGCGCCCTGTACATACCTTTATAAGCAGCCCGCAATCCAATCCATTTGTGCCCTCACCACCCATACCCGTTTCCTTTCTTCAAGCATTTTTACCTCGTGTTTTTATTCATAATGGGTTCAGCGAAAACCAGCGAGCGGGGAATCCGCATTGCCATTGATGTATGTCATCCGAGTCCACCGTCCGCCCAGCATGCTGATATTTGGCCGTGAAGCGCGGCGGAACCTTCACCGACTGCGTGGGCAACCCCGGCACCGGCAAGATGGAGGACGATGTCATCATCAAGCTCCTGTCTGTTGACCCGCAGAACTACGACGATGCCCCGCTGGAAGGCATCCGTCGCTTGTTGGAGAAGTTCACCGGCAACGACATTCCCCGCGGTCAGCCGCTGGACACCTCCAAGATCGAGAGCATCCGCATGGGCACCACAGTCGCGACAAACGCACTCCTGGAGAGAAAAGGAGAGGACATCGCCATGGTCGTCACAAAGGGCTTCAAGGACTGCCTGGAAATCGGCAACCAATCAAGACCCAACATTTTCGACCTGGCCATCCGGAAGCCCGAAGTCCTCTACAAGAAGGTTGTCGAAATTGACGAGCGTGTCACCCTCGAGGACTACGCCGAGGATCCCGAGAGAAACGAGACCAAGGCCGAACCGCTGGACAAGGCAGGGCCCGACGCACATCTTGTGCGTGGTCTGTCCGGAGAGGCCGTCAGGATACTGCGGCGACCAGAGGAAGACACGATTCGGAAGCAGCTCCAGGACGTTTACGACAGTGGCCTCCGCAGCATTGCCGTGTGCCTCATCCACGGCTACACATACCCACATCACGAGGCTCTCGTTGGCAGGATAGCCAAGGAAATCGGTTTCGAGCATGTTAGCTTAAGTCACGAGCTGATGCCCATGATCAAGCTTGTTCCGCGCGCAACTTCTGCCTGCGCTGACGCATACCTGACCCCGGCCATCCGGAAATACATTGATGGTTTCCAGAAGGGCTTCGCCGGAGGCCTCGGTACCGAGAGTGTCAAGAAGGAAGGTGGCGCCAAGGGTGCACGCTGCGAGTTTATGCAGAGTGATGGAGGTCTTGTGGACGTTGACATCTTTTCTGGCCTGCGCGCTATCCTGTCTGGTCCCGCAGGTGGTGTAGTGGGATACGCGCTTACCTCGTACGACCCAAAGACGAAGATTCCCGTCATCGGCTTCGACATGGGCGGCACAAGTACTGACGTCAGCCGCTATGGCTCCGGAAAATATGACCACGTCTTCGAGACAACAACCGCAGGCGTCACTATTCAGTCTCCCCAGCTCGACATCAACACCGTCGCCGCGGGAGGCGGAAGCCGATTGTTCTTCAGGAACGGCCTCTTCGTTGTTGGTCCCGAGTCTGCCAGCGCACATCCCGGTCCGGCATGCTACCGCAAAGGCGGGCCTCTCACCATCACAGATGCCAACCTCTTCCTCGGCAGGCTCCTTCCCGACTTTTTCCCTAAGATCTTCGGCAAGAGCGAGAACGAGCCTCTCGACGCCGAGGCCAGCAAGAAGCTGTTCGAAGAGCTGACCGAGAAGATCAACAAGGAGGTTGCTGGTGGGAGCAAGGAGAAGCAGATGTCAATGGATGAGGTTGCTTTTGGTTTTATCAAAATCGCCAACGAGACGATGACGAGACCAATCCGCTCCTTGACCGAAGCCAGGGGTCACGACACATCGAAGCATCGCCTGGCAACATTCGGCGGCGCTGGTGGACAGCACGCAGTGGCCATCGCGCAGGCCCTCGGTATCTCTCAGATCCTCGTACACCGCTACTCCTCAGTCCTCTCTGCATACGGCATGGCGCTTGCCGACGTGGTGGATGAGCGGCAAGAGCCAGAGTCCAAGGTGTGGACTGATGAAGATGGAGAGACCAGGAAATACTTGCA
The DNA here is from genome assembly GCA_021436925.1 of Neofusicoccum ribis. Classification (NCBI taxonomy): domain Eukaryota; kingdom Fungi; phylum Ascomycota; class Dothideomycetes; order Botryosphaeriales; family Botryosphaeriaceae; genus Neofusicoccum; species Neofusicoccum ribis. Next base: position 201,944 of record JAJVDC010000029.1, read on the forward strand.
ACAAAAGATGGAAGATCTGAAGAGCAAGTCCACTGCCACACTCAAGGACCAGGGCTTTTCTGCGGAGCAGATCCAATTTGAGGAGTATCTCAACATGCGCTACCGCGGTACAGAGTCTGCTCTGATGGTCATCAAGCCGAGCAAGGAAGAGGCTGACAAGGAGTACGACGGCGATCAATGGTCGTTCGGCAAGGCCTTTGTCAAACAGCACGAGCAAGAGTTCGGCTTCACTCTTCCTGATCGAGACATAATCATCGATGATGTCCGCGCAAGAGGCATCGGAAAGACTTTCGAGGGACTGGAGAAGACTGTGGACGACCAACTACAAGATATCAAGCCCAAAGATGTCGGAAAGGGTGAAAAGCAGTATGGTACAAGCTCCGTCTACTTTGAGGGAGGCAGACAGGAGACACCCATCTACAAGCTTGAAGACCTGGCCACTGGTGACCGCGTCAAGGGACCTGCCATCATTGCCGATGGCACTCAGACCATTGTGGTGACTCCTGATGCCTCAGCCCTTCTTATCGACACCCACGTTGTCATCAACATCGGCGAGACCAGCAGCCAGGACAAGAAGGTGGATACCAAGGAGGTTGACCCAATCATGCTTAGCATCTTCGCTCACCGCTTCATGGCCATCGCCGAGCAAATGGGCAGGGCTCTGCAGAAGACCAGTGTCAGCACCAACGTGAAGGAGCGTTTGGACTACTCCTGCGCTCTCTTCGATGCTGAAGGTGGTCTTGTTGCCAACGCTCCCCATCTTCCAGTCCACCTCGGCTCCATGTCCACGTGTGTCAGGAAACAGGCCAGCATCTGGAAAGGAAAGCTGAAGAGGGGAGACGTCCTCGTGTCCAACCATCCCATGTTCGGAGGCACTCATCTTCCCGACATCACCGTCATCACCCCCGCTTTCAGCGGAGACAAGATCGTCTTCTATGTTGCTTCTCGGGCACATCACGCAGATATCGGCGGTATCCTTCCGGGATCGATGCCTCCGCACTCGCGAGAGCTTTACCAGGAGGGTGCCGCCATCAAGACGGAAAAGCTTGTCTCCGAGGGCCACTTCAATGAGGAGCGTATCACGGAGCTTTTGCACAAGGAGCCCGCCCAATACCCTGGATGCAGCGGAACCAGATGTTTGGCAGATAACATCAACGACCTGAAAGCCCAGGTTGCCGCCAATCAAAAGGGTATCAACCTCATCAGCACGCTCATCGAGGATTATGGGGAGGATGTTGTTCAGTTCTACATGCACAGCATCCAAGACAACGCTGAGCAGAGCGTCAAGCAGCTGCTCAAGGAAGTCAGCAAGCGTTTCGAGGGTCAGGACCTTTCTGCGGTGGACTACATGGATGACGGCAGCCCTATCCAATTGAAGGTCACGATTGATGCTGAGAAGGGTGGAGCTGTGTTTGACTTCGAGGGAACCGGACCCGAAGTCTACGGTAGGCGTTTGTGAAGACCACGACTCCTGTGTCAGCGGCTAACAGAAGATCCTCAGGCAACATCAACGCACCCGAAGCCGTCACTTACTCAGCCATCATCTACTGCCTCCGCTGCCTCATCAAAGAAGACATCCCGCTCAACCAAGGCTGCCTGAAACCCATCACGGTCAAGATCCCGAAGAAATCCTTCCTCTCGCCATCCGACAAGGCGGCCGTCGTGGGAGGCAACGTGCTCACGAGCCAGCGCGTGACGGACGTGGTGCTCAAAGCATTCCGGGCGTGCGCGGCGTCGCAGGGCGACTGCAACAACCTGACGTTCGGGTACGGCGGCAACGTGGCGGGACAGGCGGAGCAGCGGGGGTTCGGGTACTACGAGACGATCGCGGGCGGGTCGGGCGCGGGCGCGACGTGGAACGGCAGCAGCGGCGTGCACACGCACATGACCAACACGCGCATCACCGACGCCGAGGTCTTCGAGCGCCGCTACCCCGTCGTCCTGCGCGAGTTCGGCATCCGCAAGGGCAGCGGCGGCGCCGGCCAGCACCCCGGCGGCGACGGCGTCGTCCGCGACATCGAGTTCCGCATCCCCGTCCAGGTCAGCATCCTGTCCGAGCGCAGGGTCTACCACCCCTACGGCTTGGAGGGCGGCGAGGACGCCAAGTGCGGCCTGAACGTGTGGGTGCGCCGCGTCGGCGAGCCGGACCCCGCCGCGAATGGCGTGGACGGCGGGGACGCCGAGTGGCGGTACATCAACCTGGGCGCGAAGAACACGGCGTCGATGCAGCCCGGCGAGCGGATCATTATCAACACGCCTGGTGGCGGCGGGTGGGGGAAGGTGGGTGAGAAGAGCGCGGTGGTGAAGGAGAGAGACCATAAGGAGGCGTGGCGGAAGGGGAGTGTGGCGGCCAGGGCGGAGACGGCCGAGACGTCACAGTGATGGAAGATGAGTGGTACATTAGCGTTTGTTTTTGGTTTGTTCAGACGTGGAGACATCTATGCATCATCGCAACTTCAACGAACTATGATGTAAACTTGACTTGCAAACTGCTGCGGAGGAGCTGCACGCGTGGCGCGTGGTCGAGAGGTGCGCCGGACCCGTTCGACCACCACCGATATCTACCTCCTCCACATCCACCTCGACAACTCCAACCCACTCAATGCGCTTACACACATGCCCAACCCTGGCAGTTGAAAGCTCTCGTATGACAAAATCAGATTTTCTTTTCCTTTTTCTGGTGCGGACTCTTCTGCGGGTACTTTTGACACGTCCCTCGAAGGCCTTTCTGTAGGATCAACATCGCAATATCAAACACACGTAAGGTTGCAAAAGACTGAATTTCCCTCTTCTCAGTCCCGTATTCATCCATGAGCCCTCTGCCCTGGTGCTGCGAGATCAGTAATGCGGAAGACCCAGCCTTTCAAAATCCTCACCAAAAGGAAGGAACCATATGGAGAAAAGCGAACGAATGTCATACAAATCATCTACAGCTGCAAATCCCCGTCCTCCGGGTGCGCAGATCACCCGCCTGAGCGAACATCACGCTCATGTTCACGATCAACATCAACATTTTCATCAATCCCGTTCGCCATTCATCGTCGTCTTTGCAAGCCATAAAAGCTACTGCTTAGAAACAACAGCAGCCAAGAAACCTGCCGTTCCAAGCCGTTGACCGCTTAGATGGAGGCCTTGAGGGCCTTGAAGGCATCACCGCGTGAGCCGAGGAAGCGCTCTTCGGCCGTCTTCCAGTTGATGACGGTCCAGATGTTCTCAATGTAGGCGGCCTTGCCGTTGAGGTACTGCGAGGAGTGAAGAGGGTACCGTCAGCCAGTGCGGAAAGGGAGCTTGGCAGAAACAGAGCGAGAACAAGGACAGAGAGGACGATAAAAGACCGAGAACGGGGTAAAGATAAGTGAAAAGCAAGAAAGAAGCCACGGAAGACGACGAAAAAGAGACATAAGAAGCGCGGAAGGACGAAACGGCTTACCTGCAAGTAGTACGCATGCTCCCACATATCAACCCCGATGATCGGCACCTCGCCGGGCCCAACAATCGGATCCTGGTCCTTCCTGCAGCACACCAACCCCCATCAGCACGACGCTCCCCCTTCACCACCAGCAAACGGGGCGCGCGGGGAAAAGAAAAAAAAAAAAGGCCACTCACGTCGTCACAATCGCCAACCTCCCGCCTTCCACCTCCCCCTCCCCCTCCACCTTAACCAACCACCCCCACCCACTCCCCTGAATCCCCACCAACCTCGCCGCAAACGCCTCCCGGAACGCCCCCTCGCTCCCCCACGTCCGCGCCACCTTCTCGCGCAGCCGCGGCGCCGCCTCCCACGCCGCGGCCGCCGACCCCGCCGGCGCCAGGTTCTCCCAGAAGAGCGCGTGGTTGATGTGGCCGCCGCCGTTGAAGCGCAGCGCCGGCTGCAACGCCAGCTGCGCCGGGATGTCGACGGCGGCGACGGCGGCCGCGTGCGCCTCCAGCGCGGCGTTCAGGTTCGTGATGTAGGCGCGGTGGTGCTTGCTGTGGTGCAGCTCCATGATCTGCCGGCTGATGGCGGGTTCGAGGGCCTGCGCGGCGAGGGGGGTTAGTTTGGGGGTGGGTGGTGGTGGAGGGGGTTTAGACGGGGTGGAGGAAGTCACGGGGGGTGGGGAGGGAGGGTGATGGTGGTGGTGGTGATGGTGCGGGCTGAGGCGGAGATGGATGCCGGGGACGGGTGATGAGAGAAGCAGCGGACGGGTGGGCGGGGGCGGAGAGCCGGAAGAGCTTACATCGTAGGCGTAGGGAAGCGGCGGGAGGCTGTACTTCTGGACAGACATGGTGGAGTTGGTGCCAAGACTCGGGTTGTTGAAGAAGGGCAGTTGGAAAGCAGAAGCAGAGGAGGTGAAGAAGCAGGCGAGAACAGTCAGAGAGAGGAGCAGAGCAGAAAAGACACTCTGGTGTCGGGCGGCGGGGGTGCAGCCACGGCACCATGTTGTCCGGCTGGATGCATTTAAGGCTCCGCGGCGGCGGGCGCTGGCAGCGGCGGGCGGAGAGCTGACTGGACCCATTCTGGCGATTGGAGAGAAGGCGGACGGCAGAGAGACTGCTGCGAGCTGAAGGTGCGGAAATACCAAGAGGGCTCAAACTTGCTCAATCCCGTCGAAACTTGCTCATTCGCGCGCAGCTGACGGCGCGTGAAACAACAAGGTGAGCAGTGCAGTGCGCCTCGCAATCAGGGAAACGTTTATAAGGGCGAGCAGGCTGAGGCTGTCGTCCGAGGAATCTGCCAGACAAAGGGCTTCGCGCAGCTGCAGAGAACGGCGACGGAGACACACAGGAAGTCAGCGAGCGGTGGTGTTGACACTTGGCTGTTGGGCGTGCGCACTCTCGGCCAATTGGACGCGTCGCATCGACTCCGCACCTCCCGAACATGTGCGGCAACTCGTCTCGCCTTTCCACCGGCGGCACCATCGCCGTGCTGCGTCCTCCTCCCCATGAATCGCCCGCCTCGCCCGTCGCAAACTGCAACCTCTTCTTCGAGAATCCGGCCGGCCGGAGCGCACGCACGCGTGTCGTTTTTCAGGCCCAGGATGGAAGCTGCTTCGACCATTTCATGGGCTACTTCATGCTGATCCAGTAAGTCATCCCATGCCCCCTTTGCACGGCCCTGCACTGACGCCATGGTGTTTCAACAGCCGCACCGGTGATCTGCTCTCGCGCCCACCGCTCAGCGAGGAAGCCCGCAACGCTCTTTACGCCGTTCAGCTCAAGCCTGCCGTGGATGAGCACCAGAGCACCGCCCAGCTTGAGCTGACCAATGCCCTTGAGTTCTCCGTCGGCGGGAACGGTGTCATCGGACGGAAGGTGTCCATCGTGACTGATCTCAACGACACCGGTGCCACTCTGGCTGAAGGCATCATCGGCTGGAATTGATGCTCCTGCGAACACCACGTGTCTTTCTCCAGCGTGCATGGCCGGCGTTCATCGGACTTTTGTCGGGGTTGCATGGTCAGGGAAACGGATACATTGACCCTTTTTGCTATTTTAAATGCCCATCATTTCTTCTTCTTCCATCGCTGAACATCATCTGCATTGCTACTTTGAATCGTGAGCTGCATGACCGGAAACCACCATTCGATCCGGCGAGAAATTAGATCAGCGTTAGTGGCCAAATACTTGGTCAAAGGCAAATGGATCACAGTCATCTCAAGAAAACAAGTGGTTTTCAAAGAAGCTGAATTTGTAAGGGGTTCTGCCTAGGGACAACTGGAGTAAAACAATAGAGAGAAGAGCAGCACAACTGCTGAAAGCAATCCATCAACCGTGCGGGCGTTCATGAGCTCCACGCAAACACTTCCATCATCTTCACCATCTACTGAGCAGTAATGTAAAGTCCAATCCTGCGAGCTGTCAGTGAGTCCTACGAGAGATAACAGTCCATTGTGGAAAGGGCACTCACGGGCAGGGGTTGAAGTCCTGGAACCAGTGGAGGTACGTGTCAGGGCCACCACCGAGCGCGTAAGTCATAACACCGATTTGGCAGTCAACCTTGTCAAGAACATAGTTTTTGCCAGGCTGGAAGTGGAAAATCTTATTCTTGGTGATCTCAGGTCTGTTGTTGTAGTTGGTGGAATCATTGACCGGCTTGGTCCAGGAACCTCCGACTGTGCCTGATCCCTGAAGATTGAAGTTGGATGTCTCAAGCTGCGACTTTTGAGGGAACATGAACTGGAGAGTGCACTGCTTTCCTTGATAGTGTGCCGGGATGTCGAAGTTGAAGTACGTCACAGTGGTCTTCGAGCAAGTTCCGAAGAGCGAAGTTCCAGGAGCGTGGTCAGGCTTGTTCTTGTTGACAGGGACGATCAGATGCGGGAACTGTGCAGTGTCAGAGGCATGTAACAAAAACATTCCAAAGGATAAGAATCACCTGCCAGCTTCCGGTGAGCTCGCCAGGGCACTTCGACTTTCCACGGTAGTTCGGGCATCCAGGAGTATTGCAGTAGCCAATGACCTCGCAGTTGCAAGCGTGGGCGCAAGAGCACTTCTTTGGCTTCTGAGGAGTGCAAGGAGGCGAGGTGCACTTGGGCTGAACAACATGAGGAACCGGAGGAGTGCAGGATCCCGAGGTGCACTTGGGAGTGCAAGAAGCCGAGGTGCAGCTGGTGGTGCAAGACTGCGAGGTACACTTGGGAGTGCAAGACGAGGATGTGCACTTGGGAGTGCAAGAAGATGAGGTGCACTTGGGAGGGATGACACGGGGCACCGAGGGAGTGCAAGGCGGCGAAGTGCACTTGAGGGGGACGCGCTGAGGCACCACCGGAGGAGGAAGCTGGCGGATTGGAGGCAGCACCGGAGGCGAAACGGGACGGCAGCTGGGTCCTTGGCAGGTGGGCACCGGGAGACGCTTGGGGGGCTGTGGGTTGCAGGTCGCCCTGCACTGGCCCTGATCCGCGGTGAGAATGATGTCGATGCAGCCACCCTGGAAGGGGATCGGCCTTGTGTAAATGTTGTAACCACCGAAATCCCCGGTCGGGCACATGGAGAACGTCTTGTCGCCCCGGATGGCGACTTGGCCGTCGCAGAGAACGTCCCAGCCAGCCCAGGAGGGTTTGCCGTGGTCACACTGGAATTGTTTCACCGAGCCGGCGAGGATACAGCCGAAGCCATTCTGGTCCTTCAGGCCTGTTTGGTGTTAAAGAATTTTCTCAAGAGATAGTTGGTGGTGACGGAATGGCGGAGTGTGAAAGGACAAGAATCCAATGGGGTTAAAGAGAAGGAAGAAGTAGCAAGGTTGGCAAAGGCAGGTGGGTCAGAAGAGATAGCATCTGAGCAAGGTTGCCAGGCAAGGATCATGAAGTGGGGATTGAAGGGTGAGAAGTAAGGCGTGCGAAGTTCGAAGGAGGGAGGGCAAGGTGCGCGAGTTGGATGAGACGGGAGGAGTGCGAGGTGGGAATTGCGCGAGGTAGGAAGCGCGCAAGGTAGGAAGTGCGCAAGGTGCGAAGTGGGAGGGTCAGGTGCGTGAGGTGCGTGAGGTGCGTGAGGTACGTTCGGCACAGAGAGAAAGAGAGGCACACAGAAACTCACCGTAGCTGTAGCGGTCCAAGCAGAACCTGGAAGGGTTCTTGAGGTTCGTTTGTCCGATGCGAAGCTGACCGTCGGGGAGCTGTTTGACTTGACCGAGGAAGCCCTTGCCAGTGCCGATGGCACCCCACGCGTTGATCGAGAAGCAGCATTCGCCGGGGTTGTACGAAGGCCTGGGAGCGGCATTGGCACCGAGGGCCAGACCGAAGGCGACGGCGGCAGTCTTCATGGTGGTTGATGGATGCGGTGAGGCGGGTAGAATGCTTGGGTGACAATGATAATGCAGACAAGTGCGGGATGGATAAGCAATGGAGCAAAGCGGTAACACTGTGAAGACTGATGGGTGCTGGATGGAGATGAAAGGAAAAGAGATTGGGCGGCAGGCGAAGAGGCTTAAGTAGGTGGCCCTGGCCAGTGACGCCAGAGGCGATTGCCTTGAGTGGAAGTCACGACCGCGCCGCTGCTCTGCCCTCAGCGAGCTCGCCACAGCAGCCCAGCCCGCCGCCATACACTTTTCTGGAAGCCGTGCCTGGCGTCTTGGACCTGGACGCGCAAGTCCAGGTGCAAGTCCGCGGCAGGCAAGCCCTCGAGCGCGCGCAAATGGGCAGTGCGAGCTGCGGAAGTCCACTCCGTCACGCCAATAAATACGCAAGAGGCAGCGATGTCCGCTTGATGTGGAAGGTGACGGTCAGGAATGCCGCAAACACCAGCGAGCTACAGCTGTGGGCGGCTGCGGGAGGTTAAGTAGCCTCCATTAACCCGGTGACTTCTGAAGAAGGGCTCGCTCTTGCAACCCAAGTCTGCGGCTGCTATGGTGCGTGCGGATGTTCGGATGCTTGACGAGCCATCACTTCCAAGTTTTACAACACCAATGATTCTATACCTGCTTTCCCTTTTCTTTATATGTTTCTATATCAAACTTCATTGCAAACCATGCGCTTTTGCTGCTTGATGCAGACTACAAAGTGGAGTTTAATCCCCGAGAAAGAGCATCCACGAAAACCGCAATACATCCAGCGCGAAAAAGAAACCCCCGGCCCCCTCTCACCCACAACATAAGACTAAGAGGCTCTTAGTCTTTCTTTTTATTTCTTAAACCTCCTTTCCTCCCTCGCCATGAAGATCTCTCACGGATTTCGGTCCCAAATGCTCCGAACTTTCCCGGCACCTTTGTCTTTTGTTATTGTCTTGTCTTCCGCATTATTCCTCCAGCAGCTCATGTTCATTTCAGAGCGCAATGACGCTCACGTATTGTTAAAGCTTTAAGCTGCAACCTTCAGCTTCTTGCTCTGATTTTGCTGAACCTCGTCTCCTCCAGCATCTTCGCCGTTATGCTCGCCATGGCCCGGTTCGGTTGTCGACGTACGCTTCTTTGTATTGCCTAAACCAGAAGAGACCTCAGCTATAGGAGCCACATAAGTAGTCATCCGGGTCTCCCCCGTGCTGTGGTGTACCGGCTTATCCTCACGCGGCTGAGTGATGAGGGGCTTCAGGTACTCTTCGATCGTCTCGTGAACCTCTTGGGAGTGGTACAGATAATTCCGACAGGAAATCCTTAAATGCTTGATCCCGCGAACTTGAGTTAATGGCTTTAGAGCGTGAGTAAACTCGCTAAGATGGCAAGAACGCCACATTCTCTCGAATCGAGTGACGTCCAGGATTAACTTTTCCAATTGAAAGCAGGTGCGTAGAGATTGGTACCATGCCGAAGTCCAATCATTAAACGAATATAGATCCAGGCAGTTCATAGACAGACTCCGGACGAATCCCTGGCGAGCAGTTGCTATCCCGCACAACGCACAGGAGAGATAAGGGATTTGGGAATCCCCAATACTGAGCGTATTGAGCCGGTAGAAGATCGGAACTACCTCACCGTGGACACTCCTGCTGACCTCAAGCAAAGCGAGCTTGTCTTTCATAGGTGGAGACCTAAAAAAAGGTAACGCCATAACCACCATATCCGCGTTCATCCTGAAGGAACACGCGGCTGTGGAGGCAAGACACTTCCTTATTCCTTTGCTTCTTGCTCACGCTCCAATTAATTAGCATCACCCATTCTTTGCAAGGCATGCTCAGAGAGTACTCGTAGATCTCAAGACGCAGCTCGGCTGGAAGCTTCATGAGGGGGAAGACACCACGATGGGTGGGGAAGAGGATGGAGAAGTGCCCGACCACGATGACGAAAGGAGTAGTGTAGAATTCCTCGACATCCCAAGGCATGGCGAAGTTTCTGTACTCGGTACTCAATGGGATGATCGGAGGGTCGTAGTCGTAGAAGAAGTCCTTGAGCATCGTCTGTATGCGAGCAAGAGCCAGACTATGCAACCCGAAATACGGGAATTGCTTCTGGATCCACTCGAGTATATCTTTGCCGGTAGGTGCACAGCTGGGATGATTGATAATAGCAAGTGCAATAATCTGGATCGATTGCAATCGCGGCCTGCGCTCTCCACAATCTGGAATGGCCGGTCTGCAGGGAAGGACGGTTGCTGGTGTGACGATCCCGGGAGCTTGAAAGCATCCGAACCGCGCTAGCAAAGTTTGCTGTTGCACTCTGCTGTTCAGGGTACGCCTTTGATCCTCATCCATCTACGCAGATCGAGCAGAGAAAAAAGCTTGAGGATAGCGAGGCATGTTGGCGAGAGCGGGGAGCCTAGGAAGGAAACGCAGGTGAGGATAGGAAATCTTGCGGCGGGCTGGGGCCTGCAAGTTGGTCAGATTGTACAGTAAGGTACCTGAGGCGCGGGTTCGACGCTGTCACCAGCGGTGTTGCTGTCGGAAGAGCACCGCACGGAAGAGGGTCGGTGTTGAAAAGCGCGTTGAGGAAAGGGTGCTGACGTGCTGTTGGTGATTGACGCGAGGCGTTTTACGCGGTGAGATAATCATGACGGTTCGCTTAAGTTGGGGATGGGTCGCCTGCCGGATTAAGAAGTAAGGTGAAGGTGAAAGGAACCAGCGTCCAACGATGGCGCCCCCGTGCAGGTGCGCCAGGCTCGAGACGTGCGGCGATGTCGGCTTGAGAGGCCATGGTCGTATGGAGGGACAGCGGGCAAACACAAGCAGGGTGGGCGTGCACAACCCAGAAAATGCACGCCAGTCAATTCACAACTTCGTCAAGCTTTCATCACTCTGGAATCACAAAGTCTGAATAGTTGTCAGCGTGACCGTCATAAGAATGGTATTTTGGCCTATAATACACGCCATCCTTTGCCCCAACGTGATTCCATCTCGGCGAACGCGCCTCAGATCTTGCCACCGGTAAGCTCCTCGGCGATTCTCTGAATGCGTTTTTGGGTGGGAGAGCTATAATCGTACGCACGATCCATTGCCTTGGAGCCCTGTCTCTTGCTCTTGGCAAGCATCTCGGCTGTGTTCAAGGGCGCATCCTTGGCCCAGATGCTGCGACCCGTCTTGGAATTGAATTCGCTGAAGCCCGGAAGGTCGTCTTCAGTACCAAACGTCTCTTCGATGGTCTTGGAAAGCTGTTCTTCTGTGACAATGTACTCTCTGGCGTGCATGTAAAGTGTGTGCAAGGCGCTCTTTCTCGCCTCCGCCTTGGCCACCTCCTGTCTTGCGAAGGCAGCCCTCTTTCTGCCCACGTTCTTCTTGGGTGCGGTATCGTAGGCGCCGCTAAGGAATTCGCGGACGGCTCTCGACACGCTTGGGCTGGTGAAGACTTCGTCGTCGCGCGGCGGCTTGTTGATGAGGCGTTTCTGCTCGGCCTGGCGTTCTGCGCCGCGCTTGGCCAGGTATTCGTCCGTCCTCTTCTTACGCTTGTCGAGAGAAGTCACACCTTCCCGCAAGTTCCTCCTCCGCAATGCTGACAACCGTTGTTTCCAGGCAAGGCGTTCCGCATGCGGCCCACTCGGCGCGACATCTTGGGACGGCTCCGGGGTGGCGTTTTTGATGAAGTCTTCGGAGGTCTTGTCAAATTGGCTGCGGGTAACGAAGATATTGCGAGGGACAGGCAGCGAGCCCTTTTTGACGGGAGTGTAGGGCGCAGTCTGCTGCGGCGGCTTGGGGACGTCGATGTACTTTGGCGACTCGGGGCCGACCTGGCGCAAGGCAGACGAGGAGGCGAATGTGCGACGCGCTACGGAGGCATTGGCACAGGTATGGCACCGGATCGAGGATGACAAAAGCGCCCGGGCGTTCGAGGGAGGCATGGCTGATGGCGGCTGCTCGAGGTGTCGGGCGTGTGGTCGCCAGACTTTCGCAGACGCTTTTTCGGGAGAGCCTCGGGCTTTCAGTCTTGGCGGCGAAATCTTGGCGGCGTCGGCGCCCCGAAGAAAAAAGATCGTGCGCCCGAGCGTTGCAGCGCACTCAACTTCTCTGCTCCGCCCGCTTTTCTTTTTTTCCTCTCTCCTCTGCACTGCCCAGAACTTGCTCTCGCAAGCACCTGGTCCAGCCGCCACGCTGCCACTCGCTCCCTCCCAATCCAAGCAGCTGCCGCGCGAGCGCATCGCTGCGCACCACCGCCACCATGGGTACCGGCAAGAAAGAGGCGAGTAGGAAGGAGAGGCAGGGGAAGAACGGCGATGGCATGGCCAACGTCAAGGTTAAGGGCGAGAACTTCTACCGGTACGCCCGCCCCCGCATGGCTCCTCGGACACTCCTGCTGACCATGCACACAGCTCTGGGAAGAGGGTGAAGATGCTCAACATGTACAAGGATGGCAAGCCGCAGAGAAACGCTCGCGGCGACATCACCAAGGACGCATCCTACCAGTCGAGGGAAGTCCCCACTGCCCGTATCGAGCCGAACCGGAAATGGTTCACCAACTCCCGCGTTATCAGCCAAGAGTCCCTGGCCGCCTTCCGCACCGCCATGTCCGAGCGTGCTACGGACCCATACTCTGTGCTGTTGAAGTCGAACAAGCTGCCTATGTCCCTGATCAGAGACGGTCAGGACAAGGTGAACGGCATCAAGCAACATCAGGCCAAGATGACCATCGACACATCTCCCTTCAGTGATACCTTCGGCCCCAAGGCACAAAGGAAGAGGGTGAAGATTGGTGTTTCGAGCATTGAAGATCTTGCTGGCGAGACGGTCAAGTCTCATGATGACTACTTGGACCGTCTGGAACAGGCTCAACTTCTCAGTGGAAACTCTGGAGCAGCTGCCGAAGATGGTGACGACTTCGATGCAGGCACGACCTCTGCCGCCCGTGAGGCTGTGTTTTCCAAGGGACAGAGCAAGAGGATTTGGAACGAGCTGTACAAGGTTATCGACTCATCTGACGTCGTGATACACGTCCTCGATGCCAGAGACCCTCTTGGAACAAGGTGTCGTTCGGTGGAAAAGTACATCAAGGAGGAAGCGCCCCACAAGCACCTAATCTTCGTGCTGAACAAGTGTGATTTGGTGCCAACAAAGGTCGCTGTAAGTGCAAACTTCTCCTTACATTTTACACAATGCACATTTCCTATTGTTCCCATTGCTAAGTCAGGGCTTCTTCCGGCACTCGTTGCAACTCTCTATGGAAGTAGTCCGTTACAGCTTTGGGAGATCAAGCTCGTCCCGCCGCTTCTTGCCGTCATGGCTTCGAAGTTGGTCATTCTCCGTCTTGGGGTTTGTCCGCAAGGGTCTGAGAATGATTCGTTTGAGTTGAGGGCCGTGTCCGCATTCAGTGGCCTTCATGGCGGTCCTCTTAGTAACGTTTCATACATGCCCACTCAATCGTGATGCACTTTTAGAAAGTTTCATCGACTGACATGATCATCAGGCTGCTTGGGTCCGTTACCTTTCCAAAGACTTCCCCACTCTCGCCTTCCATGCTTCAATAAACAACAGCTTCGGCAAAGGTTCCCTAATTTCTCTTCTGCGCCAATTCTCTTCCCTGCACTCTGACCGCAAGCAAATTTCTTGTGGTCTGATCGGGTACCCCAACACTGGCAAATCCTCAATTATCAACACTTTGAGGAAGAAGAAAGTTTGCACGACTGCACCCATCCCCGGCGAGACGAAGGTCTGGCAATATGTCACACTCATGAAGAGGATATACCTTATCGACTGCCCGGGTATTGTCCCTCCCAACGGCAATGACACCGATGCGGATCTTCTACTCCGCGGTGTTGTACGTGTTGAGAAGACTGAGCACCCGGAACAATATGTTGCAGCTGCGCTAGGAAAGTGCAAGAAACAGCATGTCATTCGGACATATGAGATCAAGGACTACAAGGATGCAACCGATTTCTTGGAGCAACTTGCTCGAAAGGGTGGAAGATTGCTGAAGGGTGGCGAGGCTGATTTGGACGGTGTTGCTAAGATGGTCCTCACCGACTTCCTTCGTGGCAAGATCCCTTGGTACACACCTCTCCCGGATATCGAAGATGACAAGGCGGGCAACCCCGAGGGTCGGGAGGGGCGACTCGGCGAGATGCCGCGGAAGAGGAAGCGTGAGGAAGAAAGCAAATCGGAAGCAGGGGGCGAGGTCCAAGAGCCCGAGGATGAGGATGACTTCGAGGGCTTCGACGATGAGGAGGACGAAGATTCTGAAGACGATTCCGAGGAAGGTGCCGAAACTCTGGTTGCCGACGAGGAGGATGAGGATGAAGATGACGAGGAGGTTGAGGCTGACCTTGCACGGATATCGGAAGCATTAGCCAGTGCGAAGAAGAAGAGGAAGACTTAGGTAGTTGGCCTATAGCTCTTCCTTCAGTTAATCATGATACCCCGTAATGTTCAGCGGATGCGTCCGTCTCGCTTGTTGCTTCATTTTTCCTTCTATGTTCCATCAATCCCATTGCGTCACCACACGAGTCCATCTCTTCCACATAGACACCGCGGAACATACGCTTCTACCATGACACATTGTCGTGCGCCAAGTTATTTCACCTAGGGCTGGTAAAGGATGCCTGCACTCCGAACGCCACAAAGCAAGCAAGCAGGCACGTAGTAAGCAGGAAGTACTCAGTAAGCAGCCATGCAGCAAGCCAACCCACGCCTCTCCCGAAGCTGCGCACGCACCTGCATACACGAATTCACGCAGCGCGGCTCCGCCCTCCGCCCGCCGACCCGGCCGTGTAACCGACCCCCTTCCTTCTTCAGCATTTCAAGGTCGCCCAACATTCCTGCAGTTTCCGCTGACACCAGAGAGAAAGGGAAACAAGAAGGGCAGTTGGAACTAACGCGCGGAGATGCCGCAAATGTGGGGTTGATTCTGACTCCGCGGGGTGCCCGCCCTCGAGCGGGCAAAGCTTATTCGATCGCCCCGTGTTCCCCGTCTGATCATCAGGCTGACTACAGCGCATCTCGGGTCCGTTCCTGTGGTTCCCATGCTCGGCAAAAGCAGCGCGACGCGACGGCGCGGGTCGGCCAAGCGCGAGCTAAATAAATGCGGGCAGGGCATACATATACACACGTAGGACGTCAGCTTTCCAGCGCTCAGAGCAGTCTGCCGCCCGTCCAACCCTCCCATCCGTTCCACCATCGCACGGCAGAAGCAGCGATGGCGGCGCCGAAGAGCTCATTCCGCCACAGCAAGAACGCCGGCCTGGTCGACAGCGCGAGCCACATCCTGCACGAGGGCAAGCTGGTAAGCCGCCCTCCACCCTCCTCGCCCGCCGGCCAGCCCACGCTCACGCCCCGCGCGCGCAGAACACCACCTACCCGACGCGCAGCCTGCAGTTCCTCCAGCACGCCACCTCCGCCGACGAGCCCGTCCCCCCGCCCCCCGCCACCTGCCCGCTCGACGTCCTCGTCGTCGGCGCGGGCATCGGCGGCCTCGCGGCCGCCACGACGCTGCGCCTGCGCGGCCACGCCGTCGCCGTCGTCGAGCAGGCGCCCGAGCTGGCCGAGGTCGGCGCCGGCGTGCAGGTGCCGCCCAACGCGACGCGGCTGCTGCGCCGCTGGGGCGTCGCGCCGCTGCTCGCGCCGCGCTGCGTCCGGCCCGAGGCGTCGGTGTTCCGGCGCTGGGCGGACTCGAGCGCCGTCGGGAGGGTGGGGTTGATGCCGGCGGTTGGGGAGTGGTTTGGCGCGCCGTATTGGGTGGTGCATCGGGCGGATTATCAGAGGGCGTTGTATGAGCGCGCGGTGGGGTTGGGGGTGGAGGTGGTGTTTGGGCAGCGGGTGGTTGGGATTGATGAGGCGAGGGGCGCGGTGAGGGTGGAGGGCGGGGGGGAGTGGGTGGCGGATTTGGTGGTCGCGGCTGATGGTATGTAGGGGTGGGTAGGTGGGGTTGGGTTGGCTGTGCGAGAGGCGTGCTGTTAGCTGACGCTCGATCGATTGCAGGTATTCACTCGGAAGGTCGGAAAGCGGTGCTGAAGGATAGGGATCAGCCGCCTGTTTTGACTGGGTTGGCGGCGTATCGGGCGACGATTCCTGCGGAGAAGATCAAGGAGGATCCTGATACGGCGTGGATGCTGGATAGATACATCCAGAATGGCTGGTAGGTGTCCAGGTCGGAAGCGAGTACAACAGAGCTGATACTGAGTCGAGGCTCGGAGATGCACGCCATGTTGTCACGTATACAATTGCTGGTGGAGAAGCAGTAAATGTGGTTCTGATCCATCCAGAGCCGTCGGACCCAAGCACGTGGAAGCAAGAGACCGCGATTTCAGACATGAAGCGGGAGTTTGAGGGGTGGGATTACAGGTCTGAGATGTTGTTCAGTCTTCCAGGCAGTTGCTGACACACTACAGAGTAACAAAGCTCATCAGCTTGATTGACAAGACGCTCAAGTGGCCACTCATGGCTGGCCAGGCGCTCGATCACTGGGTATCTGAATCGAGCAGGGTAGTCATTATGGGGGATGCAGCCCATGCCATGTTGCCGTTCATGTCACAAGGTATGCCGCTGACCGCATACTTTGGTCGCGTCTGCCGTGTACTTACCCGCCAAATAACAGGAGCTGCGCAAGCTGTAGAAGATGGCGGCAGTCTGGCGACGCTCGTGTCATCCATTTCGTCGCGGTCGGAGCTCCCAACGGCGCTCCGTATCTTCGAGCAGCTCCGCATCCCGCGCACTGCACAGATGCAGCAGGCCAGCTTTGTCAACGGGCGCATCTTCCACTTCCGAGACGGACCAGAGCAGCGGGCGCGCGATGCGGCGATGCGGGATGAGGTCGAGCACAAGCATTATCTGCAGAGTCCGAACGGGCTGAGCGATCCGACGACGCAGATATGGTGTTACGGCTACGACGCAGAGGAGGAGGCGAGGAAGGCGTGGGAGAGGGAGATGGAGACGAGCGCGAGGGCTGTAGGTGGATTGCAGGGCTGTTGGGCGGGATGCTAGCTGTGGATTGGCTGAGCGGAGCGACGTATTTCCTGGTCTTGGCGGGGCCGCTCACTTCACAGCTGGTTCTCAGCCCACTCGCATGCACCAAAGAATATCCGTTCTGCTTTTGATTCACCCATGGTCCTGTGGGTTGGCTACCAGATTTATAAGGCTTTCGTGGGGTGTTGTTGACCTACATCGACCGTGGAAGGGCCATTTCGTCCCACCTACAGACTCACTCAGTGATAGGACCGCAACATGAGATGAAATATGCGTGTGGGTCGAAAACATTCATCCGGATGAAGCCACGATTTTTGTTCCTGTGCATTTATGTCCAGATGAATGCGTCGTCTCCCCATGCGTGAAAGCGCAGGCAAAGACGAGCGGAGAGAAGCTCCAAGACACAACCCAAGTCCATCACTTCCAAATTCCACTGCCGCACATGCCTCTAGTCTATATAGATCCATACAGCACTTTTCTATTTCCAGCTGCGGTGCTTCGGCGCCGCCTCTCAGGAAGAGGGGATTGTAGCAGCGTACACTGCGGAAGCACTCTCGTCCCAACTGGGACATCTCCCAATTGCAGCCACAGTCATACGCATTGGGACGACCGAGAAATGCATCGAAGGCTCAGAACAAGTCATTGCAGTTGTTGCAGCAGCTGTCCAGCAGAGCGCGGTGCTGGGAGCTGCGGCAGCGGGCGAGCGGGCTGCTCCCCCAGCGCGCCTGCCATGTTCAGAAAAACCGCTTCCTGCTCAGTGTGGCTGCCACTTTCAGAAAGAGCGCCTAAGCGAGCCAAAACAAACACCTGCTGCGCCCACACAGGCTTTCCTCCTCAACTCCTCTCCCCCATTCCCACAGCATTTGCCGTTGAGATCACAATCCAACAGCAAAATGTACGGAAGCAACAGGTAAGTGCAGCCCCATTCCCCCAAGCCTTGAATGTTCCGAACTTGACCAGACACAGCAGCGAGTGGGCGAGCAAGTTCGCCGAGCGAACGGCGCTGAGGTGGTTCCCAGAGGACTGCCTTGAAGCTGTCCCAGCGGCCCCACTTCCTCTTGCGTACATTCTGCCGTGGCCGTGGTAGTGCGCGCGGATTCCGATGAGGTCAAGTTTGATACGACTACGGAGGTCGTGGCTGCGGAGCTGCTCCCCCCTCCCCACATCGAACTCATGGGAATCCGGAAGGCCTTGGTGGATTTTCTCCGCCGCTGTGAGGAGTACTCGGAGCCTGGAATCTCGAGAGAGGATCTGTCTGCGCGCTTGCCTTGGACTACCCTCGAAGGATTCTGCGATTGCTATCAGGAACTCCAGCAGCTAGCCGTATGGCCTGCAGAGCCTGTGGATTGTGGACTTTCGCGGGCGCACGGTCAGCTTCTGACAGAGGTTGTGGAGTTGTTGAAGCGCGTCAGCGATCTCGGCGTTAAAGTGCTGATTCATTGGGTGCCAGGTCACACCGGCGTGCCTGGTAACGTGAAAGCTGACAAGGAGTCTGGGCGCGCTGCAGCCAAGGCGGATGACGCCGCGATTATGGCGCGTGTGAAGAACACGGACTTCCGTGCCCTTTTCGCAAGCATGAGAGAGTCTTCTTCGTAGGGAGCTGGTTCGATCATGCTTGCCTAGCCTCACTTATGCAAGCTCCTCGTTCGGTTCCACCAGGCTGTAATGGTCTCGGATCCGTCACCCGCCACAAACCAGCCGTCTGCGTACATCCCCAATCGCATCTCCTTACACACAGTCCCCTTGGCCTTCTCTCCCCCCGCGTCTTCGATCCCGAGCTTCCCAATCATTGCACTTGGTTCCCGACTTGACATGATGATGGTAGAATTCGCAAATGGGGAGCAAGCTCACTTGAGTTGCTGGCCGCCTACTGGCTTCGGCTGGAGTGGTCATGCAATTGCGTAGATCCATCTATACCAATCTGATCAAACCTGGGCTTAGATATTGTAGGTAGATGGACAGAATTCCCACAAACCCACGTTGCCTTCGGGTAGCATGGCTCTTTGTGAAGGAAAAGGGACGGGGATTCCCAAAATCCCGGCGAAGGAAGCGGTACAGCCCAGAGCGGGCCAACCCCCGCCTCTCAGGACAGCACCTGGGGGCTTAACCTTTTTTTCGTTGTTCTTCTTGCTACACGCAGGAGCTCAAGGAAGAAGTTGAAGTGAAAGAGGCTGCATGGATAGCTCGAGCTCTGATGCCAGATAGGCCTGCAATTCTTGTGTCTGGCAACTTGGCTCCATATGGATGCTTCACATAGGCCGAGTAACAACATTCTCATGACATCTGCACAGGTTCATGCCCACCATACCTGCTGTCACTTGGGCAAAGTATCAAGAGGAGAAGGTAGATCAGACACTCATTGGTTTATCTATCACGAAAGCGAAGAGACTGCTCAACCAGAACTGCTGTGGCATGATGTAGTAACGCTGTCCGTAGACCGTGGACGCAAGTTGGCGAAACCGGGCTGCCGAGTCGAGATGCCAACCCAGTCGAGATGCCCGCTGAGTCCAGCAGCCTTGCGTGTTGGTGGCAGAATCCCGCCGCGAGAGGCGGTGAAGCTTTCCAGCGGCGGCGGTGAGTGCTGGATGGGTTTTGTGCGTGCTGTTGGACCCTGATGGTTGTCATGGTGATGGGGTGCGGCGAGGGTACTTCAGTTTCCCGCTCCCTCCGACCGTCTTCTCTCCCCACGGACTTCCGTCAACATGGCAAACAACCAGTAAGCACCACCCCCAGCATTTCCCTCTATCTATGGAAAGAATAACCATTACACAGACACCACGCAGATCTTACAAGACCTCCTCTGGAGCTTACAACGCTGGGATCAAGAAACAGGACAAGAAGAAGTTCAAGAAGAAGCAGAGGGCTCAGCAGCTGGGCAGGGACGCGTTGCTCTACGAGGGCGAGGGCTTCGGCGCCAAGAATCACCACCGCGGCGATATGGCCGACCTGGGCTTCGACGTCGTCAAGCACAACGAGGACGAGGCGATCGCGGAGGCGATGAGGGTGCACAGGCAGCCCCCCGACGACAACGAGCTCGTGGTCTTCACCGACGGTAGCGGGTGCATCGTCCCCGGTGCTGCCGGGGGAGCAGCCGCGGTGCGAGTCAAGTCGGCGGAGCGGCCGGGCGCTACTTCTGGCTCGGTGCAGACGGGCTACGGGGTCGACGTCGTGCGGTCCGAGGCGGTCACCACGGACATGCGCCCCGCCGACTGCACCAACATGAGCAAGAAGCTGGAGTCGCAAGAGATTGAGCTGTAAGTTGCCGCCGTGCTGACTGTGCCCCAACGCACCCTACACTTACCTTTGTCGCAGGTGGGCCATTCTTCTGGCCTTCCGGTACGCTGTCTCCACGGCGAACTCGTGTGCGGCAAAGGGCACCTCTTTGCGTAGCCTGAAGATATTCTCGGATAACTTCTGGGCGATGGACTTGGTGCGCCGCTACCGCGAGGGTGATTCCAAGTGGAAGGGCCACATTTACGAGTTTCTCCTTCGGGAGATACTGGAGCATGCCAAGGTGATGAAGGGGCACTTTATATATGTCAAGATTGCCTGGGCGCCTGGTCACAAGCATGTCCCAGCCAACGAGGTAGCCGACTTGGTTGCGGGCCGCAAGGCTCACTATCAGAACTGGTCCGCCAGCGAGATAGCCCAACGCTGCCCCGACTTGACCCCAAACGAAAGGCTCCCCGTCATCTGAAGCGGATCACAGCGATGACCCTCTTGCGACAACAGCACCCTCATCGCCAATGACCTTTCTCTCGTCAGCCAGATGCGGGTGGCCCCCAATGGCGTCGGACGCTTGACAAGACCTCTTCCTTCCGGCACACGCTGAGCTCATGAGTTGCTCCTTTGTTATTCGCGAACCGACACTTGCTTCTGTTCTCTTACCTCCGGCGCTGCTGATTGGTGCCTACTTGATCTGGAAAGACGTCACACTTGAGACTCTGAGAGGGGACGGGGATTCCCACATACAAATCCCGGTGTAGGAAGCGGTACAAGGACGGGGATTCCTACATATAAATCCCGGTGCAGGAAGCGGTACAATGGTCAGAGATGACCCATACTCCAGTGGCAGCTGGAACTGGCTATCTTCTTTCCAAGAAGAGAGCCTACATTGAACGGCGTCAATGACAACGAGGCCTGGGCGTAATTATCCCAGTATCTCTGTCAACGGCTCAACATACATCAGTGCAACATTCTCGTTGCTCAATATTGCACTTGGGGGCGTATCATATGGCAATCTGGGTCACCTGAGCTGCTCAGGACTGCACCCAATGGCATGCCATTCTTTTCATCGATCTTCCTTCTACATGCTGGAACTTGAGGAAGGGACTGTCTGTCATAGATCCAAGCGATTGATGGCTAGGAGGGGCACTTGATTCTACAAACATCGTGGCACAGCTCAGCTGGATGCTTGTAAGTTGGTAGTGCATGGACTGAGATCATGTCCACTACTCATCTGATAGCATTGGCAATAGATGACTTTCGTATCTCACTACCATGTAATTCTCCGCTCAACTGTACTAATGCCGGGAGCTTGAAGAACGTTTCGGGGGCTCACTCCATGGGCAGTTGAGGCATTCATCTAAACCAATGGTTGAAAGGCACTGTGTAGGGCTCATCCGAATGAATGCTTCAAACTCTCATGCCTGAAAGGGTATTGGTTTTTGCCGTACTGCTGTAAAAGCCGATCCTGAGAGCCGCTTGGCTTTTGCGAATGTCTGTATGATCTGCCTACTACACTCTATATAGGAGAAGAGCCAACTGAGCCTTCATTGCCATTCCATACAGCGCAGTGAAAAGCGGCTGTGATGTCTGCAAAAGCTTCCACCAGGCATATGAAATTGCCGCGTAGGAGCACTGCTCAAATGAGACGCTCCCCTGTTCTATCGCAGTCTCGCAGTCCGAATTCGACAGCCGGCGGCGGCGGTCAAGGCGGTCAACAGCGCAGCAGCGCAGCGGAAATGCAGTGCGGCAGAAAAATGAAGTTCCTGCGCCTGCCATAACCAGAAGGCACACCTGCGGTTGCGATAGGCAACGCCAAGCGAAGGTGTTTATACCCGCCGCCACCCCACCGTTCTCCATTCCTTTTCCCTCTTCCTCGCAAACACTTCAGTCCCTGGTCAATCTGACAGCATGTCGTTTGAGCAGTCTCAGTAAGTTCCTCCTCCCCATCGCGGCTCGAACCAGATAACACCTACCACAGCCAGACGTCTCTCAAGCGCCGTCGCGGCAGCGACAGCCCCCCGCCGGCGGAGCGGGCGCCCAAGAAGAGGCCCGGCAAGAAGGCCCGTTCGCAGCTGAGCCCGGAAGAGGACTGGGCAAGAGACTGGATCCACAAGCTCGGCTTCGAGCTGACGACCCGGAAGAACGCATACCACCCGAACGCGCTCGCGTGGCAGCACCTGTCCAGCCCGGAGGCGGGGCGGCTCGACCTCTTCACCGACGGCTCGGGCTACAACCGGGACACCGGGGTTGCGGGTTGGGCGGTCGTCCGGGCGGACGGGCAGAAGCGGGAGCTCGTCCACTTCCGCTCCGGGACCTTCGCGAAGGCGGATCGTCCTGCGGGCGCGAAGCCGGGCAACGTCAGCCCTTTTGAGGCCGAGTTCATGGCCGTGGTGGGCGGCATAGAGCAAGTGTGCGAGCAGGTGGTCGCGCTGCGGTCGGAGGGGCGGCCGGCGTGGACCCACGTCGTCATCTTCTCCGACTCGCCCAGCATCCTGGGGAGCATCGGACGTTACAACGAGAAAAGCTACCGTGCCGTGGACACCATGCACGGCGAGTGGCTCAACGTCAGGCTCCTCCGTGTGGGCGAGCGGCTGAGGGACCTGGGTGTGCACTGCAAGCTCTGCTTCGTCAAGGGCCACCGCGGCGTCCCGGGAAATGAGGCTGCCGACCGCGTTGCGAAAGCACAGGCCGGCTACAGGACCTGGGATGAGATCGCGGCCATGAAGTTCGAGAGGCAGGGCTACGGTTCTATCAAGGACCTCCCCTTCCCCACGGCTTCCTCAGTCGCCCCGCCGGAGGAGACCGCGAGCTCCTCAGGATGACGGCCTTCGCACACGGCCTTGCTGTCACGCGTGGTCTGAGTTCTTCTTCCGTCTCCGATGACCCCACGACTCTTCCTCTCTTCTTGGTGTGCTCCGCTACGAGAGATTGATTACTTCTTTTGGTCAGTTGCTTCCCTTATTCCTTGCGTTTTTGCTTCTGCATTGCTTTCTTGCTCTGCTTTCTGCTTTTCTGCTTTTTTGCTTCTGTATTGCTTTCTTGCTCTGCTTTCTGCTTTTCTGCTCTGCATTGCTTTCTTGCTCTGTTTTCTGCTCTCTACATCCCGCGTTCTATCCGCACCCTCTTAATTTATAATGGTAATGAGTAATAACCATGGTCTTTTCGCAGGAAGTCCGCAGGGTCAGGGATGCCCTCAGATCCCGGTGGTGGTTGGTCATGGTCAGGGATACCACAATCCCGGTGGCCTTCTTCTCTTCATTCAGTCAGTATTGCATTCCCGGCTTTCCTTCTTTCCCTTCTAATAATTTTAGCACAAGAAGGGCCGGGCATGCCCGCAAATCCCGGTGGTGGATGGTATGGTGGAGTGGGTTATCTGGTTGGAGGGGGGTTGGAGGTAGGAGCGTTGCTTTCTTGTTTTTTTTTTTCTTTTCCTTCAGTAAAATGCGGTAGGGTCCTCGAGGCCTGGGAAGTTCATCCCAGGACTTGATAGAAGCCGCGACATACCCTTCGACATAGACGGGTCCACTTTGAGGGCTTCTATAGACAAATGGCATACTCAGTTCTCGACTTGGAGCTCAACAGTGTTGTAAGCTCGGCGCGGGCTTCAAATTGCAGCCCTGGCAATTTCTGATGGTGAGCATGCTCAGGAAGAGGGTGGGAGAGTGGTGGCCGTCAGGAGGCGGGGCTGGGGCGGTGGTGTCGATGAGGTCTGAATAGGGCTTCTCCGAGGTCGGCCTGTGCGCAGGGCGGGACTCCACCGCGAGCTCGCGCATCGCCGCCATTGACGCTGACACCGACCATCTCCGCCATTGACGCGCCGAACGTCCAGATACTCGCGCCCGGAGAGCAGCAGCGCCTCGCCGAGCCCTCAAATACTCGCCCTGCTGCCGCCCGCGCGCGACCGCCGCCTTCACACCAGCGTCCCGTCCCTCGGCAGTTTGCGCGCTTCTCCAACGTCATTTACCGTCACCGCGTCACCCCGCATCGCGCCGTGCAGCTTGCAGCCCGCCGAATCAGCGGCCACAGAGCTCCGCGAGAGCTCCGTCAGCCGAGCTCCAACTCTCTAATCACGCCCCGCGCGATTTCAAAGCTGCCGCCGCCTCCCCGCACTCTACACAGTACATAGCCACCATGAGGCCCATTCTCGCCCTGGCCGCACGATCAGCAGTCCGCTCCCGCTTCCATCCCGTCTCGTTTCCCGTCCTCCGCTCCAGAACATTCGCAATGGGCCACAACATTCCTCCGGTAAGCCGCCGCATGCGCGAACGACACCGTGCTGGGCCATTGACTGACGCACCGGCCCGCAACAGCTCAGCAACAAGTCGCTTCTCAAGGACAAGTCCTACATCAATGGCGAGTGGGTCGGCGCAGCATCGGGCAAGACCTTCGAGGTCACCGACCCCTCGACCGGCGCCGTCATCGGAACACAGCCCGAGATGGACGCTGCAGACACCCAGAAAGCCATCGACGCCGCCGCTGCCGCTCTCCCCGCCTTCCGCAAGCTCACCGGCCGCGAGCGCGCACGCCTGCTGCGCAAATGGTACGACCTGATGATCGAGAACGCCGACGACATCGCAAAGCTCATAACGTGGGAGAACGGAAAGCCTTTCGCGGACGCGAAGGGCGAGGTTGCCTACGCCGCCAACTTTTTCGAGTGGTTTTCTGAGGAGGCACCGCGCGTGTACGGCACCACCATTCCCGCCACCGTCGCCGGCAACCGCGTCTTCACCGTCAAGGAGCCGGTCGGCGTGTGCGGCCTGATCACGCCCTGGAACTTCCCCGCCGCCATGATCACGCGCAAGATCGGCCCCGCGCTCGCCGCCGGCTGCACCGTCGTCGCCAAGTCTCCCGGCGAAACGCCCCTCACGGCCGCCGCCCTCGCCGAGCTCGCCCACCGCGCCGGCATCCCCAAGGGCGTCGTCAACTTCGTCACCGCGCTGGACAACACGCCCCAGGTCGGCGAGCTCCTCACCACCTCGCCCGTCGTCAAGAAGGTCTCCTTCACCGGCAGCACCAACGTCGGCAAGCTCCTCATGAAGCAGTCCAGCAGCACGCTCAAGAAGCTCTCCTTCGAGCTCGGCGGCAACGCGCCCTTCATCGTCTTCGACGACGCCGACCTGGACGTCGCCGTGGCCGGCGCCATCGCCAGCAAGTTCCGCAGCTCAGGCCAGACGTGCGTGTGCGCCAACCGCATCTTCGTGCAGCGCGGCATCTACGACCGATTCGCGGCCGCGTTCGCCGAGAAGGTCAAGGGCTTCACCGTCGGGCGCGGCTTCGAGGCGGGCACGACGCACGGGCCGGTGATCCACGCGCGCGCGGCGGCCAAGGTCGAGCAGCACGTGCAGGACGCGGTCAAGCAGGGCGCGACGGTGCTGGTGGGCGGGCAGCGGCTGCCGGACCTGGGCGACACGTTCTTCCAGCCGACGGTGCTGCGCGACATGACGCCCGCCATGCAGCTGGCGCACGAGGAGACGTTCGGGCCCGTGGCGGGCCTGTTCCCGTTCGACGACGAGGCCCACGTCGTCGAGCTGGCGAACAGGACCGAGGTCGGCCTGGCCGGCTACTTCTTCAGCAGGGACGTGCAGCGCTGCTTCCGCGTCGCCGAGGCGCTGGAGGTCGGCATGGTCGGCGTCAACACCGGGCTGATCTCCGACCCGGCGAGCCCGTTTGGCGGCGTCAAGGAGAGTGGGTTCGGCCGCGAGGGGAGCCTGCTGGGCATCGAGGAGTACGTGACGACGAAGACGGTGACGTTTGGGGGGATGGGCGGTCCGTTGCAGGGGTCTTCGTAGGCGGATCGAGGGTTGGGGGTGGAGGGGTGGATGGTTGGAAGATTGATGGATGTTGACGGGTTATGACAAGAAATTATCAAAGTCTGGACGGATGGGTTGACGGTTGCAGGGAAAAAAGAAAATGGCAAAGATAGTGAGCAGTCACGTACCGATGAGACGCCGGCGGTCAAGCGGCGGATGAAAAACATTTTGGAAAGTTCAGTAAGTCTGCCTTGATGCTGTGTGACGTTGAGTGCTTAGTGCAAGCAAGCTGCGATGTCTTTGGGCCTTGGGCAGCTCCCAGCTTCCTGATCCATTCGAATTAGGGCCGTGAGATACGCAAGGTGGCGATAGTGTGGTGCGACAAAAAACCCAAAGACCCTCCAGGTAGCAAATCACTTTTTCTTAGGCAGCGGGTGGAAGGAGGTATTCATCATGGATTATTGGTGGTAGAACCCCTGTTTTCTCCACACTGCTTGCATGCAACTTGCATGATGCAACTGCACATATGCTCCGAGCGCTCGGTTAAGCCGATGCTTTGTGCTGAGCAATTCGAACCTTGCCAGCTCCGATGACAGGGCGAGTATTCCAGCATTGTGCCGCACGCAGCTTAAAGAGCAGCTTTCAGCGTGATGCCGCGGGGCTTCAACTTTCCACGCTGCATTACCACTGAGTATATTTGGAAGGCAGGCGAGACTTTGAGACTTGAGCAGAGAAACTAACTGTTTACAGGGAAGGACAAAGCATTCTGGCACAACAAAACATTAAAATCCGCGACCTCGTCATAGATTTGACAAAGCAAGAGGCGGATCAGTCCATCTCCACAATTAGTGCGTTTAGAGAGGTGGGACTCAAGATTGAGGATAAGGTTGCTACCGAGACCAGATTTTTGGCCCATCAAATCTCGTAAGTTTCAGTCTTGGATCACTATTTTTTACGAAGGTAGAAGTGCTGAACTTATCACGCTCATCCTCAAAGTCTTCAACAAAACACCACGAGAGCACTCAAGCAATGATTACATTTAAATTCAAGGGGTTGCCAAACGTTGGCACTCCTTTGACAGATGCGCTTACCAGCTTTCAGTCATCCCTTGAGAATGATATGCAGCAACTAGTGAGATCATTACTTCAAGATTTAAGGCAGCTCCAACAATTAAAAGGCTCTATCATGAATGATGAGTGTCAAAATGCCATAAGGGAACATAAGTCCACAGACAAAAGATCTTGCAGGAGACGGAGTCTTGCCCTGCTTCAGCAGTCAATTTCGTCTCTTGCAGAAAAAAAAAGCCCATCTGTTCTACAATACAACCCATGACGAATATAATAACTTCTCGGAAGACTCGTAAGATTTATCACAGCGACATGATGCACCAAAATCAGCGGATAGTGGAGGAAGTAAGTCAACATCCTACGGCAGCTCTTATTCTGATATTTTGGCTTGCTGCCAGTGACCGGGGCAAATCTTCTCGCCTTTGTTCCGGATCACTGTCTAGTATGTGGTCACCATTGCTGTGCCTACTGTGGTAATAGTTACGTCTTCTGAGCCCCAGCGATGCACCCAAGTTGATTATGGGGATGAACGGAAAGAAATGCAATAAATCCGAAGACACTTTACCACAACTTCATTAACTCCAACGTTTCACATTCGTACTATTACAAAACCCAACATACTAAACTGACCTCCTCAGAATGTAAGGATACCACTACAGAATTTGCAAAGAGCGTATATCTTCCCCAGCATCTTCCCGAGACGCTCCATCCCGTCACCTTCAACTCACTCCACCCATCCGCCTTCCTCGCTGCTGGAAGCCAAGATTGTTGACTTGCTGCTACACACTTCAAGCAAACCAGCCAACAGCGTCCCCGCGTTTGAACAGCTTCGCAGAATCAGCCGGGGGCGCGCGTCCACCAGCACCTCCATTCCTGCCACCAGCACGGCCCCTACCACCATTGCGGCCACGACCACGACCACGTCCACGACCACGTCCGCGTCCACCTTCACGGCCCATACCACGATGGCCGCGATGGTCCTGGCGCTTCACATGGTGATGCCCACCACCAGCGCCACCGCCCCCGCCCGCCGTCGTCGTCGACGGATCCTCATCCTCATCCTCATCCTCGCCACCACCCCCGCCGAGCCCCCCACCGCCAAACCCGCCACTCCCGCCATCCTCGCTCAACGACGACAGCGAGCTCAGGCTCGACGGATCCGTCTCGCCCTGCTGGCTCGGATCGAACTGCTGCGTGCTCTCCTCGTCCTCGTCCTCCTCGTCATCGCCGCCATCTCCACCCCCGCCGCCAGAGCCGTGGCCCTCGTGCCTCCGCACCTTGGCGCCGCCGCCGCCGCCTCCGCCGCCGCCAGCCCCGCCTCCGCTGACGGACCCCGCGAGCGCGAAACTGCCGCCGCCACCGCCGCCACCACCGCCGCCGCCGCCGTTGTTGGTGGAGGCGGGCTGGACGGAGTCGTCCTCGTCCTCGTCGTCGTCGTCCTCGTCGTCGAAGAGGTCGTCGTCGGAGCTGGGGCGCCTGGCCCGGAGCGCGCGGGCGCGCGGCTGGGCGCCGCCGTCGCCGTCGAGGTCGAGGTCGAGGTCGTCGAGCGCGCTGGAGGGGTCGGTTGAGATCATGCGGGGGGCGAGGGCGCGGTTGTCGGCGGGCAGGTTGGCGAGGGCGGCGGCGGAGACGGAGCCGGTGAGGAGGAGGGAGAGGAGGAGGGGTTGGATGTGCATGTTGAAGGTTTTTTTTTTTCGTGTAAAGACTGTGGGTTGTTTGGGTAAAGAGAGTGTGTGTATGTTGGAACTCTGGTCGGACGGAAGGAGCTGAGTCCTGCTCGTTGGGGAGTTGGAGGCTTCGGTGATGGGCGGCTCGCTGCGTGTACTTATACCGGTGGGCGCTTCGCCCCTCGGGGCTTTGGTGCGCCTTGCCGTCTTGCCTTCTGCTCTCGACAAGCTTCGTAGGCTTCGCGGATTTCAGAGTTTGTTGGCCACTCCAGACCCTCAAATGTCACCTTATTCTGTGTGGAAGACCATCCAGAAGCCACTCACGGTACTACATCGCTCTATCAAAGTCATACCGACTCATCCCGAATAAGGAAGATTCTAGAGTATGTTCGGAACTTTGATCAGAAACACCGCAGGCCTGACGTAAAACAGGTACATGAGGGCAAAAGGAGAAACTTAAGCAGTGATTTACGCTGAAATATCTCACTTTTGCTTTGGGCCTGGATCCTGCGATCAACGCTGACATAGTCGTATCTCGCTTGATGAGGCGGCGGCTTGCTGGAACATGTGGCGACGAGTTAATCGACTGTTGTTAAGTGCGTGGTTTTCTGAGGGAAGGCGAAATGATGGATGGGGGGGCGGTCGGGCGATCCGCTGTATGCGGGTGCTGAGCTTGCAATCTGTTTTACAGACGATTGTGGACAAACACAAGCGACGGTCAGCGGACTGGAGCAGCTGCTGTACCTGCTGTCGCATACCTGTGGAGAAGACACTGAACGCCGTTGAGCCCCATATCCTTAGGCAGTTCAAGAAACTGACAGCAACGATTCTCGGATGGACTCCGAAGCCAGACAAATGCAATGCTGTGACCTTTCCTCGCTGCGCAGCATGAAGTTGGAAGTGGATTCCTCATCCTCCACCGGTCAAACCCAGCCATGATCATCACCCCATCCGCGACCTTCCGCATCCCCGTTCCCTCGTCCAAACACGCAAGCAAAGCAGTACGCGCTCTCTGAAACCGCAGCGAAAAGCTCGATAGACGAGCAACCACGCCCGCATCATCCTACCAGCTCGTAGAAAACGCGTGACGCCAAACCTCCAACGTCTCCACAAACCTAACTCCAAAAGCAGCAAGCAGCCACGCAGCCGACCAACCCAAAAGCAGCAAGCATATATTAACCAATCCGTCCAAGCATGCGGAACCTTAAACCCAAAAAGGCTGTTCAGCGCGCCTCCGCAGACATCCATTCGATCGGAGTCCGGGTGGAACGCGCACCGCGCATCGCCGGATGGGTTGGTGGCTATTTAGCCTTTCGCGGGGAGAGTGGATGAGAGGTAAGCATGTGCGCTCTTGAGGCTGTGGGCGATCTGCGGTGTTTATTCGAAACGGCAGGGGGCGTTGAGCCAGGGCGGACAGAGTTGGACATCCCCATCCATGTCGTCGAGACGGCGTCGTTGATCTCCGCGGCTTCTGTATGTGTGTGCCCTGGACGAGAGCCGAGACACTATGCGATGCCGAGACAAAGAAAGAGATCTAGATGTTGAAACTGCATTGATCATGTTTAGTGTGTCTCTGGTGAGGTTCTCTCGTCAATTGCACTGTTAGTCCCCAAGATGTTGATTACACGAGAGCGAGAGGTAATACAAAAGCTGTTTGGCAGAACATATGCACGCAGTTGGACTCATCGAGGATGACCATGTACTAGCTCGTCAAGAGAAATTTAATTCTGAGTGGCAATCATACCCTGTCCACGAGACCGTTTAAGCGGCGCGAGCTCTCTGCAAAAGGAGACGAAAGCCGATCGCAAGCAAGACGATGACGTGCTGGGGCGGCAACGGCAGTGGCGGAGTCAAGTGAGGATCGACGCTCAGGTGCAAGCCCCCCTTGACCTTGCGTAATGCATGTGAAGGGGGATGAGGATTGGCGAGGACGTGCAGCAGGTAGACGCAACACGCAAGGATGGGATCGCTTACCTTCAAGATCGCGAACTGCATTGCTTGGAAGCTGGATGTGATTATTCGGACTGAAGACAAGAAACTCACGAAGACCAGAGCGAACAAGTATGATTTGATTTGTTCCATTCATTTGTTTCTTTCTCAGTTGTAGACGCAAAAATCAGAAAATCCAATGACCCGAGTATACATGGGTAGGAACAACGACCTGGGTATCTCTCATCCTCCACTCCTTCGTTGCAGCCACCTCACAAAAAGGACTTGACAACCAAAGACGAAAGATGTGAAAGGATGATGGATGAGATGGAATCCTCCGCTTAGGTATCTCCGCTCGCTAAAGTGCTGACCCGACTGCTTCGATGATTTAGATGATGATTTGGTGCGACGCTCCCTGCTTGAAGCATCGATGATAATGAGGAAAACAAGACCGAAGACTCCCTTTTGCCCTTTCTATACAGTAATTACTCCTGCGTCATTATGTATCATTACAATGCTTTTTCTCTTCGCCAGAGACCCTTTACGAGTTGAACGTGTAGTTCTTCGGCCGGTACTCGTCATATGCGTTGGGCGGGCTCAGCGCAGAGGGGGCAAGGTGGAATGCCTGGCTCTCCGGCGCAGGAGATGTCCTGTAGGCGGGGTGGTCGCTGCCGTAGTGGTCCTCACCCCAGCTGAGCGGGTGGCCGGGGTGGCGGCCTTCTTCCGTATCACGACCATCAACGAGAGGCGTGTAGATGGCAGCGGCATTGGCAGCACCACCAGCAGGGAGCGGCGGGACCGGCGGGGCGTCGTGATGCGCACCGGCAAAGTCGTTGGCGTCGTGGTGGTCGTAGTGCGAGGAGGCGGTTTCGATGTCCTGGGTGTTGGAGCTCCAGACCTCGTCGTCGTGCTTCGACGCGGCTTCGTAGGCAGTCGAGCCGCCAAAGTAGTTGGCCGGCTCGGCGCCAGGCTCACCGTTACCCTCTGCACCGACCAGGACGCCGGTACGGCGGAAGACGGTCACGTAGTAGAAGGAGATGATGGCAGTGCAAATGAAGAGAACACTGCAGGAAAGGCGGTGGTTAGCTTGGCATCCAACCAGGGAGCCGGGAGGCTGGAATGTGGGGGAGGTGCAGGTGGTACTAACCAAATAACAACGCCGAAGCCGACAGTGGCCTTGCTGAGGTTGCACTTAAGTTCGTTGCCGTAGGCAAAGGTGCTGCAGTTGCCGGAGTCCACATTGGCTTCCTTGGCGCCTGCTTTCATACCGTCCGAGTTCCATGTTGCGACAGCAATGAAGGCGGCGAACCACAAAAACTGCAGGCCCGAGTCAGCTTGCCTGTGCTCGAATTATAAATTGTGAGAAAGGGGCGGCTTACGGAGTAGATGAGGTCGACGGCGGCAAAGGCGTAGGCGCTGGCGAAGCGCACCGTCCGGCTCCACATGGGCACAGCGACGAGGTATATCAAACCGGGCAGGGTGAGGAAGCACTGCGCAGGGTCAGCGGACGTGTCTGGCGGGAGGACGCGCAAGCGGGATTGGTACCAGGGCGAAAAAGTATCTGGTTCGGCCATCGGTGCTGCCGGCCTTGGTGAAGATGGAGAGTGTGATGCAGCCGGCGACGAAGATGAGCAGGCCCTGGGTGGCATGGGCAGCCGTCTTGCCCTTCTGGATCTTGCTTTGCTGGACGCGCATTCTTTCGCAGGGTGTGTGAGGGTGTCGGGCGGGATAGGGAGGGCCTGGCTAGGCTTCGATACGAGGTGTGCGAGCCGCGGTGACCCTGAGCTGAGAGGGCGGCGGCGGGTTGTTTTGGTGGTTGGGGGCAGCTGGAGATGCAGACAGAGCGAGGAGGGATGCAAGTTGCGAGGGGAGAAGAAGTAAATGGTCGGGCGGGATTTGATTGCTCACGAGGCACTGCGTCTCAGCCTCGATCGGTGGCCGCAGCAGAGCGAGGTTGTTTACCTGAGGCCAAGGCCCGCTCAACGCGCGGACGGGACTCGTGTTGCGCCCTGCGACCCTGCTATTTTCTGGCGCCGTGGCGCAGTGCGCGAGCGCCCCAGGGTAAGGCTGATCCTTGACCGCCACCGTCCCGGCCCGACACCCACTGCGCTCGGCATCGCCGTGCCGCTCCAAACCAAGGCGACGATGCAGGCTCCGCAAATCGTCGAGCAGCGCGTGGTGTTCGCAGCCCGACTGCGCGACGTCATCAGGCACGCTCGCCGGCCGTTGCGTTGACGGCCGAACGTGCGGCTCGGCGGACCTGCAGCCTGCCGCCGCTTGCCGCTGCGTCAGCTCAGCCCCAATCTCTTGCGTGGACGTGTTGTTAAGCATTCCGCGACCCCGCGCTTACGGAGAGAACCGCTGGTGCGAGTGCTCCTGTACCCTCGCATTATCTACTTTTCCATGTACAGACCCAGTCCCAGTAGAAGTCCCATGCGCGCCCGCTACGCCAGTGCGCCATATGATCTCCAGCTATCCGTAGTCTCCGCCGGCCGAGCATTCCCCAGCCTTGTCTCATGTTCCGTCCGGGGCGCGGCTTCAAGCCTCCACTCAGCCCACTGATCTCCGTCCGTTTTGTGCATCCCATCCTGCTGTGAACTCCACAAGCCCTGCGATCTCCCGCTCTGCTGTGCATCTCGTCCGCCCGCTCAATCGCTCTTGCCCTTTTCGATCAGCGCGTCAATCTCCTTGGACAGGCTCAGCAGGTCTGCTTCCTGCGGCTCAAACTCGCGGGCCTGTGCCACCCAGTCGCGGGCTTCCTTGGCCCTGCCCATCTCGAGCAGACAACGGCCCCTCCTCCACCAGGCCTTCGCGTTCTGCACCCTCTTTAGGTCCACGCTGGTCTCGGCGTCGACAGACCCCTCAGCCCAGCTCTGCAGCGACATGTATGCCTGTGCGCGGTTGGCGTAGAGCGCGGACAGCTCCTCGCGGACGAGCGCAGAGGGCTCCCACGGCGGGCGCTGCATGGCCATGTCGATAGCAAGCGTGTAGAATTTAGCGGCCTCGGCATGCTGGCCCTTCTTGAAAGCCGCGTTGCCCGACTCGCGCAGCTTGGTGACGTTTGCGCTGCGCTTGGGGTTGACGGGGACCGGCGGCGGCGGCGTTTGGCCAGGCGTCTCCAGCGTGAGGATCTGGCGGTGCAGCGAGTTGAGCTCGTCCAGCTCGCGCTGCAGCGCCGGCGAGGGCGATGACGCCGAGACGGCCTTTGTTTGCGGGTCCATCTGCAGCGGCAGCTGCGTGAACGTGTCTTCCTCCATGGCGGCGAGAGCGAGATCGATTCGGGTTCGGCGGCGGTGCGAATTGGGCGCGAGCAGGTTTTTGCAGATCTTGTGACGACCTCTTCCGCTTCGCTTGGGCAGAAAAGCCGGGACCGGGGACGTGCGCGGTGGTGGTGGTGAGCGGTTTTGGTTGGTGTTGAAAGAGGACAGCACGACAGCACAGCTGCAGCAAGGGTCGCCAACTTGGCGCTCAGCCACACTTGCATGCGCCACTGCGAGTGGAAGCGACGGGCCGCCCGCGTTCCAGGGGAATTGCGCCAAATGTCCTGGCCCATTTCCGCCCCTGGCCTGCCGCGTTTGCCGCCGGAGGGCGGCCGCGACTAATGATTCGTTGTGGGCCCGCGCTTCGCCGTATCCACCAACCTCCCACGCCCAGCCACCGCACAGCTCTCCAGCGCGCATCTGCGCTGCTGTGCCCTGCCTGGGTAGCCGCCGAGGGCTTGCCAACTTGTTCACCGCTGTGCGCGAGTGACGAAATGGCTCGCATCCAAGCGCTGTACACCTCATGACCTGGCAGCGCCCGCTATACACGTTCTAGCACCGCCGCTGTCCCCGTTGCTCAGCTAACTCCTAAGCTGCTAACCCGAGTCACTCTACTCCCGCGAGGAGCTCGTCACATCATTGCGCCCACCGTCGCTCACCTCCGAGCCCCCTTCACTAATGGCACCTCACTTTCCACGCGCCGCGACCGGCTTACTCGGCCGCGCCGACTCGAAGAATCCCGCCACAACATGTAAAGGCGTGACGACAACCGGCAAGCCCTGCCGCCGCGATATCGCCGCCTCCAAGCCCAAGAAGAGCGGAGTGTTGGCCGTCACCTCGGTCAACGAAAACGAGGGCGCCGCCGCCTACTTCTGCTGGCAGCACAAGGACCAGGCCGACAAGCTGGTCAACAGCACCCCTGCCGGCCAGGGTGCTCACGTCGAGGAGACACATATCGTGCCGCTGCAACACCGAAGCAGTGTCGACACACTCGTTGGTAGACTCGGTATATTGGACGTCGACGACGGCCCCAAGCCCGGCAAGAAGCCTCGCCCCTCAGGCCAGGGCAATGGCAAGATCCAGCGTCCGCCGACATGGAATAAGGTCAATGGACCGCTGCTGTCGGTGCCGGAAAACATTATGAACGGCCCCAACCGGCCCGGTACCTACAAGCTCCCTGTGCAGAAGAGCGAGCCTAGTTTCTGGGCCAGCCTGTGCTGCCTCTGCCTTGGCGGCGATGACGAGGAGTACGAGATCGTCCGCCGCAAGAAGCAGGCACAGGCCAACGGGGCACAGCCAGAGATGAGCCAGACTTCACGCCCGCCGCAGGGAGCGTCGTCACCCCGACCGTCGAGGCCCCCTCAGCCCGCCGCTACGCCCTCCAACAGCAACAACCCAACCGAGCGCCTGCTTTCCTTCATCCCTCAGAATGTGTCTCCCCAGACGGCCTCCCTCCTCATGGCCGAAGCCTCGAAGCCCATCTCCGCCAAGGATGAGCCCGGCTTCATCTACATCTTCTGGCTGACCGAACACTCCGACGGCTCCGGTCCCTCGGACCGCGACGCTTCCTCCCTCCTCTCCCCGGGATCCCGCCCCAATGCCGGCAGCCGCACCACCAGCGACATGCTGCAGCAGTTCAGCGTAGGCGAGACCAGCCGTGGTGCCCGTGGCGGCAAGGGCGGCAAGGGCGGCGGGAAATCCCACGTCCTCCTGAAGATCGGCCGCGCCAACAACGTCCACCGCCGCATGAAGGAGTGGGAGACGCAGTGCGGCAAGACGCCGTCGCTGGTTCGCTTCTACCCGTACGTGCCGTCGCCGCGGCCGTCGCCCGGCAGTTCCCCGGCGCGGCCGAACGACGTGGTCGCGCCCAAGGGTGACGGCACGGACGCCAAGGGCGTGCGCAAGGTGCCCCACGTGCACAAGGTCGAGCGGTTGATCCATATCGAGATCGCTGAGAAGCGTGTGCTCCGCACCTGTGACGTCTGCGGCCGCGAGCATAAGGAGTGGTTCGAGGTCGAGGCTACCAAGGAGGGCGTCATGGGCGTGGACGAGGTTGTGAAGCGATGGGTGAAGTGGGCCGAGGAGTTGAAGGTCTGATCATCGTGATATCTCACGACTTGCCTCTCTTTTCTCATTCCTGTTTTACTATTGGGACACAAATTGCAGTTCCTGCATAGCGAGGAGTTCGACTGGATGGTCACGGCGTTTTCAATGGCATTTCCGTCATTCTCTCTATCATCAGCCATAGACGGAGGTCACGGAGTTCATGTTGCTACATACATTATGAGCGAATGCAAGACGCATGCCCAAACGGCTGCTCAGATTTACATACATGTGTCTCTTTTCATCATCCAGGTGAACAACGTGCGAAGGGTCACCTTGGACGCAGGCGTGCATGTGGTACGAACAAGCCCTGCATCCTGCATTCCTTCCAATCAAGCCAGCCCACACAACTTCAAACGTAGAGAGAAGAATGCGGGTTACACAGGCCAGGGTCCTAATACATCCCACCCGTTCGACAGTTTCGTCCAACCACTCCATCCCGTTGCACAGCCCCCGACACCATCCTCGCGCAAGTGCAGCTGCATACCAACATCGAACGTAGGTCAAAGGGTGGCCGCATCTGCATTCCCACCGCGCCCAATCAGGCCCAGCACGGCGCCGCGACAGCCAACCTCGAACGCAGCGACGCCATCCAACTGCCCTCATCCCGCCTCGTCCGCCAGCCGGCCCAATCACCTCCCCACCCCGCACACCAACCTCGAACGCCCTCGAGCCCGCCCCGGCGCGAGGTCGCCGCCCCAAGTGCTCCGCGCTGGCTAAGCTGTACCACCGCCCCCGGCCGCACGCAGCCAGTCGCACCCCCGCCGCCCCATCCCGTCCCGGGGCGCGCGCATGGCAAGCTCGAACGCAGCAGCTGCGGCAAGCCGCGACGAGCCGGCCCGCGGAGAAAGCCCAGCGGCCAGTCGTTGTCCGCTGCCGCTTGCAGCCGCGACGTCGCCGCCGTGCACCACGCAACCGTCGAGCCGGCTCCGCGCGCTCTGCCTCGAGCCCCGCGCTCAAGCGTCTCCGTCCGCGCGCCCCGTCAGCCTCGCGCGGTGCTGCGGCAAGGCAAGGCACCACGCAGGCCGACGGCTACGCGCATGGTGCGTGTGCGCGGTCCGGCTGGGTCGTGGGGAGAGGGCGGTGGGTGGTTGGCTGGCGGGGAGAGAAGCTGCGCGGGCGGTGATGCTGCAGGGGCTTGCTCGTCATGTGGTGGTGGAGAGTTTGGTGGAGGGGTTGCGAGTGAGGCGCATGTGGGATCGATGGCTGAGTGGGTGGG
Source organism: Neofusicoccum ribis (assembly GCA_021436925.1). NCBI lineage: Eukaryota > Fungi > Ascomycota > Dothideomycetes > Botryosphaeriales > Botryosphaeriaceae > Neofusicoccum > Neofusicoccum ribis. The sequence continues at coordinate 238,892 of JAJVDC010000029.1, forward strand.
TGGTGAGGTTCGGCGTAGCGGGAGAGAAAGCACGTGTGGCTGTTGCCCTCGTTTGCTCGCCGCGACCAACCACGTGGCTGGGCGTCGTGGCATGCGTTCCTTGCAGCCTGGAATGTGGGAATGGCGGGCGGGATTCCACGTGGGTGTGGGTGTGGGTGTGGGTGTCTCAGATCGGTGGCCGGAAGACCAACCGTTCGGTCACTAGTGGGGTGGCAAATGATGTTGTGGGAAGGAGGCGAAAATGATGGGGCTGTGGCTTTGATGGTGATGGTGGATGCGGCGTTTTATGCTTGCGAAGATGAACGGAAGGCTTGAATAGCCACAGGCTTGGATGGAGCGGCCGGCGTTTTGTTTTCTGCTGAGATGGAAGACATGATAGGCATATAGCCAAGGCATATCACGGTGTACGATGGTTGGAAACAATGTGCGGTGGGTTCAACTCTTTCCCAGAAGTGTCTAGAGAACGGCAGTTGCAGGCCTCATTCGTGCGTTATTTGGTTTCAGCAAGCATGCTCGTGAAGATATCCATTCAGAAGACATGGCACACAAGAAAGATGAAGTGGTATATGGAAGAAGTTCATTAAGCTACCTACAATCTGGAGAGGATATCTATCTTGTGTCATTTTACCCTTTGCGTCCCATTTCGTTATTATTTCCATCTCTTCCTGATCCTCAAACCCTACCCTATGCCTAACTCGCCCATTCTCTACCAGAGAGAAGAGAGAACAGAAAGTGAACTACAAATTATGAATTACATGTCGATGGATGGGGGAGAACTTTAAAAAACAAAACGGTAAAGCTCTTTTTTTTTTCTTTATTGGAAAATCCCGCAGGAACCTGTGCGTCCGCGAAAACTAATCTACAGAGAAGGTTAATGGAATCCGTCGCATTTGTGAAAAAGGCCCGGCGCATCATGCATAGCATGGAGAATCGAAAAGTAAAAAAAAGACCTGGGATGTCTTAAAGAATCGAAAAAAGTAAGAGATGTGGTGTTGGTTTTGTGAGGAGTTTTTGATGGGTGGTAAGGTCTTGGTTGGTTTGGGTAACTAAAGTCGGGTGGTATATAAAGAGGTATGCAATCTGTCTGGTGAAGAAAGATAAATGGTGTAATGGTGTGTGGGTGTGGTGCGGGTGTGAAATATAAAAAAAGAGACAACCAATCGACTCCCAGCCAACCCATCGGTCTATGTGGAGGGGATCTCAGAAAACGCCAACTCCCATGATAAAGTGGTCAGGGTCGTAACGGAAATGCATCCTCGTCCAACAAGTTGCTTGCGCATCCTTCTCTTTGCTGCTGCTGCTACTGCTCCTCAAAATCCAACGTGCTTGTCCTCGATGAGACAATGGTATCATCCAAAATGTTCTTCTGCAATCGTACACAACACCAGCAACGCCACAATCATACGCGTGGAAGCGTTTCATATGATTATGGATCGGGGTATGGCTTAGTAGACAATGCCGGCCTCGAGCCCGCCGACAATGCCGAGGGCCTCGTCGACGGTCCGCTCAAGGGACTCGACTCTCTCCCTGAGCTCCCTGTTCTCGCGCCAGACATCCATCTGGCCGTTGCTCACCTCGTTCATCTTGCCGGCGCCCGTCAGCACAATGGGCATAACGCTACCACGTTGCGAGATGCGCTGGTCGCGCTTCTTCTGCAAGGTGGTGTCGAAGGTGCTCTTGCGCTTGAACATTGTCGGCTTGGACGGGGTGACCGGGCTGGGAGCAGAGGTCGGTGCGGTGCTCGGGTTGCTGTCGAGCTCGGGAACGTCGGATTCGCTCATCATGCTCACGGGCCGGCTGCGGGGAAGGTCATCGTCGACGGTGATGGTCTCTCCCTCGGACTCGAAGCCTGAGTCGCGATCGCTCAGGACGCCGTTCGGTTCGGTGGTGATGGTGCTGGACGCGGTGCTCTTACGGTTACACTTGCAGCCCGGCCCCCTAACGGCGCGGAGCGAGGCGATGCGGGCCTCTTCTTCGTAGGCGCGCAGCTGGCGCTCTCTCTCGAGTGCTTCGCGCAGCGCCTTTGTTTCCTTGTCGCGCTTGTCGGACTCGGTCTTGAGGTTGTCCAGCTGCATCTGCAGGTTCTGGGCGTGCACCTCGGCCTGCTTCTTCTCCTCGCGCAGGCCGTCCTCCTCTAGTCTTGTATCCTGCATGCACAGCTGCATGGCCTTGTATGACATCTGGAACTGCTGGAGCAGGGCGGTACTGGCTTTGTGGAGGTCGTGGAAGGAGGCCGGGTCCAGCGGGTCGGGCTGGCCATTCGGGAACAGGGCGCTCTCGATGTCCAGAACGGCCAGAGGGTCTTGGGGCGTGTTGGGGTCGTGTTTGGGAGCGTCGGGTTTGCGGGTGAACCACGAGGCAAACATGGAAGTGGAATGGGGCTGCTGGGCGGCGCTCTGGGTGCTGGCCCGCTTGATGGACTTGACGGACTTTGCGCGGCCGACAGAGCCGGAGGTGCGCTGGGTGAAGGAGCCGTCCATGGTGTCGTCGTCGGAGTCGAGGTCAGAGTCAGAGCCGAAGTCTGACTCGGAGTCGTCGGCGCGAGGTCTGCTGAGGCTGAACGGGGCAGAGGAGCCGTTGAACCAGTCTCCTATAGCGTTGGTGCGGTGTCTTTGTTCCTCAGGGACTGGGTTTGGGTCGCGGCGGGAGGGGATGAAAGAGGCGAAAGACTTTGTTGGCGAGGGGAGTGAGGCGCGCGACTGGTTTTGGAAGGCGGACAGCGAGTTCGTTGCGCGATGAACTAGCGGTCTGCAGTTGTCCAGGAACGCGGTGGAGAGAGCCTTGGAGTGGCCGCGGGCACGCGAGGCGGGATGGCAGTCGTCGTCCAGCGAGAAGGCGGCCGGGTCGTAGCTGGTGTCTTCTTGTCGCGTCAACAGGGCTTGCGGAGGGCGGTCCAGCTGAACATGGTCGAAGGGGTCTCGTCGTGCCGGGCTGCGGGTTGGAGAAGGGGAACGCTGGGGGTGGTGGAGCGGGACGTGCCCGCTGCTTCGCAAAGAGCAGACGGTGGCTTGAGAGCTTGCGGCAGTCGCCGGGTTGGCGAACATTCTGTCGATAGGCTCGACCGGCGGCCACTTGACACCGGCAGACGTGGAGGAATGCGGGGACGCCGCGCTGGCGTCTGGAACGGCAGACAGCGATTGGAATGGGACCGGACCCTGAAATCAAGCTGCGGCGGGTCGGTGTTTGAGATCTGGATGGGCGTCAGCCCTGTCGATAGAGCGGCGGGCCGCGATAGCGATACGTGGTAGGGCCGCTGAGGTTATGCACCACGCGACGATGTGCGGCACGACCGTGATGTGCGAGATCCGGTGGGTCAGGAGGGGCGGCGGTGAGGATGTGGGAATGACGCTTTGAGACCCTCGTTCGGGGGCTGGCCGTCTTTTACTCTGCGCGTTATGCGGACGGCTGGTGGTGGCTGGGAGCTGCAGCTCCAGCAGCAGCAAGGCCCAACCCGGCCTGAAACGCGCGACACAGGAACGTCATCCAGCGCCACGTCTCTCGCACCGCCGCATCCCTGCCGCCGTGTCCACCCTCACGCAGGTACGCGCTCCTCTTTGGCTGCCGTGGGCCCGCAGCCACCGCGGCCGCCTCCCCAGCGCCGCCGTAACCTCGCGTCGCCGTCACCTCCAGCTTCATCGCGGAGTGAGAGCCCGCGCCCGACCGCCCGACGTCTCCGCTCTCGTCCACGAGAATGCCGTTCCCACTGCTTGCGAAGGATCGTGCAGAAGCGTCGTCGCCGCCATTGGGGCCCGGCGACCTTGGCCACGCAACCAGCTGCCTCCACGACAGCACTCAACCACTGCGGATGTTGGAGCCGGCATGCAGCAGCCCTCGCGAGCCCGACCACGCGCGCATTAGTTGCTGCCGGCAATATTGGATTCTGGCCGCCCGCCCGCGTCCGTTCTTGCTGGCGCGCTGACAGCGCAGTATTACTACCGCTGCTCTGCGAAGATCAGCAGGCGTGGATCGGCGGCGCTGTTTCGCGTGTCGCTCCCACTCCGGCCATGACCTCCATGTGTTTCCAGCCCACGCCCGTTGCTCACTGCTGCAATTTCCTGTCAATCTAATCGCAGTAGCCTGTCTCACGCCAGTCTAGATGCCGTCCAATCACGCTGCGGCGATGCTGACAAAGCTAATTAGCCCCGCGTCCGTACCAGCGTTCTCACCACTGCTTGCCCTATGACGCACTGCTCTTCAGCTCTTTCTTCTTACCTGTCCCCTTCGTCATTCTGTATCGCGCTCTCTCTCTCCGCCGTACAGCCTCTCCTACGCCTTTCGCAAGCTGCTAATCCGTCGTCCCTGGTGGCCTGAGATCAAGCACAGCCCGATCTCGTGCTCCCGCGCGGCAGCAAACGGAACGGCTCAAGATGTGCGCGTCAGACGAAGCCAGGCAGCGCGTCATCGCCATCATGGAGGGCAGCCTTGCATCCGAGCCACAAACGGCGGCCGCGAAGCGCATGTACAACGCCCGCGCCCAGAAGTACGACGACTCCCACCACCCATCCTTCGCGCGAGACTTTGTCGCCCAGCTGCCGCTCTTTCCCGGCGCCAGAGTCCTCGACCTGGCCTGCGGGACCGGACTCGTCACCTTCCTGGCTGCTGAAGTCGTGGGACCGACGGGTTCCGTCACCGGCGTTGACGTTAGCGACGGTATGCTAGCTCTAGCCCGCCAGAAACTGCAGGCTGGTGCTGCGCCCACCCGCCTGAACTCCGCCACCGACCTGCTAATCGAGGAGGAACCGGCCGAGCCGGATCGCTGGAAGCACGTGCGTCTGTTCGAGCACAGCGTCACCGACTTGGACTCGCTGGAAGAGGTTGCGAAGGAGAAGGGCACCTATGATTTCATCACCATGGCCTCCGCGTTGGTCTTGCTTCCTGACCCGGAGATCGCAATACGCTCGTGGCTTCCGTACCTGAAGCCCGGCGGCATCTTTGCGGTGGACGTGCCGCACCCACAAAATCTGATCTCTGGAATCGTTCTGGAGCGCGTCGGCCGTCGCATGGGCGTTCCCGTTCCGTACCACCGTGGCTGGGTTCTAGACGAGAATTCGCTACCAGACATGCTCAAGTATGGCTTTGGAATGGAGGTCCTGGAGACCAAACCCTTCCTCCAGGTTGGCTACGGAGAACGCATGCTACCCACCGACAATGCTGAGATGGAGCGTCAATTCAACAGCATGATCAGCAGCGAGGCTGGCAAGGCGTTCGGCCAGAATCGTGGACCAAAGTGGGAGGAGGCGCGGATCCTGTTCTACGAGGAGTGGCTGCTGGAAGCGGAGAGGTCGGGCGTACCAGCTGATGGGGTGAAGGAGGTCGATAGCGTTTGGCTGACCATCGCAAAAAAGCCGCCGATATCGGGATCTTGTCGCTGTGGTGAAGTGGCATACACGGCAGCGCGGCAGCCGAAGACGTCGTCGATATGTCATTGTCGGACCTGTCAGAAGCTGGCCGGCACTGGGCACATGGCGTGTCTCTGCTTTTCGGTGTCGGATATCACGTGGTTGGAGGACTCAGAGAAGCTGCTCAAGCAGATCAAGTTCTCAAACATCGCAATCAGGACGTTTTGCTCGCGGTGCGGCACCCCGGTCTACATGCGATACCGAGAGGAACCGGATGGCGAGCTGAAGCAGGATACCTGGTTGCTGCTGGCTACGGTTGATGAGGGACTACCGTCGGATTTCAAGATTCAGATGCGCATCTTCCTCGATGAGAAGCCTGCTTGGGAGGTCATACCAGATGACGGCGCGGAGAGATGGAAACTTGATCAGCATGGGGAAGCGTGGGAGGCGAAGTAACGGGCTGGACGGTTCCCGAGGTGCATCGAAAGGATCGGGGCGGTGTTTTGCTAAGCGAGGACACGGAGTGGTGAGTTTTGTTTGAGGTTGATGATATCATATGTTGCAATACACTATTTCCTCTTATTTACTCAATCATGCTTACCTTCCTAACCTCGAAGGTAGCAACCTAAACCAAAATGCCTTATACGCGCTTATCTGACCAACTGCGCTCCTCGGAGCATACACAAGCCCCTTTTGCGATGTTTAGGTTGCGGCCAGAACAAAGTTTCGAATGCTTGGATGCTTTTAATTATATGCTTGCTCATTAGCCGGCTGAGCAAAGCCGAGGCTGCACTTCTCACATTCATGCGCATACCCGAGCATCAGGAACTGGAGGGGCTTGGCTGCTCGCCTGTCCCAGGGCTTTCTTCTAAAAGTATTCACGAAGAGCGTTGATTGGAAACGCCCTGCGAAAACATGCGGGAATCTACGGATGTGACAAACGAGCGCTGTTTGCACCTAGGTTGGGCTGATGATCACTTTCACAGGACAATACGAGTACTCCGTGATTCCTAATCATCCGGAACGAAGACTCTCTGCAACACTGGCTTGATAGGATGATCGTCGAGGTAACTCGTGGAAATGGAACACAGCCAATGGTGTTGGTCGGGTGTTTACCGGACCCTGCCGGTTGCACTGTGGTGTCAACTCGTATATCACGGGCTCTCTCATTTCAACGCATCAGCAACGGCAACTATCATGATAGCAATTCAGCACTAGCTATCGTGGTGTATCGCAGCGTTTGCCAATTCGTCAGCCAGATCGCACGACCGCGCCAATACCCCATGACGCTCCGAACACTACAGTACCCAACGCCACTCGATTAACTCATCGCTGCCATCTCCGCAACCCTGCGTAACGGCCCAGACCGCATCGCCCCATCACCGTATGTGTACAGCCACCAAAAGCTTAAAAAATATGATCGACGCCCAAGCTAGTCCACTTTCGCCTAGCACAAGGCTGAGAACAGCTCCTGACAACGACCTTAAGCTCAAGCCATTGAAAACGTGATTGCCGGGTGCGAACTAGAAGCGTCTGGCGTGAGGCGTTCTTCTAGGCTGCTAGCCGCATTTGGGGGCGGGCTTATATGAACGTTGCGGGCTTTAGAGTTTTCTGGAACGGTTGCACTGGCAGTGACCGGGGGCTCGTGGACTTGGCTACGGGAATAAGCTAAGATTGGAGGCTGAAGGGGAGCTGAAATGCTCTTGGTACGTTGGTTGACTAGCAGGGAGTCTGGGCATTCGAGCTCATCAGGCAGAGAGAAGAGGTGGATATAAATACGCGAGGGCAGTGACCGAGAGGAGATAAAGTAGTCCTCACGGCAGACTTACTTCCTTCCTTCTCACGTTCGACCTGCAAACAATACTCCACACTCTTTCCTCACTCCGAACGAGAACAGTCTTTTCCAACTCTTTTCCTTCCTCTCTCGTGCACATCACGAACCATGCACGCCTCAACCCTCCTCCCCAGCCTCCTCCTCCTCTCCTTCTCCTCCATCTCCCTCGCCAAACCCCTACCACCCAGAAGCACGGATGGGTCTCAGCAGGACGGCTCCCCCGTCGGCGTCTCCGCCCCCGAATTCACCCACCCGCACGCCAAGGAACTCTCCGACCTCGCCGCCACCCTCAACGACATCGCCGCCCGCATCGCCGTCCCGCCACCCGACGTGTTAGGCAGCACCGAGTACCAGCCCAGCGGCGAGGATGACGACGATGACTACACCGACGCCGCCCAAGACCTCGGCGTCGGCAACCTCAACGGCATCGAGGGTCTCAACGGCGCAAGCCTCCTGCCAGACAACACGTTCGTGCCGCGCCGCCCCAGCCCGACGGACAAGACGGAGAACGAGCTACAGCAGACAGACAGACCGCACATCAAGGCGCGCCACGGCGCCGACGACGACGAGGGCGCCACGCAGCTGCTCGACGGCGCGGAGCTCGACGAGCTCAACAGCCTGCCCCCGGACCGCACGATCGCGCCGCGGGACCCGAGCCCGACGGACATGCACCCCGGCACCGAGCAGACGGACCGGCCGCACCGGATGCTGGCGGCGCTGAAGGTCCGGCACGGAGGGGAGCACCACGGCGCCCCCGCGCCCGGAGACGCCCTTCCCGCGTCCGAGGAAAGCGACGAGGACGACGAAGACGACGACGAGACCGAGGGTTACTACGACGACGACGACGAGTACGACGACGCAGACACCGACGCGCTCGCCGCTCTCTCCAGCGCACTCAGCGACGCCCCCACGCACGCCGCCGCGCCCAGCAAGCGGCAGTCCGGCCACGAAGGCCACGACCACGGCGCCAGCCCCCTCGACGCCAGCAACCCCCTCCCCGACCTCTCCGGCTTCCCGCCCACCGGCGGCCAGGGCGGCGAGACCATCCCCGACCCCGCCGCCATCGCGTCGCTCGGCGGCAGCGGCGGCCAGACGGCGAAGAAGGCGCGCGCGGCGCCGGGCGGGCTCGCGGACGGCGGCGCCGGTCTAGGCAACGTGGGCGGGCTGCATGGGGCGGAGGGGGTGGAGGGGCTGGGTGGGAGGGCGGCGCGGTGGGCGGCTTGAGGGGTGGGACTGTGGGCGGGGTGCCTGGGGTGTTTGGTGGGGGGGTTGGATACCCGGGTCTGGTGGATTTGGTTGTTTGATTCTAGATAGTTATGTTATCAACTTTATTGTGACCCTTTGTTGTGTTGATGAGTGTGTGCCTTGCGCAAGATGTTTTAGTTGTGAGGTAGAGAACTCGGATGAAAGGGTTGCGCAAATGGCCAATTTTCTATCGCACAACCACGTATCGTAGATGATATGCTCTGAAAACTCATAAATTTGTAAAAAAAATTCCTACGGGGATAAATCTTGAATGCTTAAGCTTTTATATTAGTGTGTTGTTGAAGCTGAAGATTTTAAACAGGAATTCGTGCTCAGAATTTCAGAAAATTTATGGGCGTCATGTAGAAAGCTAATCTTGTGATTTCTCTAAATTTACACTCCAAGCACAAGTAGCGCGACAACGATAGCCATAGATGTCTAAATGTTTAAAAAAGATTGATTAAATTCCTAAGCGGTGTTGATTTTGTACAGTATATACTACGAAGTTATTGTGGTAGAATCATACGACGAACGGGCGAGATCTGGCAAAAAATCGCATTCTCTTTCACCTCAAACGCGGCAGATATTTCTTAGTGAAAGACAAAAGCAAAGTCTTGAACGCGTCAAATCCCGAGCGCTGCAAAACAGCCAAGCGAGAAGCCGACCAAACGAGTGCTTTCACGGGCGAGATGCGTATCACAAAAGCAGAAGACAATTGTTGCGAGAAAAAGAAAACTAGATATATAGGTTTTCTGTCGTAGATAGCTCATACGCGTTTAGATATAAAACAAACTGGGTAAGCGACTGTCGCGATATATGTACATCGAAAAATCCCAAAAAGGAAGAAACATCCGTCCAACTCCTGAACTCATCTCTCAGGGCGGAAACACCGCCACGTCGGGAAAAACGGCAGACAAAAGACCATCGAGCCAGCCTTCCTTCCCATCGCAGCCATCGTCTTCGCGTCACTCACTCAATCCGTCGGTCGCTTAAGCCCTGAAGCGCTGCGCGGCCTTGGGCGGCAGCGGCTTGCCGTCAGGGCCCTTGGGAGCCGGGGCCGGGGCGTCGCGCGGCGCCTTGTCGGCGGGCGGCGGGAGCGGCTTGCCGTCGGGGCCGAGCTTGGGGGCGTCGCGGCCAACGTGGGCGTTGACGTCAACGAGACCATGGGGCTTGGGCGGCGGGGGAACATCGCGGGGGTTCTTGGCAGGCGGCGGGAGAGGCTTGCCATCCGGGCCAAGCTTGGGAGCATCGCGGGGCTGCTTCTCGGGAGGAGGAAGGGGCTTGCCATCGGGGCCGAGCTTGGGAGCATCGCGACCGACGTGGGCGTTCACGTCGACGAGACTGTGGGGAAGCGGCTTGCCGTCAGGGCCAAGCTTGGGGGCGTCACGGCCAACATGAGCGTTCACGTCGACCAGGCCGTGAGGCTTGGGCGGCGGGGGAGCGTCGCGGGGCTGGTTCTCGGGAGGAGGGAGCGGCTTGCCATCGGGGCCCAGCTTGGGAGCATCACGCGGCTGGTTCTCGGGAGGCGGGAGCGGCTTGCCGTCAGGGCCGAGCTTGGGGGCGTCGCGAGCGACGTGGCCGTCGTTGGGAGGAAGAGGCTTGCCATCAGGGCCCAGCTTGGGGGCGTCGCGGGGCTGGTTCTCAGGCGGGGGGAGGGGCTTGCCGTCAGGGCCGAGCTTGGGGGCATCGCGAGCGACGTGGCCGTCCTTGGGAGGAAGAGGCTTGCCATCAGGGCCGAGCTTGGGAGCGTCGCGAGGCTGGGGAGGCAGAGGCTTGCCATCGGGGCCGACAGGCGGCGGCGGGGCGTCGCGAGGGTTCTTGGGAGGAGGGAGAGGCTTGCCGTCGGGGCCGAGCTTGGGAGCGTCGCGGCCGACGTGGGCGTTCACATCGACGAGGCCGTGTGGCTTGGGCGCATCGGGGCCAGGAGCCGGAACAGCACGAGGGTCCTTAGCCGGGGGAGGAAGAGGCTTTCCATCAGGGCCGAGCTTAGGAGCGTCACGGGCAACGCGAGCATCCTTAGCTGGGGGAGGGAGAGGCTTGCCGTCAGGACCGAGCTTGGGAGCATCGCGAGGCTGGTTCTCGGGAGGGGGAAGAGGCTTGCCGTCGGGGCCAACCTTCGGAGCATCGCGGGGGTTCTTAGGCGGCGGCAGAGGCTTGCCGTCAGGGCCGAGCTTAGGCGCATCACGGGGCTGGTTCTCGGAAGGAGGCAGCGGCTTGCCGTCAGGGCCGAGCTTGGGCGCCTCACCAACCGGAACCTTGCTGACGACAGCCCTAGGAGCCTTAGGGTCCTTAGGCTGCTGCGCGGGAAGGTCGGCCGGGCGGATGTCATCCGGGATGGCCCGGATGGCGTGGTGGATGTTGTCACCGGACTGAGGCGGAGGGGCGATGGCGCCGGGGCCTGCAGGGTTGACCGGGGCGCTGTAGCTGATGGCGCCGAGGGCGAGAAGGCCCATGATGTAGGTGATGTTGGAACGCATGGTGGCGGTTGAGCGAGTGTTGGATTAGGTAAAGGTGGATGGGTGAAGAGGTTGTACAGTGAGCGCGGTGGAAAGGTGATTAGGATTAAAGGCGAGTACAAGTGATTGTAGAGGGTAGGAGGAGAAGACCGGTTGTGGTGGTGGTGATGGTTCTAACGGCGCGCTTTCGTGGTCCTTAAGTACGATTTGCGAGATCAACTTCCAGCCTTCTCTCTGGATTCGCGCACGTAAGATGCTGCACCGCCGGCGCCCTCGTGGTGGTGCGTGTCTGCGTGTAGGGGGCGAAGCAGACCACGCAGTTGGAAGTGATGTTCGTGATTGGCATCATCATCGCAACCATCGCAGACGACAGCGAGGGTTCAGAGCACGCAAGCACGGTGGCCTGCTGGCCCTCACACGGGTTCATGCTTGTAGTCTGGGCCTGCCTGAGCACATTGTGAGTTTGTGTAAACCTTGAGCCACTGCAAGATGGCGTGGAAGGTATGAGCGCCACTCGAATTGGGCCTGTCTCACTCCACTCAATGATGATCAGCATGCAGGCGTACGACGCTCTGAGTGACCGGAATTGCTAATTTTTGAACCTTGGACTGTCCGACGCGAGTTTTGGCGAATGCTGGTGGCCGGAGCGAGGCTTTTTGCCAATGAAGGGTGCGGCAGAGCGGTACTGTGACTTCACGATGCATCTACAGGACGCTCCTAGTGTTGCAAGGCGCTGAGGAGGAGTCCTAATACCCCGCTTTTGGCCGCATTCGTCTGTAAGATCATCAGTTACCCGAAGAAGAAAGCTTCTAGATCAGGCTTGCGCGTAACTGCTGTTGTCAGGCGTCAAAGCTTGGCCTGGCCGAAAGTTCCAGCAAAGGAGACGAACTATAACAAATGAGGCGGGTGTGGCGGGTACCTGCAGCGGCAGCAGAGCGGCCAGTGAGGAGCAGAGCTGGGGCGGAGAGGACGACGCAGCTTGGCTCAGCCATACGTTGACATGGCTGCATGGGGTAGAGCCGCGTAAGCACTGCGCCGAGTTCCCGCCGGCGGCCCTGGCCAGCGCACCATGTCATCTTAATCAACATAGGGCTGTGGGGAAGGCGCCATTGGACCGGACGCAGTCGTCATCAGCAAATGAGCGGATTTGTTGAGAGGGCAAGGAGGAGCATGAGACAATGCGCGGGTGGAGAGCGGCTGGAGGTTGTTGGCACATCCGGCCGGCTCGCAACAGGGGTGTGTGCCACGGCCTCCCGGGGAAAGACAGGCGAAAGCACCGGCCACTTCCCGAAGGGAGCCAACCTCAACACTGGACGTCGACATGCGGTGAGGGGCCGCGGAAATACCAGTCAGGAGGCAACAATAGGTGAAGTAATTGCTGTATTGGATATCCATTGTGTAGCTTCAGAGCATCTGCCGCCCACCATTTTTGCTTTTGCGCATGTAACGACTGTTGCATTCGCTGTCGTAATTTCCAGGGGATACTGCAGCTCGCAGCAGCCCAGCCTAAAAATTTCCCTGCAAGTGTGTGCCCGGCTGTCATTGCAATGCAGCTTTCTACAGGGAGACACAACGGCTGTCTCAAATGTGGAGCTGAAAGAACAGCTCATGAGTCGGTGTGATGCCCGGTGAGCACGCTCTCGATCATCGGCTTGGCTTGGTCAGAACACCAAAGGCTCCGTTATTCCCGGTGGTCGGTGGTCGGTGGTCGGTGATATGCTGAGAGCGGTGACGGGGACCTCAAAGCCGACGATGGAAAGGGGCGTGCAGTTGGCATTGGTGGTAGGTAATAAGATTCGTCATCCGTGCAAGACATTTCAATTGGCCACAGTCACTCGCTCACTGACCTGATCCTTCAGGACCCGCAAACTGCCCGAAGCCGGCGTCGAACTGGAGAGGGTCAAAGTTCCAGAAGCCCTGTTGAGAGGTCAGTACTCATGTCGAATCGAACCAGAGGGAGACACTCACCCAGTCCATGTCCATGGCCATATCCTGTAACCAGTCATTCGTGTTCGCCTCGCTCAGCCCAGCGTTCCTCCTCTCAATGTCCGACAGAGCACCTGCCATGCCTTGGCCGGCTGGTTGATACGTCGGGTCGATGCTGCTATTCAGATCCGATCTGGGCATGGCAACCTGCGCCGGAGGGAAGAAGGCATAGTCCTGCTGCGAAACAGTCGAGGGCGTAGTTGTCGGAGGGGGCATTTGTGCCTGGGTCGGGGACAACACACGAGCCTGCGTTGAAGCTTGAGGTGGTGATTTCGTCGAGGCCGGTCGAGAGACATTTTGACTTGCCGCCGGGCTGGGACTTTTGGCAAAGTACATAACGCTGAGTTCGTCTTCGCCGAAGCGTTCCTTGGAAATGCCACTCCCGGGTTCAGGCTTCGCATGCTCATGGTTTGGGTCAAGTCGGTCGATCATGCGTTTGATCACAGCCCAAGTGTTGGACTCGGAACGTCCTTTGAGCCCAAGAACGGTGTGGAGGGCACGCAAAGCTCGAGAGCGGATGATTGGGTCTTTCGATCCATTGAACTCGGGATCTCGAAGTTCGGCAAGAATGTGCATGATGGCCTGGAACGCAGCATGACCTCCAATATGCCACTGGAACTGCTCGGCCTCCTTGTCATGCGAAACACGATTCAGGGACTCAATGAGAGAGACAGACCGGGTGAGGATCCTGCAGCTTAAAGTCAGCAGTCGTATTCTTATTGACAATTTGCCATGCTAGCAACAGGCAGCTGCCACGAGAGAAGTAGCAAGAAGGCACTTACATGGTCCGAACATCGTTGTTAATCACCACTTGCCTCAGATCCTTGGGGACGCCGCTCCAGAAAATAAGCCAGCATCTCCACTCCAAGTTTGCGCTCAGGCCGATGGTCATTCTTTCCACCGTAACGTCAAGGCGGCAATACCTCAAAATGCAACGTTCATTCTTGGTGTGGACCTCGTCCACCATCTGCTTGGTTTCTTCGAAGAGGGCCTGAAGCTCCGGAACAATGTCAAGATTGTTGTTGCGGATTCGCGAATCCTTACATTTTCGGTCAAGGCGGTAGGCATTCTGCGCAATTTTACGGAAACACTGGATCATGCTCAACCGGCAGAGCTGGAGGGCCATGTCGGTCACACCCTCTTCTTCCAAATACGGGTTGGAAGGTGGTGGCCGGCCCTCTACCAAGTCTGAATCGCTCACATTTCTGGGTAGCAAGGTCGTAAAGTCATCATCGGAGATGGTCGGTTCCATGCCCTTGCCTTCTGAAGCTCGCCAGTCCAAGTGGCAGATTTGATGCCACATGCGACGGCGTATCTCTACCTGAACCTCGTCCATGGATGAAGTGAAGAAACTGGGCTCCCTGTGAAGGCCCTGCAACATGGCTATTCTGATGGCAACGCCGGTAAGTGGCCACACCTGGCCCATGTCATCTTCGCGGGCTTGTACAGTCTGCGCTTGTCAACACCTGCCATCAAGCGATAAGCCTTGTGCATACGTACCAGATACAGTATGAAAGCCTGAAGAACCTCAATACTTGAAGTGGTGAGGAAGTCGGCCTGTTGTAGAGAAAACTCAAGGCCCTGCTGGTATTTTCTCAACAAAGATAGTTTATCTTTTCTGAAACGGGCCAAGATGGCCTCGGGTTTCAAGCTGTTGAGTGCCGAATAGAATATAGCGTAGGCCAATGGCTCGAAGTTTTGAAGCTGCTCTTCGTTCCAGTGATCATCGAAACTGAGTCTTGTTAGCATCCCTTGAACTTTAGACTGGGGGCTGGAATGCCGTACTTGTCACTACTGCGACCCGAGGCGGAGGAAGGGGTCAGGTTTTGCCATCTTCGGATAAAGGCGGCAAAGCGCCTGCTCAAGGAAGGCTTGTGCACAAGACGGCTGACGGGGTCTACATTATGAATGAAACTACCGAAGAGCTCAAAACACTCTTCCTGCGTCTCTGGCATGAACACCGAGGTGTCACCGGCTGCTTGGCCGCTGCTGAACAGCAGGGACTGAGAGGTGCGTATGCCACCCCATGCAGTTGGATCCTGGGGCTGGCCCGGCTTGCCTTCGGTGCTCAAGATGGCTTTGATGTCTTGAAGCTGGGCGGGGAGTCAGCATGATTGGGAAAGGTGATCGACGCGAGCTTACCTCTTCGGTTAGCAAGGCCCAATGCAGAGAAGACACAAAGTGAGATTGGCCGTTCTCAACGAGGAGCGTGCCATCGTAGGCGTCGGCAGCCTGGATGTCGCCCGATGTGCTGCTGTTTGGCGAGGCGGAGCTGTTCACTCTCTCCTTGGGCTCAGACACATCGCTCTGGCTGGTGTCGCGGCGAGTGGCCGGGTGGGGATGCGACTGGGGCTGCTGCTTGGCGGTGCTGACCTGGAGCTTGGAGGGCGGTTGGTTGTGCACGGCCAGCTCGAGCAGCGACTCCAGGCGCTCCAGGCGTGCATTGATTTCAGAATGGCTGGATTGGCCCTTGCTCTGGCTGGAGGAGTGCTTGTGGACGCGATTGGCGGACGACTGGGCTGACGGGGGTGATCGGCTGTCTTGCTGGTGATGGTTTGGAATGTTTGCATAGTAGCAGACATGGTTGCCGCGCGAGCACGCCGAGCAGACGGGGTATTTGTGGTCGCATTTGACCTTGCGACGGCGACACGTGAGACACGAAGTGATGATCCGCTGGCGGGTGCCTCCGGCAGAGCTGCTTGCCTGCGCGGTGTTGAGCGCGCTGGCGGACGGCGCGCTGGGGTTGGCGAAGGCGTCCATGCCGGCCGTGAGAGCTAGAGCGAGGTCGGCAGGAAGGTGCACGCTGGGAAAGTCAAAGGTCGGCCGAAGTGGAGACAGCGTGGAGCGTGGGCGAGGAGAAGTAGGCCTCTTCTGCGCCTGTCGCGGCGTCGGGCGTCAGAGGGCGGGCTGAGCGCGGACGCGGTCTGGGTTCCTGCAGTGGCCCCCGCAGCGTTGATGCCCTCGCGCCGTTTCACGAGGGGCGCGCGACCGCCTTTGCGCGTTGCAAAGAGCCTTTCTTCGGTCTGGGGCGTCGGCGCAGGGCTGCGACGGCAGCGGCCTGCTGAGCTTTTGAGGGATATGACGTGTTTCGCAACAGTCGGCCTCCAGAACGCCGCCCCGCCGGCCTCCGCCAACGCCGACCGAGGCCACACGATCCCGTCGTTGCTCATCGCCCGCCTGCGCCAGCGCGAATAAAGCCGCCCCGTCCTGTCCATCCGCCGAGTCGCGACGCCGCCCGCGAGCCTCCCGTGTCAGGCGCCCGTTCTCGCCCCCCAGCGCGTCCCGAGACGCCCGGCCAGCCCGAGCAGCCCGCGCCTGTCGGGTCGCCCGCGGCCATGACTTTCGCCGCCTGCGCGACGCTGACGTACGCTGTCGCACACCGGATCCTTCCTCTGCGCGTGCCCTGCCTCCGCCTCGATCGCTGCCTAGATGCTATCTTTGCCTGGTGTCACTCCAGCGCCAGCGCCGTCCACCACCTGCACAGTTGTCTGAGACGGCTGCCTCGACTGAGCGACCGGTGCAGAGCCGCAGCAAGATCCGCATGCAGCAACACCACAACCAGCCCCGCTCCAGACTTCGGGTGCTTGATCACGATGCTAAGTCCTTGGCCCCGCATAAGTTCACCTTGGCGCATGTGTCCCGGTGATCGCGGGGACCCTCCGCGAGCTGCCTTGCAGCCCTGTGCGCCACACGTTGCTCTCACGCCAAGCGCTGACTTTCACTCGCTTTCGCACCCAGCCTCACCTCGTTGCTGTAGGCTGAGAGGCCTAAATTGTACCTGTTGACGTTTTAGGAATCCCTGTGGATGCCCTGCGTAACGCCTGCCGACCGCAACCACCCCACCTTCTCGAAGCTGCCAGTGGATCATCTCAGCTGCGTGCCTGAGCGCCACGCCTGCCCATGATCGACGAATCAATCCTGCGCCCTGAAATAGCCCTATCGGACCTATAAAGACAAAGAATGCGGCTGCGGCTGAAGCTGAGCCAATATCAAGACCGTTGTTAAATGGCCTGCAGAGTGGATGCTGCGCCCCGGTGCCTCGTCATGCTGGCACATAACATCAGGTCGGGCATATACATGGGGTCTCTTTGAGCGGATATCAGCCTGCCGTTCTATGAGAACAGCTACAGCGTTGGTATGGCTTTCGGGATCAAGATGTCCGGGCTGCAAACCGTAGAAGCCAGGTCGGGGTAGCCGACCGATTCTTGACTCAGACTCTGCGAGCCTTGATTGCCTGAAATGCACCGCTAACAGCCTGCGACGTTCGTTACATCCCCACGCTTGGTTCGGCGCGGCTTTCACATGATTGTAACCTGAACAAAGAAACGGCGATCCAATTGAAGAGGTGTGATTGGTAGCCAGGAATAGCACATTCAGCCGAGAACAGAAACAAGACTTCCGTTTTCGGAAGACAACTGTTGAACTTATCTTATCATAGTCATAGCATATCCACTAACGCATACAGGTGTGTTTGAGCAGCGTGGAGCCGCAGCAACAGCCCCTGTGGATGTTGGTGATGGCCACACGCATTTGTTGCCCCATTTTTCGTTTCATGAGATGTTTCTGCATAGCATCCGCCGCTGACACGTTTCTGCGGGAGGATTTTCAGGGCACCTCTCCGGCGTCCCGACCCACGCCCCGGGCCGAGCTCGCAATACGGCCCGGTTGGTGTCTTACGAACGTTACCCTATACCCGCTCGGTAACTTCTAGACTTTCGGAACGAGCATAACATCGACTTTGTTTGGTTGAATGATTAATCGCCCTTCTTTCAACACTAGAAGAATACCTCGAGGACTGGGCCCGAGTCTTGTTGTAGCTTACCTTTACGAGAAGTAAGGAACCCAATTCCTCAGTTCTTTGTCTCGTTCTTTATTTTCTCTGGTCCGCCACATACTGCAAGAGTCTTTTCTCGAAACTCCGCTTTCTCCCTTTTTGCCCTGAAAATATATTCTTTGTGAACAATTCGTATGATGTACTGCTTTAAAATCATTCACATTTCGCTCGTGTATCACTTCATTAAACAGTCAACCATGTCCTTCAAAGAGAGTCACCTCATCTGGCTTCAGGTGTACAACAAGCGCCTGGAGGTCCAGCATGTTCCACTAACCACGCTCCCTGAAGGCCTCACGTCCACCTGCGTTGCTTGTGCAGGAAAGTACGCTGACATTACTCCTATGGAACTTCGTCTCCAAGAGTCTCACCGGGATGCTCTGAGAAAAGACGGCGATGACCCTGGGCATCCTACTCCAGTGCCAATCCGCCTTCCGAGCTGCGGCCATTTCCTGCATCTTGGATGCGCCTTAGAGCATTTCCACCGTTTGGTGGAAGAGGACATGAATGAAAAGGATGAGACAGACTTGACGTGTCCGGTCTGCAGGACGGCCGTTGAGAAGGAGAACCGGTTGAAAACGCTTCTGAAGTCGGGAATGTTGGTGGTTCGAAGGTAGGCGCAGAGTCTTTCTTGTTTTTTAACTATCGTTTTTTTCGACGTCATGTATATTTTGGAGGCAGGTTTCGTTCTAGTCTATCTTTATTCCTTGTTTATCGTTACAACCGCTAATTGCGCAACTTTTGGTGAGATGATCTTACTTCAACTTATCGCCAGATTTTGTCTTTTAGCCTTGATTGAAGATCTGCAAACTTGAAAAGCTTTCCGCATGCTACTCGCTTATCAGTTCGAGTTTTATCTCTCCGCAATTAACCAACACCAATAGAATCAAAGCTAAATGCATCTTGATGCAGACAGTGTTCACTCCTCAAATTCAACCCCGCTATCAAGACGAATCAAAGCCTTGAATTCCAGACTGTCCGTCCGTCGATAAGCAGGCTAGAACTCCGGATATGAGGGGTGGTTTTGCAGTGGCGAAAGCTTTATCACGCCTTGTTTAACCTTCGGGAAGTGGCCCACGGCCTGCAAGCCACCGACCAGGGCCTAAAGGGTTGCAGGACGCACACCGTATCCTGTCCCCGCATTATATGGATGTTCCAAGCATGCACAGCAGTCAGGTACGGACCTGATGGAGTATATCCGACGTTGCGCTATGCCAAGCAAATCCCATGCGATATGTTTCCCGTTGGGAACGACAACCCATGGCCTCGCCTATCACGCACCCCTTACCACCTTCCCATTCCGGCAGTAGTTCCGCCGATAGATCAGCCGAGAACAAGCAGCGAATCCACCAAAGTCATGGAACAGCAACAGCGATGCGGGAAGCTGCCGATATTAACGAGATGATGCGATTTGCTATGCCGATTACCGCTGCACGGTGGGGTCGTCACGCGGTGGCACCTAAGGGTGGCCTCAACGCTGTAGTTCTCCAGCGAAGGATTGTTGAACTACTCCAGGCGTCGTCCAGGCCTCTGGGGTTCAGATCTATGCTTAATCGGACCTATAAGAGCTATAAGCTTGCCGCCAGGCCAACCATCCGCCCATCAGCCGACCACAGCACGCAGACAAGGGCAGTATCAGACGCGTCGTCGTATTCGCAGCCGCCCACCTTTCGGAGAAACAATAGAACAGAACACCCATAGCGCCATGCTTGTTACAGCAGCTCCTCAGGCCAAGCGACTCGTACGCGCTACACATGCATGCCAAGCGCCAACCCGGAAAGCGAAGCTACATGGCGAGGTCTCGGCGTTGCTTCTTCTCAAGGCTTCGCACTCTTCGCACTCTTCGCACTGATAAGCCTTGCTCTCGGCAACGGCTCGCTCGCGGCGGTTTAGCTGCATGCATGCCCTTCTGGAACCATCCGAGATACCACCTCCGGCCTGCTTTCGCGACCTGTTCTACCACCGCTACTTTGATGCTTGCTTCTGCACCCCGGCGGTCATGCGTTGTCTTTCCACCCACCTGCTGGAACAGGCATCAACGAATGTATGGCGCCTTATCGCGCGATATTAACATACGCAATCCACAAGCCATCGTGATGGTGGAGTCGACAGAGTAGAAGCTGTTGCAGAGTATAAAGCTCGCCAGGAACCGCCGGGGAAAATGTCCTTCACCACTAGCAAGCCCAGAGCTCTCCGGTCTTAAGAAGTCCTCCTCTTCCCTCTCTTCCCTCGTTGCAAGAATCTCCTCGGTTCCCTCGCTCCAGCCAGAATGCAGTTCAAGGCTCTCCTCACCACCGCCATCCTGGCCGCCACCGCGCTCGCCGCCCCCCACGGCGATGCCATGGGCCACGGCCTGGCCGCCCGCGTCGCCACCCGCACGCAGCGCAAGACGAACCCGCTCTCCAAGGTCGCCGGCTCGGTCGAGGGCCCGATCGCCAACAGCAACGTCAGCCACGTCGAGTACAGCTCCAACTGGGCGGGCGCCGTCTACGAGTCGCCGCCATCCGGCACCTTCACTGCCGTCTCGGCCACCATCACCGTCCCGGTCCCCAGCGCCACCGCTGCCGGCACCTACTCCGCCAGCGCCTGGGTCGGCATCGACGGCGACACCTACGGCAACGCCATCCTGCAGACCGGCGTCGACTTCACGGCCACCAAGTCCGGCAGCAAGACCACCTACTCGTTCGATGCTTGGTGAGCACCCCGGTCCCCCGTCACGTGGCACCCACTAACAGACCCTCAGGTACGAGTGGTACCCCGACTACGCCTACGACTTCTCGCTCACCGTCTCGGCCGGCGACGTCATCTTCATGTCGGTGACGTCGTCGTCGTCGACCAAGGGCGTCGCGGTCATCGAGAACCTGACCACCGGCAAGAGCGTCAGCAAGACCATCACGTCGTCCTCGGCCCTGGGCGGCCAGAACGCCGAGTGGATCGTCGAGGACTTCGAGAGCGGCGGCTCACTGGTCGCCTTCGCCGACTTCGGCACCGTCCTGTTCACCGGCGCCGTCGCGAAGACGTCGTCGGGCACCTCGGTCGGCACCAGCGATGCCACCATCATCGACATCAAGCAGAGCAACAAGGTTCTGACGAGCGTGTCCATTCCGAGCTCGAGCGAGGTTGAGGTTACGTATGAGTAAGGCTTCAAGGGGGCTTTTCGGAAGAGATTCGGGGTCGTTGAGGATGTGCGAGGGCTTCTCCGGGGTGGTGGATGGATGGCTCGATGAGACTTGATTGTACATACATACAGATGAATGAGTCTGCGGTACGCTCTGGTAGAAAATCAGAATTCTGATTCTTCTCGTAAACTGGGTATATACAGGTGCCCTGCTAAGGCTCTCTGGATATGTGCGTATATGCCGATAACCTTGTGACGTTGCTTTGATACCGCTACGGAGTCCTGAAACACTTTTGTCCGATGTTCGAACAAATCACTTCAACGAATAAGCTGCGCTAGCTCAAAGAGGAATATTCTGCAGGTTCATTTCAACATAAAAAGTGATCAACTCGCAATCTCCGAGAATTCCATCTAGAATTGCCTCCAACGGCTTCATTAAAACTCCTGAGCCTTAAAACACCACTCCGGCACCTCCGTCCTCGACACCCCACCGGACTTCCCAGCCATACCTCCAGCTTCGCTAACCTCGCAACGAACACCTCCGCCTCCGCTCACCCTGGCGGCAGCACGCAGTCACGCCAACCGCTCCGCCTCCGTACCCCCATTCCATCCAGCCGCAGCACCTCGCATCAAAAGGGGTGGGTGAGGAGGGCAGACAGATGGAGCATGTCGAGTTGCGGAGGTGGGAGGAGAGGGGTGGTTGAGGGATTAGGAGAACTTGATGCACGGGAAGAGGGGTGAAGAGGCATGTTTGCTGTTGGAGAGAAGGGCAGGTGCTTTTTAAGAACGCTCAGCTTTTAGAGACTGATAAAATTGCTGGAAACCCCCCAAAAATGCTGTTTTGTTGCGAGGGTCTGGGCCTGCTGAATCGGTACTGCCAACGCCATTGTAAAGTATTGACTCTTAGGCTCAGCGCTAAAGGAAAAAAGAAGAATGGACGCCGGTCATGTGAACCTGTAGAGACTACTAAGAAATGAAGACATGGGAAAAGAAATCCCGTGATGGATGCCGAGAACGCTCTCGCTACCAAATGAAATCATGCCACTGCAGGAATCTCGCATCATTTCCGCAAATCCAACAACGCATCTGTCCCAAAAGGTTTGACCAGCCGAAAACGCCAACCATAGAACGCCGAAGGTACAATTCTGAAACCACACCATGACCAGGGGCATATACCTGCAGTAACCCATGCTTAGAAAGCCTCCTCCTCCAAGATCGCCATCTCCTTTTCCTTCCTCCTCTCCGTCTCGCGCACCGCCTCCACTGCATCCCTGAAGCACTTCTGTCCAGCCTGCAAAGTCCTCTCGCCCTCTTCCTCCGCCTCCGGACTCGTGCTCATCTCCAGTTCCTCATCATCTCCGGCGTACGCAACTGGCTCCACCCACCGCTGCTTGATAGCGAACAACCCCTTGCCATCATCCAACACATCCCTGCCAACCGTCAACACGCGGTCCAGGATGCCCTCCGCCACCCTCTCCAGCGCCCTCGGCTCCTCCTCCAGCGGCGCCACCTCCTTCACCGCCATCTCCTCCGCCGCCCCATCCATGAGATCCGCCTCCACGTAATCCTCCTCACACAACTCGTACCCATGACACTCCGCCATCTTCTCGAACATGGCCCTCATGCACGCCGGCGCGACGCCCTTCCCGCCATCGCCCTCGTACGCCCGCGCCGCCAGCCCGGCGCGCTCGCGCAGCCGCCCTACTTCCCGGGCTAGCCGGTGGTTGGCCGTGTGCAGCGCCGCCGTGACCTGGTGGTTGAGGTCGGCCTGGCGCGCGTGGCGCGCCAGCGCGGCCGCGCACGCGGCGTGGGCGTGCTCGGTCGCGCGGGCGCGGTCGAGGCGGGTGGTGAGCGCCGCGATGGTCGCGGTGCGGTTGGTGAGTTGGGTCTTCATGTCGTCGTAGACGGTCGTCCAGGCGGTGGGCGCGGAGGTGGTGAGGGCGGCGGTGAGGGCGTCTTCCAGCTCGAGGAGTTGGGTCTGCAGGGCGTGGGCGAGGGCGGCTTGGGGCTTGAGAGTGCTGAGCTCGTTGTTGGCGGCGGCGAGGTTGGCGGTGGCGGCGCCGGAGGTGATCTGTGCGTCCTGGAGTTCGGCGTCGAGGTCGTGGAGTTGGTCGGTCTGGGTGACGACCTTCTCGCGGAGGGTGTTGATGGTGTCGCGGTCGGAGGTGGCTGCGGCGATGAGGCGACGGTTCTCGGCGACGAGGGTGCGGCCGGCAACGATGTTGTGATTGCAGGCGTTCATGAAATTGGCCATCCAGTCAGCCAGCTGGGTGATGACTTCATCATTGGTCATCTCGGCGAGCGTGGCGACGTTGGTGATGCCGGTGGCCTGGAGATCCTCCAGCAGGGGGAGAGTCTGATCGAAGACGTCATTGGCGAACGACTCAATCTCGTCATTGCTAGTCTTCAGGTCCTGAATCTCGGCCTTGAGGCGCAAGTTCTCGTTGTGCGTGCGGATGCGGTCGTTCTCGATGGGCGTTTTCTCGTCGAGGAGACGGCGGACGTGGGCAGCCTGCTTGTTGTTGTTGGCCTCCACGTTCTTGATATACATGCTGTCGAGGGCCATATCTCGCAGTTTGCTCTGAGCTTCGTCGCGCTCTTTGTTCGCCACCTCGAGCTCCTCCTCAAGGATATACTTGTACTCCTCAGTCTCCGTGAGGAGATCCTGGACTTCTTGCAAGGCTTTCTCGTTGTGCTCCGCTTTCTCGTTGACGCTGATGAGCTCAGTCAGCATTGACTCATGCTTCTTGTCGTGCTCCGCAGAAGCTTGCTCTAGCTGGCTCTTGAGGTCCTGGATGATGACCTCCTTCTCAGCCAAAATGCGGCTGGAAGCATCCGTTATGTGTTGCACGTTAGCAGTGTTAGCTACTCGAAGCGCCTCAATCTCTTTCCGCAATGAGGAGGCGATAACCTTGTCCTGCTCCTTGAGGCGCTGACTGGAAGCAGAGAGGCTATCGTATGCTGCGTCCTTGGACTTCCGAAGGGCTTTGAGATCTTCCTTCAGGGCAGAGTTCTTGCTGTTGGCATCGGATAGCTCCTTGGAGGTGGAATTGTGGGCCTCTCGAAGGGATTGGACCTCTTTCTGGCAAAATGCGATCGCCGCATTCTTCTCCTCAGGAGCACTGGTGTGTTTAGCGGAGAGCTTGGAGAGCTGACCGCTATAGGTTTCCCGTAGGGTCTGAATCTCCTGTTCGTGAGTGACTGAAGCAGAGATGCGCTCTGCTTCGAGATGTTCAATGCTGTCTAGGAGGGAAAGGACGGTGGAAGTGTGGTTATCCTCGACAGACGAAAGGGCTGAAACATGCTCCGCCTCAAGAGAGGAAAGCGCAGCGGTGTGGTCTTGCTCAAGCGTCGCAATGGCGGATTGGTGCTGCTTGATAACAGTGGATACAGTGGACTTGTAGTCCTGGCGAATGGAAGCGAGAGAAGACTTGTGCTGCTCGCGAGCAGTATTCTGCTTCAGCCGAAGGGAGGAGACAACAGAGTTGTGTTTCTCCTTTAGAAAGGCAATGGAATGCTCCTTCTCCTCGTTAAGGGACGCGATGGTCGCCTTGGCCTCCTCTTCAACGCCCTCGATAACACCCGAGATCTCATTGACGAAGCGGTTGTGATCTTTCTCCAGCGCCGAGATCTTCTCCTGATGAGTGGAGTTTGAGACACCGTGCTTGTGTCCATTCCGATAGATAATACCGTCGACTTCTCTCCAGAGGCCTTTTGGAGCGGAGATGGTGTCGTTGTCAAACTCGATCGCGGCCAGCCAATCAGGAAAGCTGGGGGTGGTGTCCACCAAGGTGGAAGCTATAGAATCAAAAGAAGTGGACGACGATGTTCGAGAGTGGCGGGCAGCTTTAGACGCGCTCTTGACGCGGTCGACGAGCTTGCCAGAGGTGCCACTGGAGAATGTATAGTCCGAGGGGAGCACCTTGAAGCCATTGAGACTCAATGACCTCAAAACTGTGCTTTCCGTGCGGGATTCGCGATGCTTTCCAATCTCGATGGTGGGAATGGTCATATCGACCGACGAGACAGGGGCAGGCGAAGCGGCCAAAAGGCGAGACAACCAAAGCGCAGGCATGACAATGGCGGGGTATGTATGTGTGTATGTATTTATGTTCGGATAATGGGTGTGGAGGATAGCTTGCCGGTGCCGATACTATTAGTACAAAGGGCTCGCAAGGACGATGGGTACACTAGAGAAGGTGGTCAATATTGTTGCTAAACAAAGCAGTGTGGTGGCGCGCTTACCTTCAAAAGTGTAGCACCTAGCGGGAGTGATGGAGAAGGCAAGGGACTCCTTGGAGACTCGTTGAAGTGTATGAAGAAGGATACGGAAGGCAAGGAGGCAGTTCGAGTATCGTCAGGTTGTTGGTAGTGTCGATAGCGGGTGCGTATGCAAGCACGACGACAGTGAGCAGGGGACGAAACGGTGATGCAGAAGTTTGGTGTAGCGGATGCACAAAATTTCTTCTATACCTCTGCGAGGTGACTCGGCTCCGCTAGGTGGTAAGCTTGGGTGTTTAGAGACAGGAAGACCCCATGGGGTTGCCATGGTGTTGAGCGCATTCACACTCACAACCGTTAACACCGAGGGAGCTCGGGCCCAAGAAAAGGCCACAAAGCACGCAAAAACGGGAATGTGACTGGAATTTGTAGCAAACTTAGGGAGACGTGTTGAAAATCCTTTCTGTGGCCATAGACCTGAAATTGATACACTATAGCCAACTCTGATGGACGGTCTCGCAGCTGCTCGTGTGCCTACTTCTTGACATGCTCGAGCAGCGAATTTTGAGCCGATACTGAATCTTCATAGCATTTAGATGCCTTATGTTTGTCATACTCATCTTTAGAGCTACTATCTAGAAGATATGACACTTCAGCAATGTTGGAAAGGTAGCAGCCCTATGGAGATGAGTTGATGAGGAATGTCATGGTTTCAAGGCTGATGTTGGTGCCCGTCTCACGTATGATGCCCTTTTAAAAATATATTTGTGTTTTATACCATGGTCAAACAGTTGCTACCTGTCCTGGAGAGACGTATGGACTGAGTTTCCGGCGATGTCGGCAGACGATATATCCACAGTAAGCAACCAAGCTCATCAAACGAGACTTCAAGTAGCAAAATGACCATACCGAAAGCTTTTGTCTGATGATCATGAGGTGATTGAACCGTCTTGTTGATTTTCCTTGCTGTCATAAAGTACTTGCCTCCCGCAGCGTGTGCACCGTGTCTTACGTGAAGCTCATTTGATACACGGAAAACCCACGCCGTAAAAGAAACTGGCTACAGCTCCCTGCCTCTTTTTCCACGATTCGAGATTTTTTTAATACCATGGCTTGCATTCTCAAAGTAAGCTACAAGCGTGAGCTTTCAAAATCAAGACTTTGAGTATGCGATGTGCCCGTCCCGACATACTGATTGTATTGGTCTGAGGCAGACGTGCGTTTGCTTACCTGACGTTAACACCAGACTTCCTCTCACCAGATCCAGCCCAATCTCCACAGCAACCAAGAAAGTGTTTGCGACATGACTGGGATCAATGTCCGAGTCTAACACCTGTCCTTGTGCTAACGGGTTCCGAGGTCTTTTTGAGCTCGCCATCGACCTCTCCTGACGTTCTCCGCACCATAGCTTTCTCACTGATCTCCGGGCCCATCAACATCCCACGGATATCCATAACTACATCTGCGGCCTTTCTCCCTCCCACTTCTTACACATCTACACCAAGACGGCACACTGGTGAGTGTACTCGTCCTCCGCCTCCTTCGCGATGCTACTCATGAACCGCAGCCCTGCGTTCATACACTTCTCCTGGACCTCTCTCATCTTGTTCTCGCTCTCCGATTACCAAAATGCCCCCCATAGTTGCACCTGCCTCCAAGAAGGAGGTGTCTACCGAAGCAGTTGTTCCCGACGAGGACATGTTATCCGATGGTATGCGAATGATCTCTATCAAGGACAATCTGGCCGATGCCAATGGTCCTACTGCTGCTTTCTCCAATAACGAGGATGAAAATGTCGCCTGTGATAATTATCTCAATACTACGGTCATTCCAGCCAACAAAAACGCCATCGCCTCGAAGCAAAGTCGCCAGCCCATGATACTGAGCCCACAGAGCCAGAAGATCTACTTCAACAATGAAGCGCCTGTCTCAATGAAGTGTGGCCTTGCTTCTGAGGAAGGCGACCGCACTTCTAAAAGGGACCACCAACTTATGAGCCTCATTCATCAGAAACTTGACATCTACTCGAAGAACGGGACTGAAGAGAAGGACTTCGCGCTCTCCATCAACAAACATCGCGCCTCCTTCACGCCTGAAGGCAGCCCCAGCAAGTTCGACCACAAGCGCAACATCTCCGACCTCTCCACGACTGAGACTCTCGTCGGCAATGACAACGAAGACAAGGAAAACGAGGATAAGGAGAACGAGGATAAGGAGAACGAAGATAAGGAGAACGAAGATGACTTGGCCACCCCCACCAAGCATACCGTCCGCATCGCCTCCCTCCAAGCCCAACTTGCCACCCTGACCGCCCAGCTCCACGCCTCCGAGCAAGCCAACGCAGCCTCCCGCACCCGCATCACCACGCTCAAAGCCGCCAACCGCCGCCAACGCCTCGAGATCTGCAACCTCAACCGCGCCCTCCAGGACGCTCGCGAGAAGCACGCCAGCCCCTTCCCGCCGGCCGGAACTGGCGCCACGCACGCCAACGACCTCGCCTCGCTCAACGCCACGCACGCCAACGCGCTCGCCGCGCGCGTGCACCACCTGGGCGAGCAGCAGTTCTCGCGCGCCGAGCGCCTGCAGGCAGCATGCGAGGCCGAGCGGGCGCGCGCGGACGAGTGGCGCGCGCGGTACGAGGCGTTCGCCGGCGTCGGCAGCCCGGCGGCTGCGCGCGTGGTGGAGAGCGTGGTCGCGCGGATGAATGCGCGGCTGGGCGACATCCTGACGGAGGTGCGGGCGGGGAGTGTGGGGTTGGTGCCGGAGCAGGAGAGGGCGGTGATGGAGCCGTTGGAGGGGTTGGTCGAGACGGATGCTGCGGTGCGCAGGGAAAACGAGAACATGAGATGCATGCGTGCTGCCGAGAGGTAAGGCGTCGAGGGTTTCTGATTCGGCTCTCTTTGTCCGCCATTCTTTATTGCGCGGATTTTTGGTTGCGGGCTTTGATGAGCTGCTTGCGCTGCGATGGCTTCATTCTGGCAACAAATAGGCCCTTTGCACCATTCAGCACTGCGCTGAATAACCTGAGCATTTCCAACATAGCAAGTCATCCCCAGAAAGATGTAGTTAGTCTGAGTTATGACTTCGAAGATCTTGAGTATGAGAGCTTAGGGAAAAGGAGCGAAATTTCCTTTGTTGTCTCTCAGCGAAAATATTTTGATTGAAAGATAGCGCTGCAAAGTGGTGGCGCCTTAACTAAGTGTGAACTTCCTATGCTTGAAATTTGTGATTAGTCTTGCGTTTGAGAATAGCATTGAAGTTGCCTATCAAAGTGTTGTCCTGTTGCTTGTCTTTCAGCTTGGATTTTGGTTTGGCCTCTACTCATCGTTGGCGCGCGCAACTTGCTGTTTGCCAATCCAGAAATTTGCTTCAGGCTCACAGAAGTTCTCGTGATGGTTAAGATGAAGATGCCGAACGTAATTTCATCGCCTCCTTACTCGCGGTATCAGTCAAATGATAAATTTTGCCCTGGTCTTTGCAATCCGATATGCACATATGAAATTATACTCGCTCAAGCATCAATATTCATACACGAAAGAGAAATTTATTAAAACATCGTATTTGATTGATAAAAGGCCGGTAGAAAAGGCAAATCTAATCCTTGGTGGTTGACGATGGGTGCAAGAGGCTCTCATACCTAGAAGCAGACTTAAAACCGTCGTTACTTTTTGAATGAGCTACGGAGAGGCATAAAACAACATGCAATATCCAAATAATCAAAATATCAATTGTTTAGCCGTACAATGCTTACCTATAATGAAAGGAACCGACGGCTCTCCAAGGGCCCATCCGCCGGCACGAATGACCTACAAGATGAACACCAGTCCATTTACGGGCTAAGAAAGGGGTGAATGGAACCACACGGCCCTTTAAAAGGGTGAAAACTCTCACGGGCCATGACAGCTAGTGAGTGAGTTGGCTGGAAGAATATATTCAAAGCGTATGCTCAAGTGACGACAGCCCTGACAGAACAAGGGTTACTGAGAATGACGGCGGCGAGAGGGTGAAACCGGCTTGGTGCCACACGATAGTGCTATGTGGGATCTCACAACTACTCAGTAGGGTCTCCAGACAGTGCACCACAGCGTGTCTGGGCTAGGAGCCTGAGGTTCCAATGAAGGTTTTTGACTGCCCGGTTGTGATGGTAATCTCTCCCGCGTAGAATACGGTGTGACTCTGCAAGGACGTGATTTATACAGGATGTATCTTCAATATGGGGATTGGAAGCGTTACCACCCAATTCAACTTGAATTTAGCAACTATTGTAAGTCTAGCACAGGCTCATACGAAGGGTGCAGGCATAAGTGTGCGGCAAATGCCCTGAACCTCGGCTACCAGAAACGCGGTGGGCATGAGTGTGTAGCTCACTTCGGCCTGTCTGTTTCTAAAACGCCAAATGCTGTCACAGCGAGTGAGACTGATCCTACCCGTTTACAGAAGCGCAAAATACTTTTGACCGACACCCGATTGCGGCGGAATCGAGAAGTGACGGGAGCTGGTCGCCTCTCGGCTAACATTTTCTTGGCACTTCCACAAACATCCACGGTTTCTCCACCTCTTCTCTCCCTCTCTCCCTCCCTCCCTCCATCATCGTCGGTCCACCATCTCTCAGAAGCAGAAGCAAGATGGACTCCCAAGATCAACACAATCAACCCGGCCCAGGCTATCATGACCTGCCTCCGGGCCAGGAAACTCCCGCAGACCAGCAACCTGATGCAGTTCAGAGCAAGGCGGAGCAGCAACAGCAAGATCTTCCGCAACCCCAGCCTCACTTGCAGACAAACCAGCCGTACCCACCCTACGCGTTTGGCTTCCCACCCCAGCCTCAGCAGCAGCAACCTACAGGCGCCGCCAACCAGGACCAGAACTATGGCATGCCGCCTCATTTCCAGCATATGAGCTATGGAGGGTACAACTTCCCTCCACCACCAAGCCAGTATGCCTATCCAATTGCGTCAGCCGCGCCTCACCTGCGAGATGGCTCTCAGCCGCCCGAAAGCCAGCCGGAGCAGCTGCAGCACGATCAAGAGCAACAATTCCAACCAGGTGCATCACAGGACTTCCAGCAGAACCTTCCGCAACAATTCCAGCAAGTCCCAGACTCCCAACAGGGACAGCCTCAGCAGTTTCTACAAGGCGCGCCACAGCAAGTCCAGCACGGCAACCACCAATATGGCGCTCCGCACTATCCAGGATTCCCTCCACAGCAGTACCCATACTGGGGACATCCGGGTCAAATGCCAGGCTACCCGCCGCAATTCTTCAGCGGCCCGATGATGCAGTCAAACAGCCACGAGCCCACCCCAGAACCGACTCTCAAGGCCTCAACCCCCCACCGCGGCCACTCTGACAGCCCCGCCGCGCCGCCGGACCAGGCAGTCCAGCAGCATGGAACCTACCCTATGCCACCGATGATGGGCGGCTTCCCGTACCCCGGCCCCGCTCACCCCTACTACAACCATCCAGCGCCATCCATGCCGCCCGCGGTTCCTCCCGCCGCGCAGCCAACTCCCGAGCCGCCCAAGCCCGTCCCCTCGCCCAGCCCTTTAGCAGCCAGCGACCACACCTCTCCACTCCACGACCCCACCAGCAGCAGGTCCAGGAGCCCAACGCTCCCCTCACCCGCCCCACCGCACCACCAGCCACAACCAGCGCCGCCAGCCACGACCACCGCGCAGCCCCCCGCGCCGCCCTCCTCTAACGAGGACACCACCAACGCCACCCGCACCACCGCGCTCCGCCTCCTCCACACCACCACCACCCCAACAGCACCCCCTCCCCCCTACGGCCCCGGCGCCACCGACCCCGCCTACGCCTGCTCGCCCGAGACGGCGCGGCTGCACCGGCAGACGCCGGGCGCCAGCGTGCACGCGGTCCGGCACGCGCGCGACTGCGGCCGCTGCGGCAGCAGGCGGGGCGGCAGGAAGAGCAAGGGGAAGAAGGGCGGCTGCGATCGGCTGTGGCCGTGCGGGGCGTGTGTGGAGAAGGATGGGCGGTGGGGTGGGTGTCGGTATGTTATGACGGGGGGTGAGGGGGATGGGGATGGGGGCGAGGGCGAGGGCCGGGCGGATGGTGGGGTGGAGGGTGGGATGATGGCTAAGGCGATGGGATTGCCGGCGGGCGCGGCGGATGTGCTGATGACGGACGCCGACGCGGCTGAGACGCAGGAGAACGTGGCCGCGCCGCCGCTCCCGGGCAGCGCGCCGCTCGACCCGGCGCTCGACGCCGCGTCCACGCCTGCCGCCGGCCTCGTCAGCGTGCAGCTGCCGCCGGACGTGCTGCAGCAACTGCTCGGCAACCCGCAGGTGCTGGCGGCGCTGCGGGAGTCGGGGTATGCGGGGGACGAGCGGGCGCTGGGCGGCGCGGAGGCGGCGGCGCCGCGCACGCCGCTGGGACAGGAACAGCGTTCTTCGCCTTCGGGCGGGCAGCAGGACTCCTCGCCGCAGGATGAGCGGACGATTGGATCGGATGGGCCGATGACGCTGGCGCAGTTGGCGGCGGTGAGGAGGGAGGGGGAGGGGGAGAAGGAGGGTTGAGGTGAGGCTCTGGTTTTGAAGACGATGGGTGAGAGGGGATGGTTCACTTTACTTGCTTGGTTTTGACGGGGCTGGTCTGGATGGGCGGTTTTCGAGGGGATTGGTGGGCGGGAAGAAATGGAAATGGAGGAAAAAAAGGTACGATGGAACAGGAAGGAAGGCGGCTACAGACACAGATGCTCATTCAGACGGGGGCATTATTCGGAGGATACACCAGGTGGGGTGTTGCATTCAGACGAGGTCACAATTGCGTTCGGAGGGGCTCGCGGCACTGCCGAGACAGTTTAGCGGCGCCTGCCTGTCGGGGTTAGCTCGACTAACCGAACGACTTCACAGGGGGCGCGGCAAGAACAAGAACACCAGATAGTAAATACAATACGAGAGATAACGAGCTCCCAAGAGCCAGGGACGTCTCCCGAGCTGACAAGCCTCGTGTGCGTCCGCCAGCGATGAAGTGACGTCCGGTTGAAAACATCATCTCGCACTTGCAATTGCATTTGAATGGCAGGTGAAGTGCATCTTGCTCCCCGTTAGCACAAATATCCTGGCACATAACTGGCAGAAGGAACTCTCACCTACCAGCCCAGCGGCCTCAGTGATGCCGTAACAGCGGTTATGCGGACCACGCCATCACGTGGACCCTTTTTATCGGCATGGCTACCGGCCCGTTGTTTTTGCGTTCGGCCAATTGCTGCAGTCAAAACACCTACCTCCCACTTCCCCTACTTCTTCGTTCTCTTCTGCACCAGTCTCACCAGCGGCTTTGGCGACCGGTGGACCTTTGTGCCGCCTTGTGCGCTGAGGATCCTCGCAAACAGCACAATGGACGACACTCAGCAGAGCCCTATCGAACGGGCCAGCCAGCTTCTGAACCAAGGAATTGCTGTCATCAAACCCGCTGATCACCAGAAATCTCCCGTTGCTTCCAGCACCATCACGGGATCTGCTGACCATGAACCTGGCGTGGCTTCTGAGGACACAACGATGGATTGGAATGTCGACGACTCAGACGTGAACACTGAATTCACTCAGGAACGTTTTGAAGCCATGACCAATTTCGAGTTCCCAGACACCGATGGAGCTGGCATGTTCAGCCCAGACTTCTTCAACACCACTGATCTGGAGTCCATGACTGGAGCTCTTGCAACCGCTGAGAGCAGCACGCCTGATAGCATGTCGATTGCACAGCCTGAGATGGATACGGCCACCACGGATCCCAACGTCAACATGTTGTCTCCAGCAGCGCCTTCAGCCCTTCTTACACCCGCTCCGCCTACCCACAGCCATGGCAACTGCACGCCGAGCGCCACGCCTGAGGCCGTCGATGACGGTGTCGACCTGATCCCCCGCCGCTGCATGGCCTGCAAGAAGCAGAAGCGCCGCTGCACCGGCGGCATACCGTGCGATCTCTGCAGCCACCGGGGCAAGACGGCCGACGAGTGCGAGGAGGATGTCAACTACAAGAGGCGCAAGAAGGCAGACCTGAGGAAGACGCCGGCGCCCGAGAAGATCAAGAAGACGCCCAAGGCGAATAAGGATGGCAAAGAAGGTGAGTCCGCGCGCATTCCCGCATGATTGCATGAACAAGATAACCCTGAGAAGTGTGTTTTCCAACGCAGGCCCGGCATCGGGATCGCAGAAGGCCGAGTCGAGTGGCGGTGCTGCGCGTTTGCGCACTCTGGCTCCCGCTCCCGCGACCTTCATGTCTGCCGCGCCCGCCGCCCAGCTGACCGACAACAACACTGCTGCACCCACCACGCCCATCGTGTCCAGCATGTCCGCTGACGCTCACCCTGCGACCGAGAGCGATTCCGCGCCCGTGATGGCTTCGCCTGACTCCCCTCCGCCGCCGCACGCGCCCGCCGGAGGATCTGGACCTGGATCTGGATCTTGTCTCACGGCCGCGCTGCCTTCGACTGCCAGCGACAATTCTTCGATGGCGCCTGGTGACACCGCTGTAGTTCCTGCTCCTTCGACGGCCGGTACCTCCGCGTCCGCTGAGCCCGCAGCCCAGAACAGTGCCTCCGCCGCTGGAAACGACAAGCAGCCCAGCAATGACCGTTCCACCACGCCTGAAGGCACGCCCCAGCCGCCCAGCATGCTACCGCTGCAGAGCCCTGCTCCTACCAGTGCCAGCGCCGACGACACGCAGAAGCCGGCCCCCAAGAAGCGCGCTGCCACGCCCAAGAAGGCACCTGGAGAGAAGAAGGCCGCCGCGACGCCCAAGGAGAAGAAGACGCCTGCTCCCAAGGAAAGGAAGACGCCCACGCCCCGCAAGCGCCCCACCAAGGCCGAACAGCCAAAGGGCACCGGCGCGGCTCCGATCAAGGGTGAGTGACCCCGATTCCGCGGGCGAAGCGCAGGTTACGACGCCACTGATAGACACAGGATCCGGCCTCCGCAACGAGATCTTCCCCTCCGAGACCATCACCCCGTCCAACAGCGCCCACGAGACTCCACCCACCAGCTCCAGCTCGCAGCAGCAGCAGCACGCCCGCGCGCTCTCCGACGGCCCGCCCCCCACCCCGCACCCGGACGCCGACTACATCGACGTCTCCAACCTCCTCAACCCGGCCGCCAGCGCCTTCGCCCGCAGCCCGCACGCCGCCTCGCCCGCCGCGCTGACCAGCTTCTCGCGCTTCATCGAGGCGTCGCGCCAGGCGCTGGCGTCCGACCCCGCGCTCATGCCCGCCGACACGCGCGCCCGGCTGTCCGCGTCCGCGGGCCCGACGCTGGCCGCCATCCTCGCCGACGACGACAACGAGACGGCCGCGCCGCAGCCGCAGCACTCCCCGCAGGCCACCAGCCAGGACATCGCCCTCCCCGCCCGCATCCCGAGCACCAGCATCGTCGCCGCCAAGCGCAGCGCCGCCGCCCCCGCAGGCCCGGCGCCCAAGCGCCTCCGCGGCGGCGAGTCCCCGCTCGCGGCGACGCTGCGCGACGGCGCCTTCGCCCCGCAGGAGGGCGCCCCCGGCCTGGCGCTCAGCGCGGCGGAGTGGCGGGCGGTGGTGGCGTACGGGCCGGGCGTGGACGGCGGCACGTACGCGCGGCTGACGCGGTACGAGGCCGTGCTGGCCGAGGCGGAGCGGTACCACGTGTGGCACGCGCGCACGCTCGGGGCCGAGGGGGAGGTGGCGTACGGGGTGCCGAGTCCGGGTCATGTGAGTTTTGCTTCCCCTGGAGTGGGTGGGCGCGTGCTGACGGTGCGGTGGCAGAACTGGGCGCGGTTGAGGCTGGACTTGCCGATGCCGGCGATGTGGAATGTCGTGTTGCGTCCGCAGCCCGACTGGCCGCAGGGAACGAGGGAGTGAGTGCCGGGTGCTTCGGCGGAAGGGCTTCTGCGCCTCGATGATGCGGGCTTCTGCTCGGCCTTGCGGGATGGGGATGGACGGAACCACGTGGAGACCAGATTGCTTTCTACGATTGTTAGCTTTCAGGGTCTGTGGAGAGCTTTTATCACGGTGATGGATGATAACGGGTCCGAATGGTTGATGGCTGGGGCTGTTGCTGTAGCTCTCGCCGTTCTGTGGGAGAGAAGGTCAAGGTTTAGCGGTAGCCAGGCTGGTTAGCTGTAGTAGGACTGAGCTGTAAAGAAGAGCATGATGCTCAAAAATTCCTGATGGAGTTGTGGAATCTTAATGAGGCGCACTCGCTCGTGCTGCTTGGTACAAGCGAGACAGCGCTGGGTTGTCGTTGACATAAACCTCTCCGTCTCCAAACCGCCGATCTAGACACCAGCAGCCAACGGTCCTGCTACACATACCTCCATGAAACTCTAAACTGTCGGTCTGTTCACACCACCTGACAGCCTTTTTTCACGCGATCCTCTCGCACTCCCTCCTCTCCGCAAACCCGTCACCTCCAGTTTGCGCGAGACAACAACACCAAGCCACGGCCAAAAAGGCACCATCACTCCAGCAAACCCCACAGCAAACACAGCATCCATTTCGACCGCCCTCACCTAGTCACACTCTCATATTAACCCCACACCCCAGCCGCACCCCGAACCGCCTCCCCTCGGAAAACCCCCCACCATGCCCTCACCCCACGCGCCCCCACCGCCCGAAATCCTCTGGACGCTCAACCGCCTCGCCGCAATCGGCCGCGCCGTCCAGCACCGCGAGCCCGCCGCCGCAGCACGCACAGACGCAGAGATGCCGGACGCAGACCCCACCCCCGCCCAGCACGCGGCGAGCGACAGCCCCGGCGCCGCCGGCACCGCGCCGAGCGGCCACGACGCGGCGGCGCACGATGCGGCGCGTGCCAACGGAGACGGCGCATCGACCAGACACCGCGACGACGGCAGGCCTTGGTACGAGCGCGGGCCGGTGCCGGTCTGGAAGGCGAGGCCGGGGGAGGTGGAGATGATGGAGGTGGTG
The DNA here is from genome assembly GCA_021436925.1 of Neofusicoccum ribis. Classification (NCBI taxonomy): domain Eukaryota; kingdom Fungi; phylum Ascomycota; class Dothideomycetes; order Botryosphaeriales; family Botryosphaeriaceae; genus Neofusicoccum; species Neofusicoccum ribis. The sequence continues at coordinate 274,837 of JAJVDC010000029.1, forward strand.
CGGGCGAGGTGGGAGCGGATGGTGGGGGAGCGGTTGGAGCGGGAGGGTAGGGAGAGGAAGGGGGAGAATGGCAAGAGCTTCGCATGATGAGACTATAGGGAGGGATTTGCTGATGAGGTGGTGAAGATGGAGGTATGGGAGCGGGGTTGGGAGAGTTGGCTTGGAAGTTGGTGGGGAGGGCGATGGTGTTGGAGATGCGGAAAACGGACGGCTTGGTCGGGACCGGTTGGCGGAGGATGACGACCGGAATTTGAACTTCCTTGTGGAGGATCCCATAAACTACAAATGGCCGTCGGGTTTGCCAGGCAGGATGGCTGGGGATTCCCGGATCTACTCTCTCCTCACCGAGCCCAAAGCACGTAGATGTGAAAGGGAGCGGTACGCTGACTGGTGGAGGAAACACGAATTCTACAAGGAAAACGACTCTTCCCTACCCATACCGTACAGCGTGAGCTCCTTCATTGTCCCGCTTTTCCAGGAGAAAGACTAATCCTGACAAAGGGAAGGCTGGCATGGTTGAGGCCAGACCAGCGATTGCAGTACATGCCACCCAAGTTTGAGGAGCTACCAGGCCACATTGGTCCGAGGTCAAGCGAGTCCTCGATGATGAACGACGGCTACTGCTGGAAAAGGAGGAGCTTTGAGGACGGTGGGAGAGGCGTCGTCGGAACGGGCGCTGCAACGGCTTTGGTGAAGGAACAAAGAAAAGCGTAAAAGAACGGAAGCTGGTTGCACCATTACGGTTCCGAGGAGACAAGGGACAAAGGACGGGAACACGCCACGTCGCTCACACGGTTGGAACAACGGTCATGAGGCGTTCCATGGGACGACTCTGAATTCGGACGAGAGAATAACGGGCAAAAATCGATGTCAAGATGGTGAACTCGATGGTTTTCAAGAATCATGATGGACAGGTGTGAAGTGTTGCGGTTGAATGCGAAGTGCGAGGCGGAGTCGGATCATTTTCCCCGCCGACCTCGAGGCTGCCTGACATGTCGGGCAGTCTTGTCTTCAACAACCACATTCAGTGTTTGACCGTAATGCTTCACTTATGGGAATCGCCTTTGACTTCCCAGGCATTTAATCCACTACTTCCCTGCTGCGATCGTCATATTCTGTCATTTCGAGCCAGTGTCTACAACTCTGTGATCTGTCATCTCCTCGGCTACTTTATATCTCTTTAGCTAGCCTCATATCCCATTTATAATTACTACCTCGGGTGAATTTGTTTGTCTTGGACCATAGAGAGTCCCATGCCACGAGTGACTTCCTGTGCATAATATGAGCTTCGGCATGTTTAAGTGACAGTGCATTATGCCTAATCAGTTCAACATTACTGAAAGAGAAAACTAGACAGTGGTTTAACACACCGCCTACATTTGCATGTAACTACAAACACCCCCTGCGTGCACATGATATCAACCTCCCGACAAACTGCCGCAATCATTCCGCTGCAACTCTTGTCACTATTTCTTCACACCACCAAACCTTCCGCCACTACACTCCGACCATCGCCCCCCAACTCCACCATCCAACGGCATCGACTATCAAAATAAACCAACCAGCACCTCAACACCACAATGCGGACCCGCACTCCAGAAACACAGCGCCTCGCGCAACTCCACAACCAAGACCTCATCGCCCATCTCGCTCACCCCAGCCTCCCTCCAGACACGACCGGCCCGCAGCATCAACAACCCTCCACCCTCCCCCCGCACGCCCGCCTCGCCGCCGACATCCCCCACCCGCCCACCACCACCCCCCTAACCAGCTACTCCGTCCCGCCCGCCCGCGGCCCCCACCCGCTCGACACCACCGCCTTCATCCCGCACCAAGCCTGGGCCGCCGCCGACAACCTGCCGATCGGGCTGGCGCTGCTCCAGCGGGCGACACCGGTGCCGGCGGCACTGCCGCTCGCGCGCACGGCCGGCGGCGGCGTGGCGGTCGGCGCGGGAGGGCAGCCGCTGTACGAGCTGCCGGTGCTGGCGGGGCGGATCGCGACGGCGGTGGAGGGGTGGCGGGTGGCGATGTGGATGGCGTATGACGCGCGGGTGACGGTGGGGGATGTGTGTGCGCGGATGGGGGTGGTGGGGGGGCTGGCGGAGTTGGCGGCGGTGGAGGCGGAGGTGAGGGCGAGGGTGGTGGGGTGGTGGAGGGGGGGTGGTGGGTTTGTGGATGGTGGGGGTGGGGAGGCGGATGCGGAGGTGGTGGCGAGATTGGGGGTGGAGCAGGTGAGGGCGAATACCGTGTGGGATGTGTATAGGGGGGCCGCGCAGGGGGAGGTGTGGGTGAGGCAGAGGGGTGGGAGGTTTGCGGCGATGTGGAGGGTGGATGGGTTTGGGGAGGTGGCTCCAAGGGCGGCGACGGCGTTGCTGGAGGTGAGGAGGGCGAGGGAGGAGGGGAGGAGCGTTGGGGGTGGGGATGCGGTGGGGAGGTGGGTGGATAATAGGGTGTTCATGTCTGTGAGGGAGAGGGCACCGGCGGATGTGGTGGAGAGGTATGGCGCGCAGTGGAGTGTGGGCAGGTGGAATTATGGGGAGGGCAGCGACTTCAACACTGGGTTTGCTGCGAACGGTGGTGGTTTTCACAACTCACCCACTACGAGCCCTACCGGTGCCATCCAGCATACTCCAATCACTGACCCTCGAAATGCGAACACCATCAAGCTCCCGGACTCACTAAGCAACATCCGCCTGCCTTCTCCAAGCCAGCTTCAAGCACCACGCTCAGCTCAACTACCACCTACGCCGATCACACTAGAGGGACCCAGGAACTTTCGGTTCGCGCTTACCAACGACCACATTACCAATACCCAGCCTTACCGCCAAGCATATAGTCATCTGAGCACGCCAGAGCTGGTCAGAGCTCATGCGGATGCCCTGTACAGGCCGGAAAAGGATGCCCTCTGGTATATGATTCAAGAGAGGCGTCAGGTGCTACGAAACCAGGCAGAGAAATGAGCAAGGCCAACGGGAGGCCGAAATCTGAGATTGGGAGGGGAAAGTCGAGTTACAAGGATTTGAAAAAGCCATTCGGAGAAAGGAGACAGCCGCTGTATGAACTTTAAAAAGACTATCAAACGGAACATAAACTTAATTAATAACTCACTGCCGACATCATTGACGAACATTCGCCGACGACGTCTTTCTTCGTGGCCTCACATACCACTTTCAAACCAGAATCCCCACCATCAAACCTGCAGAGGTACAGGCGACGTCTGAAAATTGTCTCAACTATGGATTGGAATTATCAAACAATAATAAACCTTACATTATTTGGCTAAACGCTTGTCGAACGTGTGTTTCCAAATCGGAGCCCACTGACTGTTGCGTAATGCTCATCAACATGAAACACTAACGACCTGATTCGTCCAATGTTTTTTAGCTGAAGATCTCCAAGCAGATAGATAATACTTCATCAAAATGATGGTCTCTACTGCCGTGGTCACTCAAGGTAGCATGGTGCCTAACTTCCGCCACCGCAACTACCCTCCGTAGTGTTTGAGATCTCCGCCCGCATGTGCTAGGCAAGCTTAATGCTGGTCTTCAAAGCTTAGTAATATCTTTAGAAGAATGCCCGATGATGTCGACCGGATTAAGTATATTTTACTTGGCAGGCCATCCCCTTGTGCATCCACTTTCTTTGAGGGCTTACAAGAAATCTATGACCTCCCCAAAGACTTTATGCCAACCACCTTCCAGATCCGACACTCGTTCCAGCCGGACCACAGAGGACAAAGATCAGAACATGACAAGGGAACACGATGCAGGTTTTATATATCCCCAGGAGTGTTAAGCCGTTGTGGCTCCCAAAATCTCTCTTCTCTTGTGTTACCCCACGATACCAAGCCAGATTGTTCTCTGGCTTCGGCTACAGACGCCGCCCGCTTCCGCTTTGGGAACGAGAACTGGGACTCTTTTGCTGCCGGTAGCAATTTGCCCCATTGTACGTGCCGTAGACGGCTCGGTGTAAACCACAATGAACGATAACCAAGGCATTTGGAACACAAACATTCTCCAAGTATCTGAGCATCAAAACAACAACCAGAACCAGCCTCATGATGATGCTCAGGCATCCGATTCCCACAACGACCCTGGCCAAGTCTCCGCTAACCCAGGTCATCAACTTCATTATTCAGACCCTACTGGCCAGCGCTATGCCGACGGTACTCAACCCCACCAACAACACAGCGCTCAGAATGGCTCTTTAAATCATGGATCTGGCACCACAGTCGCGCATAACGCTACCGAATACACTGCAGCTGCAGCTCAAAGTTCAGAAAACGGATCGGATGTGAATTTGATTAGATGGTATCTTGCCGAACAGCAAGCAAAGGCCGCTCAGCAACAAACGACGGATCGACAGGCATTCAATGCCCAACAGCCGGTGCAGTCGAATAATGCGCAGCAACAACAGACGAATCCCCAGCAGCAAGTACAGAGTAATACTCCTCAGAACCAATGGACGGACCCCCAGCAGCAAGTACAGGGTAACATCCCTCAGAACCAATGGGCAAATCCCCAGCAGCAAGCACAAGGTAATGTTCCTCAGGGAAACCAAGGAGGGTTTCAGCCCCCTCCGCCTCCAGCTTTCCCTCCAGACCCGCCCGCTCCGCAGCAGCCACAGCAACCGCTACCACCGCATGTCGCCATAGCAAACCACATCCGACCGTTCGCGAACCAAGTCGCTCTGCAGCCGGGGCAGTACGCCGTTGCTCCAAAAGGCAGTGACGCTGATGGTTACACCTCATTCGTCCAAGGGCAGGAATACATGGCGGAGAACAACGTGCCCAGGCGGCTGGGGTACCTGGAACAAAACCCCGAAGAGTCCAGGAAAAGCCTGGCCAGGGTGGCGGCGCTGACGGATGAAAAGGGGAATGCAATAACCGGGCGTGACGGACGGACGCACCTGCGCGATCTCCCCATTCTCCCGCTGCACATATCGGCGGCGGTGGAGGGCTGGCGCATGTGGGCGTGGGTGCTGTACGACACCCGCGTCCAGATTGACGACATCATCCAGCGGATGTGGGTAAAGCAGACCCGGAAGCAGACGCTGACGAAGCGGATGGATGACTGGAGGAGGGTGCACGGCGGGTTTGGCACGAACCCGCGCGAGGCCAGGCCCAGGCACCCGATACCCGGGTTTATCGTTTCCAGCAAGGAGGACATGAAGATCATGGACCGTATCTACCCGCTGGGGCAGGTTTCGGGGGTCCAGTCAGAGGAAAGTAACAAAATCTACCTCAACACCGTCTGGAAGTTTGTTTTCGACGAGCACGGCGGCATCGGTGTTCAACAAGACAATGGCACTCCGATATGGCCCCTTCCGCCACGGCATGATGACGCGGCGCAGAGAGCCTGGAGGGCAGTTCAGAAGCGGCAACAGTTGAACCAAAACGCAGTGGCAGCAGGTTCAACAGCAGGTGCCCATGAACTGGCCTGGGAAGTCTGGGCAAGACAAAATCCGGCAGTGGCATGGGGCAGAGACAACAACCAGACCAAGAGAATAGCCACGGTGCAGGCAAGGAGACAGCAGTCGGGCGCGACCACCCCGGCAGGGTCTTCCACAGGAACCACCCCGGCAGGGCCTTCCACAGCCACCACTCCTGCAGGGCCGTCTACAGCCACCACCCCTGCGGGGCCTTCTACAGCTACAACCCCTGCAGGGCCCTCTGCAGCAACTACGCCCGCAGACACCGGTGCGGACCATGGCAATGATGCGGACGAAGAAGCCGGCACCTATGCTCCCCTTCAACACAACCGAGACAGCGAGAGCCCTCCCGGAGCCCTCCCTGGCAAGGCGAGGAAGGTTCACCGCGGCCAGACTGCATCAGCCCCCGCTCCAGCTCCCAAGCGACGCCGGACCGCAGCGCCCAGCACGGGCACCGGGCACGGTCGCGGACACGGCAGGGGCAGCCGCCCAGGGTCGAGCGCCGGCACGCGGGCGAGATCGGGTGCGGGCACGCCCGTCAACGACGCCGCGCAGTTCTTCGGCCCGCCTCCCGTCCACCCAGGCGGAGCACTCGCCGCGCATGGGTCCGCTCCGACTGGGTATGGAGAGCATGCATATCCGCCTGGTGCTGGCGGGCCGCAGGCGCCTGGTCCTGGGCTTTCGAACTTCCAGAGCCATCTATATTCTTTGGACACTGGCATTTTCCAGAATGCGGACGATGATGCCATGTCGATCACCTACGACGGGCCAGCAACCGTCTTCTCTCCCACCACTACTGCAGGCCCATCAGACTTCCAGAGTAATCCACATCCTTTCGGCCCTCAAGCTTTCCAGAATGCGGACAATGAAGGCATGTCGTTCAACAACGAGCCAGCACCAGCCTTTCCTCCCACCGCTGCTCCCGACTCCGAACGCAGAGACATGGGGCTCGGCCCTGCTTTCCGTCCTACTGGGGACGGACAGCATGCATATCCGCCTGTTGCTCGCGGGTCACAAGCGCCTGTTCCCGGCCCATCAAACTTTCAGAGCCATCCACACGCTTTCGACTCTCGAGCTTTCCAGAATGCCGACGACAATGGCATGTCTTTCAATAACAACGAGCTAGCACCAGCCTTCCCGCCCACCAATGCTCCCGGTCCATCAAACTTCCAGAGCCATCCACAGCCTTTCAACTCTTTCCAGAATGCCAACAATGAAGGCATGTCGTTCAACAACAACGAGCCAGCACCAGCATTCCCACCCCCCACCACTCCCAGCTCCGAAAGCAGATACATCCCCATCGACCCAGCACTTGAGCAGCTTTTCCCTCCACTCCCACCACCACAGCAGCCACCACCGCAGCTACAACCCGGCTTCATCCCCCGCCCCCCACCAGCATTCACCCCGCGCCTCCCCCCCACGCAGGAAGAGCCCTCCACCACCTCCTCACCGCCAGGCCGCCTACCCCAACCCATCCGCACCCCCGCCCGGGACCGCACGATCCGCAACCCACTCTCCGCCGCCTCCGCCGCAGACCCGATCTTCGCGGCAGGCCAGCAGCAGATAGGCACGCACCTCCCAGCGCCGCAGACGCCTGGCGAGCGGCAGGAGCAGAACCAGCTGCTCGAGCAAGCCCTGGCGGCGCAGCGAGCCGGGCTGCCCGGGACAGGGACGGAAGCGGAGCAGCGGCGCCCGGCGCAGCAGGCTAGACACTTCGCGGCGCTGGCGGAGGCGGGCCGCAGGGAGGCGGAGCACATGGCGGCGCATCGGAGGACGGCGGCTGAGATGGCGGATTTGTACATGGATTATGGTGATCGGCGGCAGTTGGATCTGTTGGTGCGGTATATTGAGGCGCACGGCTTGGGCGGTGATCACGAGATACGGGGGCAGCTGGATCGAGTGGCGGCGAGGGGGGTGGGGGAGTCGCGGGGTGAGGGAGGGAGGAGTGCGCGGGGGGAGGCAGGTGCGAGGGCGTCGCCGGGGGCGGTTGAGGGGGTTGGTGAGCTGAGGTCTGAGGATCTGAGATCTGAGGCTTTGGGATCTGGGGCTCCTCCATCTGCTCGGCCTTCGCAAGCTACGTTTTCTGGGTTTGGTGCTCCGCGAGCCGGAGCTGTCCGATCTGAAGCTCCACACACTGAAGCTCCACGCACTGAAGCCACACAACCCGGCCCTTCAAGATCTGCTCGTCCTCGACTTGGTCGTTCACTGTCTGGCTCCCCTGGTTCCCCTGGTTATCATCAACGTCAGCTGCTTGCCTTTCAACAACAGCGTTTCCCAGATGGACAACCGGCTCCTTACTTCTCCACCATCGTTGACGCCGCACTAAATAGGGGCGGGATTGCCTGTGTGGAGGACTTGGCCGACACGTACATGTGGCGCCATCAGGTCCGCAACGTCCTGCACGCCGAAACGCTCAACCCAACCGTCCGGTTCCGAACCGCCGTCATCCTCTCGTCCGTGCTAGGAGACCAAATCGATAGGCTCAGAAGACAGGGCTACCAGATCGATGACCTCTCTACCCCCATAGGTGAAGAACTTCTATCCGATGACAACATCCAGAGATACGGCATGCTGGGTGGCCAGAACCACGAAGGCCATGACGCCCGCATCACATACATCAACACCGTCATCGTGCGCCTGAGACAAATCTGGTCCTTCCTCTACCCCGAAGACTACGCTGAAGGCCGGTCTCCGTCAGTCGCATCCTCCATTTCTTCCGACTCCTCGTGGCACTCCTCCTCCTACGGTCCCTACCACCTCAATCCCACACACCGCCGACGTCCCCGTCAACAACCACCACCTTCTCAGCCCCCTTCCCCCAGAACTCCACCTCCCAGCGACCCACCCAGCACACCCCCTGCCGACGACGGTGACAACGACGACGACAGCGACGACGATGACGACGACAACCCACTCCCAACACTACCCATGCCGCCCAACCCCTCCGGCCCACCCGCACCCCCCGCCCCGCCAACCCAACCGCCGCAATCCACGCCCCCAGCCCCACCCGCCTTCATGACCACCACGCAACCCCAACCCCCAGCCACCGCCTCCACCTCCACCACCGCCGCATCCACCCGCAAACGCCCCCTCTCGACCAGCCGCTCGCCACCCGTCCCCAGACAACGCGCCCGCCTCCACTCCACCTCACCACGCGCCCCCAGCTCCAGCCCGGCCAGCGCGGCGATCGACGCGCCGCTGTACACGACGGACCAGGTGGGCGATATGTTCGACCGGTGGGACGAGAAGGAGGCGGCACGGAAGGGGGAGGAGCGGGGGAGGGGTAATGGGGAGGATGGGGAGGATGGGGGAAGCTGGGACGGGATGGGGAAGGGGAAGGGGAGGGCGGAGTAGGGGGGTTGGGTTGATGTTTGGGCTTTTTGGTGCTTTGGGTTGGGTTGGTTTGGTTGCGGTGTGGTTCTTTTGAGCGGGTGAAGGTGGTGTCGACGCTGAGATTGGTCTTTGGGGCTGGGACTAGAGGAAGGTGTTTTTGATTAAATGTTGGTATGGAGTCTGGAGTATGAATGTTGTTTTTCTGGATTTGATTGTGCTGCAGGAAGGTAGAGTGATACACTTCTCATTGATTCAACTTTCTTTGATTTGAATTAGAGGAGGAAAACAGCAAGAAGTATAAGCTGCGCATGTTCTTGGATATTGGACGCTTTGTGATCCTTTGTATCAAACGGAAACATTAAGAATGCCCTTGGGATTCTAGCAAGGCCGCCGCGTCAAGTCGTTTTCTACAGTAACGCCTCTTAACTCCATGTGTTCCTATATCTTACTCATGGAGCCAAATTGGATGCGCTAAAGAAGAGCAAAATTTTCTATTCAATCCAAACTGAAAACCCCTCGCCAGTGCAAATTCCCAGCCCTACCACGAATCCAAGGCCGATGATCTTCTAGAGAAATCTTACATCTTCCTGCTTCTCCATCTCATCATTCTCTTCTTGTTTGAGATCCTCCATATGAGGGCTCTCCAGTCGGTCCTGCTGTAAAATGGCGACGTGCCGCTCGAGCGCGGCGGCTGGGGCGGCAACGGGGCGGAGGGCGTCGAGGTTCTCTTGCGCGGCGATTTCGGCGTCGACGGCGTTGCGGGCTTTCTTGTCGAGGTCGTCGTTGGCGGTCTCGAGTTCCCAGTCCGGGCCGTCTTTTCGTCGAAAGAGGCGCGGAGTTTGGTCATGTCGACGCGGCAATGCTCGGCTTGTTCGACGAGGGGGGTGTTTTCCTTGGCCAGAGCATTGGTTGAGGAGCTGGCAGATGTGGATGTCCTGCTTGCGGGTTTGTGCTCCAAATCAGGGACTCGAGCTTTTCAGAAGTTGTTTTCTTGCTCGAGGTCAATGACCTTGTTCTTCAGGCTTGATTCCTCTTCCTGAAGTTTCTTGATGCGGCCGAACTGGGAGGCGTTGCAAGCCTCTAGCTTCTGACAGGCCAGATACTTCAGGGCCAGAGGGTTAATTTCTTGTTGGTAATGCCACATGCGCGATTGTAGATCATGGATGGTGGCCGTCTGCTGCTAGATTTGGCCCAAACGCAGTTCAGAGACCGTCTCGGAGATGTCGAATTGTTGGTTCAAGTTCCGGACGGCCACAGTTGCCCGGCCGTTGGTGTGTTGAAGGTCCTCAATCTGCTGCTGAAGAAGGCCTATTTGGTACATGGCGCTAGGCGAGACCTCGTCCAAGAGAAGTTTCCAATTATCTCATACGTTGGAAGTTGTGGTCCGCAACTGCCTGCTGGGTGGCAGCACGATCTTCCGAATGCTTCAGCCGATAAGGCAACTTCTTGACCTGAGGCTCGAAGTGAGCCAAGGCGTGACAGAACCAGGCAACGGTGTCTTGTAGATCCTTAACCTTCCTCTGACCAACAGCTCGGGCACGTTGCGCTACCCGGAGCTGTATCACACTCTTCTCGAGGCGCTTCGTGAAGTTGAGGCACTCATCCTCATGCTTGGAAAGGAGGTCGGCGAGCTCCTCCTCGTGATTAACCCGCATGCTATCAATCAGCTCATCGTGCTTTCCCCCGGTGATGCTGACGTAGTGACCATTGTGCTGCATGTAACCTTCGATGATTTTCAAAGGACCACTGAGAATAGAGTAGTGCTTCTCCAAGTTGGTCTCCTCCAACCCCATAACAGCCACCCAGTCAGGGTACGAAGAGTCAACCTCATGCAGAACGAGCGGCTTGAGGAGAAGGTGCTGGATGAATGAATCATCACGCTTGAGTGACAGTGTAAGTACCGAAGAGGTATTCTGGAGCGATTCCCTCTTAAGCTTCGAGCGTAACTCGCGGAGATCGGCATCGGTGAGCTTGATGTGCGCGGGCAACCTGACAGCTGATTCAAATGAAAGTATTGTGGCAATGTTTCTGACCAAGCCATTCTTGGCATGCTCAAGGATGGTCTGGCGGACTGCGGCGCGCCTGTGGGTTTTCTGCATCTTCATGTGGGACGGCATGTTCTCAGAGGGGCTCCAGTAGTGTTTCAGTGTGAGATATCGGCGACGGAAAGTGGCTTTGTGCCTACTTGTATGCTTTTGAGCTACGAGAGGGTGTTTAGAAGTCACGTTGCGCAGCTCGGGGTGTTATGAAGGCAGAAGCGGCGGGTTCTACGGCGCGGTGTGGCGGCGGAGCAGAGATGTGGTGGTGGCAGTGGTGGTGTTGATTATGAGTCGTGATCGAGAGCGACTTGATATGTGTTTGAAGGGAAAGCAGCTTTGATCAAACGCAAAGGTAATCCTTGCGGTCCGGTAGTGCGTCGTGGTGTTCGGGAAAGTTGTAGGAGGGAAGAGCAGAGGAGACTGTCGAAAGTTATACTAGTGCCAGCGGGATCAGCACAGTCTCTAGTCTTTCTTACAGTCTTCATAATCAATCATATTTTCACCCTCCACCAACCCCAACGCACACTTGGCGCGGGGATCCTTCTACGTCAGAATTTTCTCGAGCTCCACATCCAACATCAGGCACTCTCCAAGCATATTCCTTAGCTTCTGAACATAGTTAAAGAGCTTCCACATACAACAGCCCCAAGTATCCTTATCGCTGCCCTCTTGATACCACACGAAAAAGAACTCATCACGGAACTCAGCCACCGCATTGCGAAGAGCGATTCCCTCGGCAGCAAGGATGCACGATTTGGCTAACTCTTGCTCGATCTCAGCAATTTTTTCAGCCATGGGATAAACCTGGCGAAATTCTTTCCCCTACATCAAACGTTGTTAGTGATCTTTCCCGCGCGCTTGCCCTGCCCCTGCAGTTGTCGAGCGAGGTGGCCGACACGCTGCAGTTTCACGGCACGAGAGTCTTTGGAGTCTAAAATGAGTTAAAAAAAAAATTCCATTGAGTTATATTGAAAAGCTGGTAGTCTTGCTGTGCTGAAGCCGGGGCTATTGCAGTGCCCGGAGAGTATCTTGCGGATGAACGTTCAGAAGCCAAATAAAATCCCGCAGTACGACTTTCCCCCTCCACCCTCCTCCAATCCCCTAAGCCCTCATCAATCCTCCTTCAACTCCTGCTGCCTCGACTCAAACACCTCCACCCTCTCCCTCAACCTCTCCACCTCCTTCTCCAGCTCCCCAGCCCTTGCCTCCGCCCTCTTCCTCCTCTCACCCTCCGCTTTAACCACCTGCACCATGCTCTCCGCCGTCATTTCCGCCAACCACCTCTCCTGCATCTCCTTCACCATCTCCCTCCCCAACCCTCCCCTCCATCCTCCCCCTCTCATCCAACTCCCTCACCCTCTCTTCCAGCTCCCAAATCCTCTTCTCTCTCGCGCCCACCACCCACCTCAGCCCCCCCATCTCCCTCCGCAGCCGCTCGACCTCGCGCCCCAGCGCCGCGCTCTCCGCCGCGCTCTCCGCCGCCGCCGCCTCGGCGCGCATGCGCGCGCCGTACACGTCGGCGAAGGTGGCGCCGGCGACGCCGACGAGGCGGTCGGCCTGGTAGACGAGGTCGTTGACGACGTCGATCGGGCCGGTGGAGGCGGTGGTGAGGGGCACGTTTGTGATCGGAGGGAGGGGGGGTGCGGGGGGAGGGGGAGGTGGTGGTGGGGGCGCAGTGCTGGAAGTCGCACTGCGCGCAGAGGGTGGGGGTGGTCGGGGGCATTTTGGGCTCGGGGTTCTTGGTGTGGGTTTCGGTGTGGGATGGGATTCTTGGTTGAGGTGAGATGGGAGTGCTGGGGACTTCGCGTTGCTTGTTTGCGTGTTAGTCTGTTCCTTGATGGTCGATGAGGAGTGGCTGGTGTCGAGTTGAAAGCACCGAGGTCGAGGTTGAAGTCGAGATCGAAAATTGAGCTAGATAGCTAAGATGATCGAGCTCTAGGATGTTTGGTAGTTGAACACTCTGGCTGCGCGAAAGTATGGGCTTATATGTGAATGCTGCCAGCGGTCAAAAGTACAATGATGAATCATCTTATGGAGGTGAAACTCCAAGTTCATAGCCAACTATGGTACAGAATAATAAGTTTAATTACAAGCGGGTCGGAAGTCTGATGGGCGCTGGCGCCTGTTAATTGCTACGGTACGGACCCTTGATGAACCACGGTCGATGATGTACAGCCTCTCCAGATGGATAGCTGAATTTCCAGAATTGGCGCATTTGCTTCATATTCAGAGATACTTTAACAGTATGCCGTGATATCCTCTGAGCTTCGCAGCCGAGCATGCCTGTTATTTCTGCGATTAGCGATGAAGTAGTAACGGAAGCGACTTCTAAGAAGCACTTGCGTATACGCCAGTAGAGACTTCAACCAATTTTACGTGTAGTACCACGAGGACCCTAAGCTGAGGTAGATATCTAATGCTCATGCGTGTTAAACTTATTCAAGCGATCTAGTACGAAGTAATGCACCTGTTAGAATAAAGTAAACCTTTAGTACTGCAAGTGGATCATCTTCCAGGGGCTAAAATCTCGACCCAATGTTTCAGATAGCTCAGAGAATCATCAGCCAATGAACGGTTGAGTGATATTGCGCGCTCTCAGTGGACAGATCTTCAAGCCTTCCGCACGAACACCGTTCATGGCAGAGTGAATCCGCCCGGCAATCGGAGGGGTGGGAGAAAAAACATGAGCAATGAGCGCTCGCCACGTCGTCTCCGTAGAAAAGCCACGTCGTAGTCAATCGCTCACAATTCAGCAAAATGATTTGACCGGCGAATAATTACGACTTGCACGTCAAAGATAGGAGCATGTAGACACGTTTCTGCGAAAAGAATCTCTTTCCTGATATGCTATGAAGATCTGCGAGTTATGGGAAATCGAACCCGGACGCCACCACCCTGGTCATGGAAATAACCCCGCGCTGTGAGGAAGCTGCAAAGACCGAAAGACCGTATATCAAACTCGGAGCGCCATGTGTTGCTGGAGCAAGAAACCAAACCTGAACGCCAATAACCCGATTCCGTCGCCGTATGTAACCTCTTTATGCATATCCTAAAAAGCCATAGTCATCCACTTGAAAATATTCGAAGAATCACATGGACAGGTTCACACTTCGGACTAGGCTCGGGGCTCATGCCTCACCGAACAGGCGGGCAGTGATATCTCCCATGTAGGCTTCCTCGAGCTCGTAGTCCTGGCCATCGTTCTTGTCGATACCGACATATTCAAATGCGGCGACGACGCTGTCGACGTCAAAGCCCATGGCCACAAAACGATCGATGAGATCCTTGTTGTAGCCGTGGTACCTGTACCACCGGTCAGCCACGTGCCCCTCATCCCGACAGGCAGGTATACGTACGCAGCCAGCTTTGCCTTCTCCTCCTGAGCCTTCTGCTCTTCCCTACGCCTCTTCAGCGTCTCCTGTGTAGCTCCTCCGCTGCCTCCAGCAATCTCCTTCTTCGGGGCGCCGGCAAACTTGACTGCCCACTCGCGCGCCTTGTGTTCGAATTCGGCGGGTTGCTTGAGGAGCATGCTGGCAACCTCCGCGTCTTGCGGGTCCTTGGGTTCGGGCGTGCTCAGGAGTGATTGTAGGGAGATGAGGGCGGATTTGATGGTCAGGACAGGCGACCAGGCTTGGGAGAGGGTGTCGAGGCAGATAGCACCCTACGGTCGGCGAGAAGCTTGCGTGAGCCAGGACGTTCCACCTCGGAGGGCAGGGAATACATACCGTCTGCGAGCTGACATTGGGATGCCAGATCTTGGTCTCAAACTTCATGACGGGCGGCCTGAAGGGGTAGTCGTTCGGGATCTTGATGTCGACCGAGTACTCGCCGCCCTCGTAGGGTGTGTCGGGCGGGCCCTTGAAGAAGCCGCGCAAGTGAGTGAGGTCGTCATCCCTGTGCGTGTCGACACGGATACCCGAGTGGGCATCCGACTTGATATCTGCGATCTCCTTGGCGATGCGGCGAGTGCGGTTGGAGGCCATGGCGGAAGTGGTAGAAGGTTCGGGAGAACCGGAGGCGAGGGTGAGGAGATGTAAGAGACGGAGTAGCCGCGGCTGGTGTCAGGATGGATTCCCGGAGCAGGCGACGCAAAAGCAATATGCGAAACAGAGGTGCGAAAGTGGGAAAGAGCTCTGGTGGGTGCCGAAGTCTGGTCAGCACGGTACCGAGACGGCGGGCGCGTGCAGCGGGGTCTAGGGCGACAGTGAGGCCCAACAAATCACCCGTGCTCGCGGGAGCGTGGAGAATGCAGCAGTGAGGAAGATCAGGCGGCGGCAGGCAGGAATCTGAAGGCGAGGCTGGTGCAGCGCGCAGATGGGAAGCTGCGGCGGCGGGTTGACTCACTTGCAGGTGGGATGGCGGGGAAAAAGCAGAACCTGAATTGTCGAGGCAGCCGCAGCTCTGAGCGGGCGCCAATGTGAGCGATAGATATACTGCTTGGTGAACAGGGCTGTGGAGCGGTTCGACGTGGTCTGCAGCCTGTGGGATGAGAGACAGACGGTCTCACGTCCAATGACGATGGAAGCTCCCGGGAATCACGTGCTCGGAATGCGGCTCGAGCGCGCCATCGTCGGCCGGCGCGCCAGCTCCAACAGCTCCGACGGGCCATTACAACACCCATCACCCTCGCCATCCACGCCGCCTCAACACCTCCCGCCATCCGCTCCCCGACGAGCCCGCACCCGCGTCGTCCACACCGCTCACCTCTGTCACTTCGCCACATGCTCTGCGCCTGAGCAGCCGCTTCCATGGTGAGTCGCCGCTGTGGCCAGCAGAGCTCCAGCACGACATGCTGACGTCTATCTAGGGTGCGAATCAATCTCAAATGGGCGGTGGCCCGCCCGGCGGCGACAAGGACAAGAAGGGTGACAAGGTATGCTCAGCTGCCCTCCGCACCATCGTGTCGGCGCCACCGACTCCGGGCCCAAACACTGACAGCGCTGCGTCATGTAGAAGGATAAGCCCAAGTACGAGCCCCCGCCGCAACCCACCACGCGTCTCGGCCGCAAGAAGAAGAAGAACGCCGGCCCGAACGCCGCCTCCAAGCTCCCGACCGTCTACCCTACCGCCCGCTGCAAGCTTAGGTACCTTCGCATGCAGCGCATCCACGACCACCTGTTGCTTGAGGAAGAATATGTCGAGAACCAAGAACAGATCCGGAAGGCCAAGGCCCAGAGCCAAGCCACTCCTACGCCGGCCAGTGGCGATGCCGATGCGCTTGACAGGAATGCGGATGAGAGGAGTCGAGTGGACGACATGAGAGGCAGCCCCATGGGTGTTGGCAACCTGGAAGAGCTTATCGACGACGACCACGCCATCGTGTCCTCCGCCACCGGCCCTGAATACTACGTCTCGATCATGAGCTTCGTCGACAAGGATCTGCTCGAGCCCGGCGCATCCATTCTGCTACATCACAAGTCCGTCTCCGTTGTGGGTGTTCTGACCGACGACACCGATCCCTCCGTCTCAGTGATGAAGCTAGACAAGGCGCCCACCGAGTCGTACGCGGATATTGGTGGTTTGGAGTCTCAGATTCAAGAGGTTCGGGAGGCAGTCGAACTGCCGCTGTTGCATCCGGAGTTGTACGAGGAGATGGGTATCAAGCCGCCGAAGGGTGTCATTCTCTACGGTTCGCCCGGCACGGGTAAGACGTTGCTGGCAAAGGCTGTTGCCAACTCGACGAGCGCAACATTCTTGCGTATTGTCGGCTCCGAGCTTATCCAGAAGTACCTTGGTGATGGCCCCAGGCTAGTTCGCCAGCTCTTCCAGGTAAGATATTTTGTAGCAGAGAGATTTGGATTCGACAGGTTCACTAATACTATTTCCCAGGTCGCCGCCGAAAATGCCCCCTCCATCGTTTTCATCGACGAGATTGACGCCATCGGTACGAAGCGTTACGAGTCTACATCGGGTGGCGAGCGTGAAATTCAACGTACTATGCTTGAGCTGCTGAACCAGCTCGATGGTTTTGATGACCGTGGTGATGTCAAGGTCGTCATGGCGACCAACAAGATTGACACTCTTGACCCTGCCCTCATCCGTCCTGGTCGTATTGACCGCAAGATTCTCTTCGAGAACCCCGACCGTAAGCCTAGCTTGGCCCGTGCATTCTCAAGGTGTGTTGCTAACATTACTCTACAGAGAACACCAAGAAGAAGATCTTCACTCTCCACACCTCCAAGATGTCCCTCAACGAGGATGTCGACCTCGACGAGTTCATCAACCAGAAGGACGATCTCTCCGGAGCCGACATCAAGGCAATCTGCTCAGAGGCAGGTCTCATGGCTCTGCGCGAGCGCCGTATGCGCGTCCAGATGGCCGACTTCCGCACCGCAAGAGAACGTGTACTCAAGACCAAGAACGAGGGCGAACCTGAGGGTCTCTACCTCTAAGCCAAGCTTTCCTGCAATATGTACTGCGGAGGTTCAAGTGCGAGGAGTACGGATGGCGGATTTGGGTATGACGGTTTCAACGGCATGGCATGCTTAGACGTACGCACGGGATCTGCTAGATGTATTAATAGGAGCGTACTTAACGAAATCCGCTTCTACAAACTATGCCGTTGATGCCTCCGCATTCATTGATCCCACTGTTCTCTTATGTGACTCCTCTACCAGACAAATACTTATTTTGAGAGCTCTCGAACATCAAGCCAAGTATTCGGATTCCTGATGGCCGGCTCAGTATTGCCTCGGTCATAGCAATACAACGGTGTTCAGCAGCATGCTCTGACGCACCTGAACTGTCATCCTCATAACTATCGCACTACCTTTCCCATAGAAGCAAATAAAACACACCTCTCATGCTTCGTACTCCCTCGTCTCCACAGCCACCTCGCTCATTGCAGAGCCTCATTATCTACCTTATGGCTTCACCTCTACTTGAACCGATACACTTCGTACGGCCACGGTCATACAACTGTGCCAGTACCACTCCGTTTCTGATCTAGTCAACAGGCGTGTACGGTAGCGGATGATGATGCAGAACTTTGAGGTTTGGTGGTGATGGGTTTTTGGTATTTTCTGTTGCGGATCCGCTGCATGAATCTCCGGTGACGTCGCTCCGCAGTGAACTTGGGTGATGAATGCGGCCCACTAAGGGAGGCAGGTCGTGAGGGCTCGGAGCGAAGACGGGCCAGTTGAGTGGTACTGCGTTGATAACGTGGAGTCCAGATTATCCATATTTCTTGCTTGACCCTAAACGTGGTGGCCGGAAGCTTGGAAAGAGGTTTCTGAGTCTCGACGCTGTTTTTGTAGTCTCTTGGAGAGGGCCAAGCGATGGGTCAGATGCACTGTTGCTGCAGTCAACAAAGTGGCCAAGCCGTTTTCAGTCTGAGAGCAGAGCGGAACGAGTTTGGAAATCTGCAGCAAGTATTCGAAGAAAGGCCTTCCGATGTGTAAATAGGCGGTTGGCGGAAGGCGGAGGAGCGTGTGGGGCGCCGATCACCCGCCAGATGCCTGCAGGATGCTCACTTTTGACCGTTAGCATGCATGACGTCGTGAAAGCTCTGAGCCAGGGTCCCATTCCCGTTTGCGGTGCCTGGCAATTGATATACGGAAGGACTCGAGGGCAGTGGTTTGACCGTTCAGATACGCCGTCGCGTTGTTTCCTCCTCGTCATTTGGACGAGTCAGCGAACTCATGCGAGACCTTGAGGAAGACGAAGGTCAATTCTCTGTACTTTTTCGGGGTCATCCTGCAAATCCCTGCGGACGCATCTTCTGTCGTGGGAAGGTGGCAAGGTCTCAATTGGATATTGAAATGAATTTGAGCAGGGTGAAACTTGATCTTCGTCACTCTTGACTTGTCCTAGTTTCTATCAATAGAGACAAGAGATGGTCTGCGATGCTCCGCCCAGTCAACGGCACAGTGCGTCTCTGGCAACGCGGGAGCGGCAAATAGGTGAAGCATCATTTCCGATTGGTTCGGTGTTTGCGGCAATGGGCAATCGGAGTTCGGCTATCGCTTATCGGCGATTACCGCTGACATCAGGAATGCAGTCGTTGTAGATGGTTCAGTGTTTATATAAAAAAGAGGAGCAGGTTGGTTCTGCGAGATATGGGTGATTGCTGGACGTGGACACAGCTGAGTCAAAATCCTGCCGAGCACATGGTGGTGGGGAAAGAGCGGGAGAAGAGCAAAGACGTGCCTGCCTGACACCACGCTTTAATAATGAGGATTCTGCTGCGGACGCGCCGGGAACCCGGGCGGCTCCTTTCCTTTTAAACTTGTCGTCTGTTTCCATCGTCCTTCATTTCCTGCGCCGCTTGGCTGGCATCCTCGTACATGATTCACTCGACGGCTATGAACGATCCTCCGCTCGCCGCCCTCGGACCCACCAGCCAGTACTCGCGTCAGGTCGGCTTTCTCGCACGAATGATCCCAGAGAGGATCTGCCCACTAACTGTGTCAACAGAGGGCGGCAACCGTGTGCACAGCCTGCCATTCGCGGAAAGTCAAATGCGACGCGCTCTACAAATACCCCTGCACACGGTGCACTGAGAGAAATCTTCGCTGCACCCTGCGCGTCTCACAGCGCAACAAGACAGACGCGTATGCCTGACAAGTGCGCTGGTCTCAAGTCTCAGTGCTGACAAGTCGTGCGCTCGCAGCTGCCGGCGTGTCAGATGCCGCAAGCCTCTCGAGAGACGGCCGCGAGAATCGCGCTCGCCGAACGATGCTGGAAGTAGTTCAGCATCCTCAACCACCACGCCTCCCGGCAACTCGTATGCCACCAATGCATCCGCCATCGCAAGCATCGCTAAAGTCATGGGCCGTTTCTCCACCGAGGACTCCGAGTCTCTCGACTCTAGGGATGGCGTAATCCTCCACACCGAGGAGAGCGCCGCCTTGAGCCACGTGCTGAAGACCGCCCACAACGGCCCCGAAAACGGATACCGAGACTATCATCTCCAGCTGGGACGACCTCTTACCTTGCCGACAGCCGACCGTTATCGAGAGGCCCTTTCAAACTGTGACTCCACCACAAGAGATTTTCTCGTCGCCAAGGGTGTATTCGACGTGCCAGATGCCGCTTTGACCAACACGCTCGTGCAGCTGTACTTCGACCACATTGACCCCCACATCCCGGTCATACACAAGGCCAATTTTCTCGAGAAGTACAGAAATGGCACGGCACCTCCTCTTCTGTTGAATAGCGTCCTCTTTCTCGGTTCCCACTACGCGGACGAACAAGTCATCGCTGCCTCTCGGTGGCCGTCCGGCGCGGACATGGCCCAGACCTTCTTTGATCGCGCGCGACTGATTGCTGATTTTGAGCTGGAGCAGGATCAGATAACGCTGATCCAGAGCTTCGTCCTGCTCGCTCAGAGGTGGCAGAATTGTACCCAGGAGAGGAACCCGAGGTACTGGATGAGCCGTGCAATCAACGTTGGGATGGCAATGGGTCTCTTCCGGAGGTGAGTTCTGCCCCACCAATTCCAGTCTTTGTACTAACAGGATCTCAAAGAGTGCGGACAATCAAGCTTCCAAAAGCAAGGCAAAGGCTTTGGACAAGGATTGCATGGGTCGTCCTGGTATGTCTCTCTACAGTCTCCTTTCAATCATCGGACGAAGGCTGATTCGATCTCCAGGTGAATGACAGGATCACCGCTTCAACAGTGCACGCCCCAGGCATCGTTGAGGGCGATTGGCTAGATGGCCCAACCTTCCTCGAGGAAGCCGATTTCGACGAAAGCCCTGAAGGCGCCGACAGCACGCACCCTCCCTCCCGCCCACCCAACGTAATCAAGTACTCCATCGGCCTCATCTTCCTCGCCCGTCTCCGTACGCCTCCCACCCCACCCCCATCCCACCTCCCCCTTCTAACCACCCCCACGCAGTCCGCGAGATCCTCCACGGCCTCTACTCCGAGCGCAGCCCGCCCCTCAGCCCGCAATCCCTCGCCGCCATCGAATCGCAGCTCTCCGCCTTCCACGCCACCCACATCGACCCCTACACCATCCACCCGCACCCCTCCCCCCTCCCCAAATCCCAACTCATCCTCCCGCCCCTCCTCCGCTTCTGCCACCTCGGCGTCTCCCTCATCTACCACCGCGCCCTCCTCGACAAACACGCCCCCTCCGCCCCCTCCCGCCCCCGCCACCGCGCCGCCCTGTCGCGCGCCGCCTACGACATGTGGGACACGCTGAACCACCTGCGCGCGCACGGCCTGGTCTCCACATGCCCGATCTACGTGGTGACCGGGCTCTTCCACGCGATGGCCGTGCTGCTGGCGCAGCACCGCGACTCCCTCGTTCCCGGCGCCGCGCCGCAGCCGTACGACAGCCTGGTGTGCCTGCGTCCGCTGCTGGACGACCTGGCCGTGCTGGAGCGCACGTGGCCTGTCGCCGGCTGGGTGCGCAACGTCTTCCAGGAGGCGCTGGCGCGGCTGGGGCAGAGGGCGGTGGGGGCGGAGCGGGTGCAGGTCGATGGGGTGGCGGAGGGGTGGTTGGGGAGGGGCGCGGGCGAGGTGGAGGGAGAGGTGCAGGGGTTTGAGGAGGCGTGGGCCGTGGATGCGGCGGCGTTTACGTGGTTTCAGAGCCCGCGGTTTGAGCTGTTTGATCCGTTGTTTGATTGGGATTTCGAGCAGTGAGCTGGGTGTGGGTTGGGGTGTTGGGGGGTTCTGAGTTCTTCGCGTTGAGTTTGAGAGAGAAAATCTTTATTAATGGGCGGTCTTCAAATTTGCTACACGCGATTTTCACTGACCCTTGTAGACGGATACCGAAGCGTGATGGTGGCTGATGTGTTAGCTCGAACTCTGCTCAGACGCAGAAGGCGCTTCAAATTGAACAACAAAGCCACTCAATTAAGTTCTCTCATGGTTACCTTACGTATCTCTACTTCCCTATCATTGGAAACGCATCTGTGCAGCGTTGTTTCCTTTGCGTCACACTGGGGCGCTTATTTCAATGCACGTGCGTGGACGACTACCTGTTCAATAAGCTGTTATCCTTAAGATTCATATGAGAAGTGGTTGGGTAAAAATCAAGGATCGACTTGGATGAAGTTGCTCTTTCATTTCGTAACCGCGGATATGACTACCTCCAATTGGTACATAGATGGACTTGTCCATACTGTGATGGCTGGCATACGACATAATGACGATATACCAAGCATTGATTACGCCAGGGGCACGGTTCTGGCTTCACAGACTTGTATGCGAGTTCGTTGGGCTTAGATCAGCCTATCCGCAACACGTCTTGTCCTTACCAACTTCTTCGTTGCACTCACAGTGGTGCAAATTAGAAGCAAAAATGGCAGTGAACCTCGAAAGCTTTGGCCGTTGCGCTCCTCTTTCACGGATTTCAGACGGAGACCAGATACGGGTTCAGTATTACGGCTAATACAAATGATGGTCGAGACATGTGAGCACCTGCAAGTGCGGTTACGGTATGAGAAAGGAGGTTGGACTTCTCTCGAGCGGAGGTGATTTCATCTGTAGATTCTGCAAGTCAAAGCTTGTCGAGTTGACTAGCGCTATTCCACTATATCCCCACTTACTCATGCACCACTCACTCCCTTCTTAAGCGTATAGCTAACGTTATCTTTTTTTCCTCTCACATCCAAGCTTCAATAGTTCCTTTCCTAGCTCGTTTGACACGCAAGATCTCTTACAGTTCGAGAAGTACTATGTTGGCCAAAGGAGGTCTTCCTCGATCATCACACATGTAATGTGGCGCAAACCACTTCGTGTGCGGATTCCACGCACTACTAGAGTCGACCTCTCCGCAAGTCTCTTTTGAGGGTATCAGTTGTTTCGTCAAAGCACTCAACTGCCCGTGCCATTCACAATACCCACACGCTCAAACGTCGGTATCGCGCCTTCAACGAGGTTCCACTCAACGATCTGTGGACCGCTCTCGAGAGCGAAAACGTGTCCAGTCTGCGTTGCGGCGATGGGTGAGAGTGGCAACACGTCCTCCATACCAGCGACGGAGTCGACATGGTACCAAGCTGTCCCGTTGAAATACGCCATCCTCACCCCCGAGTCCTTCCCAGTCATCAGAACCTGCTTGTCGAGCGAGTCTCCTCTGATCTGTGACATTGCAGCAAGTTTTGCTCCGGGGTCTACCGGTACGTCTCCCCGGCCTGTGAAATATTCAGAGCTTATACCACGCACGGCGCCAATCCATGATCCGGGGAGGGAAACAGCCTCTGAAAGAGCCAAGCAACAAGAGAAACTCACCCGTGGTCATGTTCGTCCCATTCCACGCCGAATCCGCCGCCCCATACAACTCCACCAGCCTCCCCGCCGCCACCAAATACAACGCCACCCTCGCCCTCCCCGCCCCACCCACCACCGGCACCGGCGCCACCGCCATCGCCGTCCCCCGATCCGCCACGACGCCCCGCGGCAGAAACCGCCCGCTCACCCCGTTCCCGAACGGGTAGTACAACAACAACTCACCACCGGTGCCAGCCTGGTAGCCGGTGAAGTCGCTGCGGTCGCAGCCGGGGCACTGGATGGTGTGCTCGACGAGCTGGGAGTCGGCCGCGGCCGTCAGGATCCCGTCGAGCACGCCGGCGGCGCGCCAGCCCGAGGCCCCGCGGTCGGGCGCCCACAGCGCGCGCACGGCGGCGGTGCGGCCGCCGTCGACGAATAGGCACCGGAAGTCGCTGGTGCCGCTGCCGTCGTCCCAGCGCCAGTTGTAGGCCGCGATGGGCGTGCCGTTGCGTGGCGCGATGGCGCTGTCTGCGGGCGCGACGGCTGCGATGGTCCAGGGGGCGGGCGGCGCGGCGTCGGCGCGGGAGGCCATGAGGATTTGGAGCGAGGGGGCTTGGTAGTAGAGCTGGGAGTGCGGGACGCCGTGGGCGTCGGTGTAGTTGGCGGCGGCGAGGGAGGTGGCGGGCAGGATGTCGCGGGTGGTGTCGGCGGCGGCGTGGCTCGCTGCGCTGCGCTTGCGCGTCGCCCCGACACTGGCTCCCACAGCGGCGCCGGTGGTGAGCAGGATGGCGGCGGCGAGCAGGCTCCAGAAGGCCTTGCGGCGCGGCGGGACGATGCGCCTCCATGCGCGCCGCCGCCCCGCGTAAGCTGGAGGAGCGACTTCCTTCCCCGTTTGGCCAAAGGCTTCCGGGAGATCGGTGTTCGGGCGCCACACTTCGGGCGGGTCGGTGCCTGGCTTGACCTCCGGGAGATCGGTTTCGGGCTTCACCTCTGGTAGGTTTTGTCCTCGTTCGTCGACCTCGAGTGTGCTGTAGTCGGCTTTTTCTAGTTGGGCCATCATGAGTTTCGAGTACCGGCGCCTTGGGTAAGTCGGGAAGGAAGAGGTACGGCCCTGACGGGCGGGAGGCGGGAGGGAACCGACGCCATTTTTTACCTTATTGATTAAGCCCCGGCGAGATGCGCAGCGCTTAAGTCAGCTGTAGGGACCCTGGCGTTAAAGGTTGATCTTTTAGTTTTCTATTGGGAACGGATGCATGCCTCTATGGCAATTGCCGCGGTGTGCGTGGAAGAGGGTGGCGTGTTTATGCTGATTGGGTGGAGCAGGTGCTGAAAAGGCAGGCTGTATCATGGGTGTGTATAAATGCGGGGGAAGTCAGGCCAGCGCGGCTGGCACCAGTTCGGCCCCCACCTAAAAGAAGTTACAGGTGGATGAGCGCAGGCCCCTGCTTTGACGTCACTTACGCTACAATTGTCTTGAAGTTTATCTAATTTTATCGACAGGCTCTGGAATTAGGAAAAATGGTGCGAGATATCTAGCAAATTATCGGAAGAGCTTCCCGAAGAGACACTCCTAAGGACAACGTAGACGAAAGCCTAGAAACACTTATAGATGCTGTGAAAGCCACGTAAATATCCTTGAAGCTCCGGGGCTTGTACTGATCGGACATGGCTCCGTATTTAGGCTATGGAGAAGGAAACTGTACAGGTACTAGCTGCGAGCCGATAAACTTCTGTTCTGTAGTGGAAGATTCCGATAAACTTCGTTCCACCACGATACGTACATTGATAGGCGTACGATGGACGATAGTCGTCGTGCCGGGGCCCATCGCAAAGTAGTCTGGCTGGTGACAACTAAAAGATGAGATAGAGCATAATCAAAATTTACGTCGAGCGCAAGGTGTTGCACAGAGCGAGAGCTTCAGCACAGAAGAGGGCCTGGGCTCTCCTGCCGAGCAAGGTTCTTATAGGTTCCCACCCACGCATATACCCTACCACTCACGAGTTCTTCTCACTCCCCACTACTTGCTGAAACATCCACCCTTTGATACCCGTCTATGACCCAAAACGATGTCAAACGATACGG
This sequence comes from Neofusicoccum ribis, assembly GCA_021436925.1. Taxonomy (NCBI): domain Eukaryota; kingdom Fungi; phylum Ascomycota; class Dothideomycetes; order Botryosphaeriales; family Botryosphaeriaceae; genus Neofusicoccum; species Neofusicoccum ribis. Next base: position 299,887 of record JAJVDC010000029.1, read on the forward strand.
ATAAATGAAAAAACAGCAGAAGAGAGATGACCTGGTGTGCATCGCTCCGGAAATGGCCGCTATTTTATGAGCTTCGCTAACATGCCATTACGGCTTGACGATGATAGCTATCACGGTACTGACAACCGACGCTTTTGTGGTTTTCGACGCTATCGGCACTGGAGGAGCTGATGGGACGACGCGATGCCGACGATGCTGGACTCGAATGTCGAGCGTGCGACTCAGGAGCCCAAGTACGAGCAATTTTGGGAGAGAATGTGCGGGCATCTGCATTGCCTAGTTAGAAATATCATAGGGAAGATTAGCTGTAAAATTTCGTTCAATACTAGTATCGGCTAAGGTCCCGTCAGAATGAATAATTGAGGAGCTGATCAAAAGAATGGGAGAGACTCGGCGATGCTTTTGCAGTAGTCAGCCAGTCAGGTAGCTTGACTGATCAATGCTTCACGCCCTGTTTGCAAAGTTGGAAGACGAACCGATTCCTTGCGTTCACGCCTGAGTGCAAAGAGCCTTTATCAGGGTCGCAATCCATACCATGTCGCCACATGTGCAGACATGAATATGCAAAAGTGTTCATGAGCATGCGAGCAGTGATGGGCGTGGTAGCGTACGGGGGATGTGGTCGAGAAGGAAATCATCGGTAGACCCGCATGCTCATCAGCCTCACAGCGAGTGATGCAGTATTTACCTCTGGCACAGCACTACAATTGAGTTCGTATGAAACCAGAGAACACCAGATACATGCAAGAGTGAGGTAAGAACTAGGCCGAGTAACGCTGACGCCTCGTCGGCAAGACCAAGCCCGACACGACACGACACGCCGACGTTTCACGGAAGCCTTCAGCCGGCAGCTCGACGGAAAAGAGAGTTGCCGAGCTAAGCAGCTGGCTCAAACCGCTCGTGCCGCGGAGAATGCAAATCCGGGGTGCGGCTGAAGGTTGGTTCCTGGATCGGCGCCGGGACTGGGTCGGGACGATGCAAGCAAGGGCGACACCACGGGCTTACTTCTTACCCTCCCAGCAGGGCTGCATAACTTCGAACGTCTGCGCTAGAGGGCTTGGCGATGTGGTCGCCTTGGCCGGCTTGGCTTCTGTCAATTTTTTCTGGATTCTTGTGCGGAAAGCTGGGCGTTGAAAGTCTCCGAGTTGGTGTGCCGATCGTGGTCGACAAAAGGCAGCGCCACGCCGTCTCGTCGGGTGCACGGCGGCGGAGACGGCTCTGCGAAGGCAGCGGCAGGCGGGGGACGACATGTGAGGCTTGCGGGCGACGGAATGGCTCAGGTCGGCATGTGAGAGGCGAAGACAAACGGACGTCGGACGCGTGGCGGGTTCGTCGGGGAACGGGCCCGTGCTCGGGGTGTTGAGGCGGGACACGCCGTTCCGTCCGCAGGGATGCAGCGGCAAGCATGGCCTGCAGCCCGAGAAGTTGGCCGCGGTGCCTGCAATTTGAGTTTGGCAGCGTCGGACGGCCGCCTGCTGGACGTTTGGAGCGACGTGTGGCGCTGCTCTGGCGGCCGGCCAGGCGGACAGAGCGCAAGTGAGGTGAGAGGTGAGAGCGCGCACACTAGGGACCGCGATTGCGTGCTTTCCTAATCATGACGTCGTCGTCACCTCCTGCGCCGTCCCTTCTCCAGTTCTTATCAGCCTCCGCCTCTCGCAATTTCCCAGACCTCGCCCCAGTCTCACCCACCGCCTATATCATCACCGCCGCGCCGCCTCCTCAATGCGGGCCGCCATTGGCGTCGCCTGAGCTCCGCACTCGCTGTTGGGCTGCCGCGCACAGCCGCCGAGCTTCTTTCCAAACCGTCCATACGGCATCCGCGGAGCTGTTCTCTGTCTACGCCATCTCCTTGGCCGCAGCATTTTCCGCGACTCCGCTCTCGTAAAGGCCTCAATTCAAATCCGACCCCTTTTTCTCGCGAATAAAGGCTGGTCGTCCCCGCTGAGTGCCGTAACACAACCATAGCCGAAGTCGTACACGACCGCAACATCGCTCGCCATGGCACCCTCATCGAAAGCCTGGCGCACGCTCACAAACACCCTCCAAATCACTCCCGACTATTCCGTCCCGCCGGTCGGCCTTCATTGGCGGAGCAACACGTTCTTCATCATTGCAACTGTTGCGATTGGCCTCTTCACTGATCTTTTCCTTTACGGCCTCATCGTTCCAATTCTGCCGTACATGCTTCATGACAGGCTGGATGTCCCCAAATCCGACACTCAGCCCTATGTTTCCGGCCTGCTCACCGCGTATGCTGCAGCAAGCGTTCTGTTCAGCCCTGTTGCTGGTGTTCTGGCCGACCGAGTAAGCACTCGCCAGGCTCCGTTCCTGCTTGGCCTGCTGAGCTTGCTTGCGGCAACGGTCTTGCTGTTCTTGGGAAACAATATTGCCGTGCTTGTCATTGCTCGAGTTTTGCAGGGAGTAGCAGCTGCCGTAGTCTGGACCATCGGATTGGCCCTATGCCTTGAGACCGTCGGCTCAGACAATTTAGGGAAGACCATTGGCTCGGTGAGTTCTCCTTGATTTCTGTGGTGATGGAAATAGGGACAGTCATTTTCTGATACCCTCAAAGATCTTCAGCTTCATCTCCGTGGGAAACCTGGTAGCTCCGGTATTGGGTGGTGTGCTTTACGAGAAGGCCGGCTACCCCGGTGTGTTCAGTATCGGTTTTGCCATTCTCGCTATTGATTTCATCATGCGTCTGCTTGTGATTGAGAAGAAGGTTGCTGCGCGCTACGAGACCAAGGACCCGACACAGGGAGATTTGAACCAGGACCTTCGCCAAGAAACTCGTGGTCATGACAGAGCCGCTGATGAGACTGGATACAACGAGGAGACTCCTCTCTTGTCCAAGAAAGAGCATGACTACTACAAGATCTCACCAGATCAGCCTGCCATTGCGCGAAAGATCAAGCTACTTCCCTGTCTCAAACATCCTGGACTCGTCACAGCCTTGCTCATCGCTGGTATTCAGGCTTTCCTCCTTGGAGCATTTGACGCAGTAAGCCTCCCTAACCCTACCATCCCAATCAAGACTAACTCTCCCAGACCGTCCCCACAGTGGCCGAGCAATACTACTCCTTCACGTCCCTCAAATCCGGCCTCCTCTTCCTCCCACTCGGTGTTTCCGACTTCCTCCTCGGCCCCGTCTTCGGCTGGGCCGTCGACCGCTTCGGAACGAAGCCCGTCGCCACCTTCTCCTACTTTTACCTCATCCCGATCCTCATCCTCCTCCGGCTCCCCAAGCCTTGCCCCTCCTCCCCCTCGTCCCTCTCCCTCCTCTCCTCCGTCTACCCCACCGCACCCCCGTCGACGTCCTCCCTCAAAGCCCTCGCCGCCTGCGCCAACCCCACCAAGGAAATCGCCATCTGGTCCGCCCTCCTCTTCCTCGCCGGCATCGGCCTCGCCGGCACCAGCGCCCCCAGCATCGTCGAGGCCGGCGCCATCGTCAAGAAGTTCCACGAGCGCAACCCGGACTTCTTCGGGGCCGACGGCCCGTACGCCCAGCTGTACGGCCTGAGCAGCATGGTCTTCAGCGCCGGCCTGACCATCGGCCCGCTCGTGGCAGGCGGCCTGAAGACGAGGATCGGGTACGGGGACATGAACGCAGTGGTGGCGGCGGTGTCGGGGCTGACGGGCGTGGCGGCGTTTGTGTGGATTGGGGGGAGGGCGAGGTGGAGGGATTTGAGGAGGGTGGGGGATTTGGCGTGGTGGAGGGGGGAGGGGGTTGCGTAGGGTGCGGTGGGAGTAGGAGTGGAGGGGAGATGAGGTTGGGGGTTCTGGTTGGGTTTCGTGACTGGAAGGGGTGGGACTGCGGACAGATAAACGACAAAATAGGCGTTCGGGAACAGGTGGCATGGTTGGAAGGTAGATCCATGGTGTTCAGATGAATTATACGGGATTATGGATTAGCAAGACAAAAGTCATCACATTTAGCTTCTGGAATGGACAGGTGTGTTCTTGGAATTGGGCACTTGCCCTGTATGAGCATCTCGGACCCCCTCCGCCCGTGGCAAGTCTGTGCTCGAAGACACGCACATGGACTGGTAGAGTCACTTGATGCTCCACAATCGCAAGTAAAATTTCTCCTTATAAGCAGGGTCGATGCTGCTGTTAGCCTTCGAACGGCGGACTCTCCAGAAGAGCCGAGAAGGCACCCCACTGGAGCTTGGTACTGGAGTTGCTTACAGAGCGAGATGATTGGGATTCACTCCGGCGCTTCAGTATGACCACCAGCTCAAACTTTCCTCCCGGAGAGAAGGCACAAAGGGACCGAGTCCGCATGTTAAGTCAATCTCAGCTTAGCGTGATTATTGCTGAAAGGGGATCGGCGTCATTGCACGAGAGAAGTGATGCGCTGCATGGTGCCGTTATGCTGGTGAGCTTCACATATATTTTGAGGAATTGACCTGGAGATTGAAGCGCAGACCAAGAAAATGAAGAGCGGCTCCCGTCTCGAGAGTATGGTGCACGGGAGGTCAGAGTTAGAGCGTCAGTGACGAGTGAACAGGTTCGGAACAGAGTGAACTCAAAATGCACAGTTGTTTGTCTTCAAGGAGAAGGCCTACTCCGGAGGGTTTTGTCTGGACCTCTTTCTCGAATTTTTGTTCAGGTGCACGGCGAGTTGATTTGTGCCATGCACCTGGAGCGGGAACACAAAGACGAAGTAATCAAGACCATCCACGACCTTCTCCACGATACCATGATGTCTGTATTATTTTCATTACCGCCCGGCTTTGGGCTCTCCGCTTTTTTGATTAGACGCAACACACTCCCACCCATTAACCTCACAACTTCCCCACCTCTTCCACCAGCTCCTCAAAAGCTACGATTCGTCGCGTTAACCTTAACGAAGCCATCGCAGTTCAGCTCATCATCCGCCGCACAGCTCATCGCCACATCCGCGCTGCCCCAAACCGTCGCGCCGGACACGAACTTGCCCGAGCCCCAAGACACCGACTGGGTGAGCTCGACGTCTGCGCGCAAGAGTCAGCCCTTACCACCACCAACGCCAACGTCCGAAAGGCAGCCACTCACAATCCGGCCTCCCCAGCGCCTTCGAGACATCAAAATCCAGCGTCCAGTCGTCGCAGTGCTTGACCTCTGTCAGCGTGGCGCCCGTCCAGGCGGACGAGCAGTGGAAGTCCGTGCCCTCCTGCGCGACGTCGCGCGCGTCGTCGACGAAGGCGACGGTCAGGTTCTTGACCCAGCCGCCGTCGGTGCGCGCGCTGGTGACGTTGACGTTCCAGTAGCCGAAGGGGAAGGCGTCCTGCGCCAGGGCGGCGGCGGCAAGGGACAGGAGGGGGGCGGCGGTGGAGGCGAGGCGCATGGTTGGAGCGAACGGCGGGGGGGGGGTAGGGGCCGGGGCGCCAGAAGGCGGCGGAGAAGAGCGGGC